>OZ024835.1:5185956-5630956 GCA_964016985.1 Anodontia alba | reverse complement strand
AGAAAACCTCGCTACCGACTGAGATAGCCCGGAGATCCTAGTTTTGTTTGTGGCTGTTCGCTGCGGACTTTTTTGTGTTTTGCGTGCGCTAACTTCCAAATAAAATAATAGAGATTCATCGTTACTGTTCGACGTACAAATCGGTAGACTCCGTGAACGATAAATGGCGCAATTATAAGAAATAATGCTTATCATGTTGAGTAAAAATTCAAAAAGACAATACTTTGATTAGATTTTTTTTTTTTTTTTTTTTTCTTATTTTTCCCAGAAAATAGGATTCGACTAAAATGTCCAGTCCTATTTTCTAGGAAAAAAATATGATCAATTTGTCGTCTGCTGAATTTGCTCATAGCGTACTAATTTTTAAATCGTATGCAAACAGCGAAACTCACCATGCGCTGCGTGCGCAGATATATCCAGTTCAACTCGTACTTATTGGAGTTAAATGGTCTTGAAATGCTTGTTTAGCTCATGATATGTGCAGTACCCGCAGCGCTCTGGTTTACCATATAATCTATCGATACTCTGTGATCGATAAATAGCGGAACGACACCTGAGCGGTGAGCAAAACATCGAGTGATCGGAACGGTATATGTAGTTAGCAGATAATATATAAACGCAAGTTAGAGAACAAATAAACTGATAAATAATTTTTATTATTTGCACAGAGGAAAAGAACATAATGTAGGATTAATTTAACAATATTCTTTATCAGAAACAAGTACATTAAATAATATAAATAATGTAAATGATATTGACTGTGACAAACGTATAATCTTTGCAAATACAACAGTTTCACGAAAAGACTCCTATATAATTTTGACCCCCACTTAAACCCCACTTTATATAGTAAAACTCGGATTTACAGGGGTATACCTTATTTTTTCTTATTTTCCTAAAAACATAGATTGTGAGTACTTGTTAGAACCGCCTCCCTGAGGCGGTTCTAACGAGTGCCCACAAATTATGTTTTGAGCAAAAATATGAAAAATATCTGAAAAAAATCAGAATTTTTTAGTTGAAAATTTTCCTTGTTTGGTTGTAAATTGTAAATATATTTGAATAGGCGAGTTTTTGTAATGTACCGAGTGGTCTCTTCTACTTGAACTCTTTGGACAGGTGCATTTCCTGTCTGGATGGTTTTCAAAATAAGTATCTGTTATAGAAATTCCAATATTTTATGCAAACATAGTAAACCCTGACCAGACCATTACGAAAAAACGCCTATTCAAATATATTGAAAATTTCACTTCCAAAACCTGAAAATTTTCAGATCAAAAAACTTTGATAATATTTTCTGCTCAAAACATAGATTGTGCGTACTCGTTAGACCCGCCTCGCAATCTATGATTTTGAGAAGAGATAAGAAAAATAATGTATATCCTGTAAATCCCAGTTTTACTGTTTAAAAGTGGGGTTTAAGGGGGTCAAAATTATATAGGTTATGTATTCGTGATGCATCGCGTTCTGTGGCCTCGGATCTGGGTCTGCACTGTTTTGCAATGTCCTTGTTGCCGCGTGTACTGTTTTACCTGAAACCTTTGGGCAGGTACAGCCCGATCACTGCATGAGCTGTTAGCTTACAAAATCATCGGAAACAGTATAATTTAAAAGGACATCGATCTGACTAAAAATAATTATTTAGGTACCCAGGAAAAGAGCCCCACCATCATGAAAACATGACAATATTTTTTTTACCCCTTAAACCTCACTTTTATATAGTAAAACTTGGGTTTACAGGGGTATACATTAATCTTCTTATTTCTGCTCAAAAACAAAGATTGTGGGTACTCGTTAGAACCGCCTACCCGAGGCGGTTCTAACGAGTAGCACAGTCTATGTGCCTTGCCGAGGCGGTTCTAACGAGTACCCACAATCTATGTTTTGAGCAGAAATATGAATAATATCCGAATTTTTATCTGAAAATTTTCATTTTCTGGTAGTAAAATTTTCAGTATATTTGAATAGGCATGCTTTCGAAATGACAGAATAGAGACCATACACTGGCTGTTCTGAGTACACAAGGTCGACCGTATATGGCTCAAAAACCTGTCCCTTCACGATGCACCTGTCAGTATTTTGCCAGGGAAATTAGGCACACTTACAACAACTATGGTCAGATTTAAGATATCGAAGTACTGTCGGTTATCAAAACACTAGAAACCTTACCGCACGTGTTATGGACTCACCAAAGTGCTTTCATACCATTCCGTGATTCAACGAAGATTTGTGTAAGAAAATCGCAGTTTTCTACAACTTAGCAAATAAATAAACATAAAAATGAGCCCTAGGTGTTAAGATAAAACAAAGGGTTATAACTCTATATTTTTCTTACGTTTAGAACGTGATGTGTGGTCTCGATACTGTAAAGTAGGACCCTTTTAATTGATTGCGATACTATGTCATTGCGCGTAGTAATATACTACCTTGTCAGACCTTGACATATTGAGGGTTAACCGGAAATCCTTTTCGTTAAATTCGATATAAACTACGACATCCTTTTATGTTTCAACCAAACTATAAATAGATCTAAACATGGAATTCTGTTTGTTGTTAGTTATTGAGTAAAATGCAACACAAGTATTTGATGGGCTGGATACGATGGCATTTTATCCTGCATAATACTCCGTTCCCCCGGCCTACCCTATATATCCTCTTTCCTGTTGTTAACATTTTTAGTGGAACCACCACAAATGGTCACCTGTCAAAGACCGCCACATCCATACAACAGCATTTAACCCTTAAAGCGCCAAGCAAAATTTTGTAGCAGACGACATTCATTTTTTTTATTATATTCAGAGAAAACAAGTCTTGACATTTCATGTGAATCATCTGCCCAGCAGTTGATTCACATGAAATGTCAGGACTTATTTTCTCTGAAAAATAAAAAAAATAAAAAAAAACTGTAGTCTGCTGCAGTTGTGATTTGAGCTTTAAGGGTTAACATCTCAAAAACGGACACTTCCCTAAAACAGCCAGTTTTTTTTTGTTTTTTTTTTTTTTTTTGAGTTCCTAAGGATGGTTGTTGAAGGGAGATTGCAATGTACTTATCAAGTTAAACGCATTTCTACCATTATGAAAACATGCCTATGCAAATATATTGAAAATTTCACCACCAAAAACTGGAAGGTTTCAGATAAAAATTCTCATATTTTTTCACATTTCTGCTCAAAACATAAATTGTGGGTACTCGTTAGAACTGCCTATGCGAGGCGGTTCTAACGAGTACCCACAGTCTATGTTTTTTAGCAGAAATGAGAAAAATAATATGTACCCTGTAAACCCCAGTTTTACTATATAAAAGTGGAGTTTAAGAGGGTAAAAATTATATAGGTATGTTTTTGTGATGCCTTGTATCTCCCATAATGAACATTGGCAAACAGTGCAGACCCAGATCAGATGCCGCTGAATGCTGTTAGCATCAAAAATCAGGCATTTCCATAAAATATGGTTATAATGGAAACTACCCAGGTACCCCTACTATTGGAAATACTGCCCAAGTCATCGGATAAAGGCTAAACCCTAAAAGTGGTAATCACTACGGCAGCAGACGACCCTTTGAAATATATTTTTTTATTCTGGCATACGATTCAAATGAAATGTCAAGCCCTGTTTTTTGTTGTTGTTTTTTTTTTCTAAAAATGAAAACAAAAAAGATTAACCAAAAGGTAAACCTCGGATGACGCCCAACTGCCCGGACATCGCTATTTTAAAGGACAGAAATTTTCCGTGAAAAGCCCGTCCAAAAATACAACTTTATAAAAAAACTGGTAACTGATGTGGTCACTGGTAAGTATATAGAAGAGGCTCAGCAATTGAAGCTACATTCTGCATAATATCAAAATATTTCAGACCATTAAGAAGTTGCATAAGAATTTGGCTTAGAAATCGTTCAGGGGAGATAACTAGAAAAAAAGAAAGCAAGAGTTGACCTTCTTGCATGCGACACTCCTGACCTGATATATGTCTTTACCAAATATGGTCAAATATCATAAACAGTATGGGAGTAATGGCCTGCACAAGATTTCGGTTTCAGCAGGGGAGGTAACTAGAAACAGAAGAGAGCAAGAGTTGTCCTTCTTGCATGCAATACTCCTACTTGACCTGATATATGTCCCTATCAGATATTATCAAATTATCTCAAACAGTATGGGAGTTATGGCCTGCACAAGGCTTCCGGATTCAGGGGAGATAAGTACATAACGAAGAAAGTGTAAGTTGTCTCTCTTGCACGAGACACGCCTACTGGTCCTGCTCGTCATCCCTACTAAATATGAAAACAATCAACTGAAAAAAGATTAATCAAAAGGTAAACCTGGGATGATTTCAGAGGAGATAAAAACATAACAAAGAAAGTTAAAGTTGTCCCTTTTGCACGCAATAGGCCTACTGGTCATCTGCTTCATCCCTACCAAATATGAAAGCAATCCACTGAAGAATAAAGGCAACATATCACTTTGAAAAAGGTTAACCAAAAGGTAAACCTGGGACGACGCCCGAAGCCCGCGCGGCCCGGATATTGCTATTTTAAAGGACGGATATTTTGAAAAACTCGTCCAAAAACCAAATGAAAACCGATTTTAGAATGTCATCTTCTACGACTTTGCTTAAAACTTCAAAGACTAACAAGATATTGCCACAAAGTGGTCAAAGTCCCTGTAGCACAAAATTTTGGCAAGGGCCTATATCTCAAGCATCTTTATTGCCACATATTGTCTCATCAAGCTTAGTATGCTTATGAAGTTTCATAAAATTATTCCAAAGGATTCAAGAGTTTTAGCCCGGACAAAAAATGTGATGATACAATGGACACACGGAACGCCTAACATTACGAAAACACGCCTATTCAAATATATTGAAAATTTCACCACAAAAAAAAAATGAAAGTTTTCAGATAAAAAAAAAAAAAAAATTCTCATATTTTTCATATTTTTGCTAAAAACATAGATTGTGGGTACCAGTTAGAACCGCCTCGCCGAGCCGGTTCTGAGTACCCACAATCTATGTTTTTGAGCAGAAATAAGAAAAATAATGTATACCCCTGTAAAGCCCAGTTTTACTATATAAAGTGGGGGTCTCAATTATAGAGGCGTGTTTTCGAGATGAACACGGAACCACGAACAGATGGAATACTACTATAACCAATGTCCTCCGCTTTGCTTTCGGCCTGGGACAAATATATAAAATGTGCCGAGTCAAGCAAATAAGCGCCTTCGAGTATGCACAAAAAATTATGCACAATAAAACTATGCGGATTCAAATCATTCTGCATATGCGCAAAATATCCCAGGTGCGTAGCCAAAATGGAATCATTTTTACCCCACAGTAGAAATCTTGATAAAGATAGGGTTTGCAGCGTGTGCTCTTAAAGCAGAGAGTTTATCCTTTCCGAAAAAAGGCGCACTCTTTAAAGAAAGAATTTGCTCCCTTCGGATAGCAAATTCTTTCCTTTAAGGGTAGCCCTATTTTGGAAACGATTAACTCTCTCCTTTAAGAGCAGACCCTATGGTAAAAAAGCAAAATATTTCATGTTAGTTGATGTCTCTGTATTGCAAATGAGTCCGCACACGATAAAACCTACAATAAGACTTGTGCGACCAGTGAAGACTCAGATCAGCCTGCGCATCCGCCCAGTCTGATCAGAGTCTTGGCAGATTGCATGTGCATTTAACAGCCTCAGGGCTATTCAAAGAGGGATGAACAAGAATCCTTGCCATATTGGGTGAATGTACAGTCCGATCTGTCTTGGGCGGTCACACAGTTATTATTGTATTTATTTTCTAGCGAAAGAATGCGCACAATATTGGTTAACCACTTAGAGGACTAAGCCTGCCCAGTAAAAGTATTGTTAGGTGAACTGACTGCGCTCGACATGATCCCATTGATTTGAGTGGGCCGTAAAACCTAAACACAAACAAACAAAAAAATATATTTATCTTACGCATGGCTATGCTATCCGGACCGACGGACGAAATCAAAGTAATATCTCAGGGAACTTAGTGCCTCAGCCATGATGTCATCAGAAAAACATGTCTATATAACGTTGACTCCCTTAAACCCCACCTTTATGTAGTAAAACTGGGGTTTACGAGGGTATACATTGTTTTTCTTATTTCTGCTTAAAACATAGATTGTGGAACTCGTTAAAACCGCCTCGCTGAGGCGGTTATAACGAGTACCCATAATCTATGTTTTGAGCAGAAATATGAAAACTTTATGATATCAGACCTTATCTGAAAATTTTCCTTTTTTGGTGGTGATTTTCCAGTATATTTGAATAGGCGTGTTTTCGTAATGTACAGAATGACATGATTTCGTACAGCGTACCATATTTACCTAAGTACTCGGACAGAGAGGCCTGAAATAATAGTGTAGACCCGGATCCTGCGGTTCTTACAGGCATCATCAGATAGAGAAAAAGACTATCTTCACTACAGCTGGTGTTAGTGCCCTGTGGCGGTCGTAAAACGTCTCCCCGTTCTTCACTATAGTGTATTTTATTTTCTAGCCCGGAGCAGGAACCCATTCCGGGATTTTTGACAAGTTTATTTGAGGGTCAGCGGTGATGCCTGTTTGGCCGAAAGTAGCATTTCTGGCCCAAAAGACTTACAACTCAGCTGTTTTCAGGTTTGTGAGCATGTCTATTGCTCTCAAGGGTCATTCTTTTAAGAATTCATAGCTCAAACTCAAGAACAAATATGGTAAGGCGGTACGGGGTCTGAATATTTAGGTTAACTATGGTATGTGAACATTAATGGTATGATAAATAAATTAATTGATTCATTCATTCATTAATGTTATTTCTTGGTGTCTGGAGCTTTAAATGATTGCGACGACCAATGATTCACTGATCCATAATCCGACAGCTCATTATTTCGTGGGTAATACGCAGAAACTCATGGATAGTACGCAGGTGGCGGTATAAAATTCGGAGCGGTCCTCAGAAACCCTCCAGTTGGCATTGGTCGCCTGAAATATCAAAGAACGTGTATTATTACATAGCTCTAAATGGGCCGGCACATAAAAAAGGGACCTTGTGGTTTTCAAGTGAGCACGCGCAGTCCCCTATTGGGCCTACAGACATGAGTGTTTTGCCTAAAGCTTCCTCAAGGTCCCTACTACATGGCTGTGAACAGCAAAGACTCTGGAGAGACTGCGCTAATGCCGGTCGCCTATGTGATAAGTACCATTACGAAAACACGCCTATTGAAATATATTGAGAATTTTACCACCAAAAAATGAAAACTTTCCAATGAAAATTTCTGGTGTTTCTCGGCGAGGCGGTTCTAACGAGTACCCACAATCTATCTTTTTGAGCAGAAATAAGAAAATTAATGTATACCCCTGTAAACCCCAGTTTTAGTGTATAAATGTGGGGCTTAAGAGGGTCAAAACTATATAGGCGTGTTTTCGTGAAGTGGATTATAAATGGGATGACCCTTAAGAGCAGTGAACATTCTCATAAAACTGAAAACAGGAAAAGTGTCAAATTTTCTGTGCCAGGCCAGCTAGTTGTCTGCGCCAATGAAGTTTTGTTGGGACACGGAAGTGACCCCATTGTTGACCCCTAATGCATCATTGGCCTTATGCATGTTGTCTACAACTAAATCCCGGGACTAGCAGGAATATTCCATAGAATAGAACAGAAAAATATTTATTGGCACACATACATAAACAGATGTTCAGAGAGTTCCCCATTCAAATGTACTATTTCGGCCGACCATACCTGTGTAGATATTCTAAAAGGTTACCATTGTAGCATGTGTCAGTTGCTCTTAAGGACCGTGGCTTTTAGAATGTATTTTCACTACAGCTGGTGTCCGTGCCTTGTGATGGCCTTAAAACGTCCCAGTACTTCACTATAGCGAAGTGAATATTTTCTGACCCTTATGTAATCACTTAGCTCAATCCGGGACGTTTGAAAATTTACTCATGTGGCCTAATTGACCAAAACTATCTAGTCTGGCTCAGACAATCTAACACTTGGTTTGGTTTGGTTTTGTTTTATTATTTTTTTTTTTATTTTTATTATATATTTTTGTTTTCATAACGAAAATATGCCTATATAATTTTGATCCCCTTAAGCCCAACTTTTATATAGTAAAACTGGGGTTTACAGGGGTATACATTATTTTTTCTTGTTTTTGCTCAAAAACATAGAGTGTGGGTACTCGTTAGAACCGCCTCGACGAGGCGGTTCTAACGAGTACCCACACTCTATGTTTTGAGCAGAAATATGAAAAATATCAGAGTTTTTTTTTTTATCTGAAATTTTTCAGTTTTTGGAGGTGAATTTTTTTTATATATTTGAATAGGCGTGTTTTCGTAATGTTTTTGTTATGTCTTTTTTTTTTTTTTTTTTTTTTTTTTTTTTAGTGTTTATTGCTCTCAAAGACCATTCGCTTTAGTATCTATTTATCGTCACTGCAACTGGTGTTAATACTGTATGGTGGCCAGTGAAACGTCTCTTTATATTTTACTATTGTACCCTTTATATTTTCCGGTCTGGCAATTTTTGTGAGGATGTTCGGATTTCGATCCCCGGAAATTTTTTTGTATCTAGAAATCAGCAGCGAAATCGTCCATCAGTGAAGGTGGACGTTGAGCCAAAACACACACACAAGCGTGTATTCACACACATACATACACACACATGCGCACGCACGCACGCACACAAAGATGGACAGATACACGCACCATCGTGCGTGCATATGTGTGTGTGTTGCTAATATTCCTAATCGTCTTCTGTAATGGGCCAAAAATGATGTGAAACTTGAAAATTCTCAATGAAACCACACACATACGTAGAGAGACACATACACATATCAACAAACCGTGTGTGTGTGTGTGTGTGTGTGTGTGTGTGTGTGTGTGTGTGTGTGTGTGTGTGTGTGTGTGTGTGTGTGTGTGTGTGTTGCTAATATATGAATCGTGTTCTGTAAATGACTTGCAGGCATCTCAACGAAACCGAAACTCAGATTTTCAATCAGGTGTTTTCAAGGACAACCTTTATAGATTTAATTGTACGGGTAAACCCTCGTTACAAAGACAGCATTTGTTTCTAAAAATGTTGTCATTAAAATGAATTTGCTGTTGGAAAGAATCCTTAATGAGCTGAATCATATGCAAAAAAATGCGTTGTTTATTCTTATTTCTTAATAGAAAAAAATATGTTTTGGATATTTGTTAGAATCGCCTGAGGCGATTCTAACAAATACCCAAAACATAAGTTTTTTTTAATTATTAAACACCATGCTCTTGTGCTTTTGTGTTATTTCTGATTAACTGTCACCTCTTGAGCGAAGGTTTCGTACCTGTTTAATTATCATTGTAACGAATATTTTCGGTGTATCGAGTGACGTTATAAAGATGGTTGACTGTACTTACAGCTGTCCATATCCCATTGTAGGTCTGGCTATGGTTCGTATCACTCCTATTCTCTGAGGTCTTTGCTCTATAATTCGGGGTGGGGGTGATCTTTCACGGTAAACCGTCTTTTCTGAAGCGACAAGTGTTTCAATATGAGGACATAGCTCAAAGAAATAGTTGGCCGTCGGACATGTGCGCCCAGTGAAGACGTAGATCAGCCTGTGCGTCCGCGCAGTCTGATCAGCGTCCATACTGGCCGCTTACATAATGTATGGACCTTAAACAGTGTATTAACGAATAATGTAGACCTATTACACTAACTTTTGATATATATACAGACATTAAAATAGATTCTACAGTCGAACTTCAATGGCTCGAACACCGATGGCTCGTTTACCATGGCTTATTCGAATTCATTTTTGAGTCCCTACGAATTTTTTCCGATAGCTCAAGAAAACAAATATTGAGGGAAATTTTCTTATTTTACTTTGAAATTGTATGTTGTGTACTCATTAGAATCGCCTCAAAGAGGCGATTCTAATGTGTGCACGCAACATACCATTATTTTGTTGAAGATCAAAAACATTTCCATAATTTATCGCCATTTGCTTCCTGATCTGGCGCCATGATTAAATCTCATTGGCTCGAACTACCCATCTCTCGAACAAATTTCCATGGTCCCAGAGATGTTCGAGCCACTGAAGTTCGACTGTATATTTTCTTACCTTTACCAGAACATGCGAATTTAACAATTTATGTTGAGTTGATACTTCAACCTTAAGTCACTGGACAAGTCCACTTCCAATAAAAGGGGCGTTTGGTTATTTTTATTAGTGCAGTATAACCTCAATGGCTCGAACACGGATGGCTCGTTTACCGTGGATGATTCGAACTCTTTTTTCAGTCCCTACAAAATTCTTCCAATAGCTCAAGAAAACAAATATTTAATGTTTCTTTTTTCTTATTATATCATGGAATTGTATGTTGTGTGTACTCATTTGAATCGCCTCATCGAGGCGATTCTAATGAGTACACTCAACATACAATCATTGTGTAGAAAATCGAAAACATTTCCCTAAATTATCGCTATTTGCTTCCTGAACTGGTGCCATGATTACCCTCAGTGGCTCGCACTACCCATGTCTCGAACGAATTTCAATGGTCCCAAAGTTGTTCGAGCCATTGAGATTCGACTGTACCATGTTTTACAGAAATTCCTGCATCCAATGCAAAAAAGTGTAGCGTCTGATAAGACGCCGATATGGGACTTCACTGTTTGCCAGTGTTCCCTTTTTATGGGACCCTAGGCAGAAATGGGGTCAATTCTTAGTACATGTGTAACTCACTCAAGTCTAATGTGAAAACAAATTATCCAACTTATTTCTTGCATACTGGATAAGGATTTCCGCAAATTATACCGGTGCTAGCAAATCTTATATCATACACCTTTATCCGCCCCGTGGGGAAGATAAAAATCCAGAATTTCCACGTGTTTAATATACACTGGTTGTATACATCACTGTACGCCATCGTTAAGGTTGACGTCATTGAACGTAGTGGCATCACTAAACGTCACGGTATTGTTATCACCATAGGGCGGACGTCTGCTATGGAAGTGACTGCATTATCGAAAACCTACTTTCAGAAATGACAGGTAAACAAGAAAAAGGATCTATCATGGGTGTGAGGGACAGACAGAAAAATCCGTGCCTAGGGATCACAGTCTGACATCACTCGGCAAGCATCGTGATGTCAGACAGTAACCCTCGGGACGGATTTTTTTATCTACCCCTCACACCCATGATAGTGTTGTCCCTATTCAGGAGGGAAGGCGGTTCTAACGAGTACCAACAATCTATGTTTTTGAGCCGAAATAAGAAAAATAATGTATACCCCTGTAAACCCCAGTTTTGCTATATAAAAGTGTGTTTAAGGGGAGTCACAATTATATAGGTGTGTTCTCGTGATGGCATAGAAACATATTCTGAAGATGTGGGTAATGTTTTGTACTCACCTTTCGGTGGCCTGCAAAAAAAAAAAAAAGAAAAGAAAAAATAAATAAAAATAATCATATATTATATTATTGTTTAATGTTCGTTTGGTTCTGAATACAAAACAAAGCCAAGCGGGCGCATAACGTTGAAACAACGTCAATTCAATGTCGATTCGTCTTGATGTTGATTCAATACTGTATCGCCGTTGTTTCAACGTTGTGTACCTGGGAGGAGAATTATTCACTGTACAATTATTTAACATATCACGCGTATAAATAAAACAGATTATACATTTTAAACGATTTGATCGATCGAAAGAGGAATCTTTATTTTTTTTTTTTTATTTCGGACATTTACATTAATATTAACATTTATATTAAACAGTATTTGCTATACTGCCTTAAGTATAAACGTAAACCCGGCCCAGTGGGTACACAACTAAAATTCAGGCATACAAAATGGATTTCTGGTAAGGCTGGCTAATCGGAGCTGAAAAGATAATCGATTATCAGTCCTGCCATTGTGATCAATAATCGATTAGTAATCACTGAAGATTTGGTCATAATTGTACCTGTCTGAGCACGACTCTTACCATATGATATACTTTATTGCATATATTTGGTCAGCCAGGTCTGAGCAAACAGTGTAGACCCTGGTGAGACGCCGCAAATGCGGCGTCTCATCAGGGTCTACACTGTTTGCCACCCATCCAGTTATTTTTAGATACAACAATGGGTAGTAAATTGTACTTGTTCAAAGTTTAGATTAAGTATGGTAAGGAGTTAAGGTGTCTGAATACTAAGGGTAAATACGGTAAAGTAACAAACACAGAAATTAAATTATCGATTATTAGCAAATCAGTAATGATAATCATTTTTTGTGGAATTTATCGATCAATTAATCGATTATCCGATTAATCGTGCCAGCCTTAGTTTTTGGTCATGTTATGCATATGCACCAGATGTGCACGTCTGATTTATCTCCGTCAGAGGCATTGAATTCCAAAGTTAAATGAAGGGCGTATTCCATTACCAACCTCCCTAAATCAATTCGATCGCATGGGAAGCGAGTAAAGTACCCAGGGGTAGCCAGATCCCTACCGCCATTTCTATTCGGGCCGCGTCAAGCATGCGCACAATGTGCGGATTTACAATATCCTGCGCATGTGCAAGGTCTCATAGGGCCTTCGCTTTCCATTGATACATTCTATAGTATACAATGATCCTGGCGATGGACAGCAAAGTACCAGCTCAGACTGCGGTCTGATCTGGGCCGTCGCTGTCCGCGTATGTCCCGAAGGCACGTTTTCGCTTCGCCCGGCTAATTCGATACTAGGCTCATCAAGTGAAATATAAATTCTTTAATAAATCTATAAACAGAAACATACCAGCAGGAACACAACGTTGAAACAACGTCGATTCAACGTTGATTCAACGTCATACACGTTGAAACAACATCGATTCAAGGCGTTGAATCAATGCTGGGCCGATTTTGTTTCGACGTTGTGTCACAACATTTAAACAAAGTTAATTCACCGTTAAGACGTTGAATAAACGTTGAATCGACGTTGTTTCAACGTTGTATGCCCGCTGGGATGCTATAAATGGCTTTAAACATAGTACGAATATAGGCTGACGTTTGCTGGAAATTATATGGGGATTGGGGAGGAGCAAGTGTTGGCCAGTTTACCTACACTCCTCACTACCTCTTTTCTGTTTCATATCAAAGTTATTGTATAATGAATGATGAAACAGCCCTTCATTATTCTATAAAAATATAATTAATTTTTTTTTTTTTTTTTTTTTTTTTTTTTAATGCATGTAAGTTGGTGCTTGTTTTGGATCACAACGGTGGGAGATGGGATGGAGATGGATACCCTTCCCCTTTTAAAGAAATTGTAATATAAAAACTTACGTGACTGGAGTAACTTGTCTCGGCGGTCTGCAATGGAAACAAACAACAATGATATTTGACACCCACGTTTAAAAGCAAAATGTAAAAATGTCAACACTTTGCGTTGACGCCAACGCAAAAAAAAAAACAAGTAGAAATTTTCTACATTTTGTGCTAGCCTCAACGCAAAATGTTAGAAACCTCAAAGCAAAATGTAGAAATTTAATATTTCTACATTTTGCGTCGATATGTAGAAATGCAGGGAAATTTTCCATCTGCATACATGTATGTTATTGTATTATGTCTCCTTATCTGGGAGATGTATTGTTTTTGTCACTATCGTCTGTTTATTCGTCCGTATACGGCAAAATCACTCTATCGTGAGGTACGCCGACCGTCACCTCCTGACACAAAAATAAATGTTATAAAGATAACTGATGCCCGACCACAGAGTTATTCATTTAGTATAATCGAGCTGAAATGTAACTATCCAACCGATCAACGCAAAATGTAGAAATTTCTGCATTTCTACATTTTGCGTTGTAACACACCCACCTAAGTTTCCGATGAAACGATTATGCATTTGTCATAAATATTCCGACAGTCATGCCTGAGGAAACGGTGTAGACCCAGATCTCACTGTTAGGGAGGGTCTGCACTGCTCATCAATAAGTCTACGTTTTTTTGATATATCCACAGGGTGTATTTGTTTGTTTGATTTGGAATTTCAAGGCCCAGTCAACACTGTTAAGGTCATGTCGAGCTGGTCAGGTAACCCATTTAAGCCTAGCGTCCCATTAAAGGGACACTGGCAAACAGTGAAGACCCAGATCAGACGCCGCAGAATGTGGCGTCTGATCAGGGTCTACACTCTTTGCATAAGGTTCAGTTATTTCCACAGCACATAGTAATAATAAAAACTAACCCGACACCCTTTAAATATGAAATGGACGTGTTCAAATATTTATGTTAGAAGAGTCCATTCGGCTTAAATGGGTAACACTACTCGCACCTTTTCTCAACAGGCTAAGTCCTTTGAGTTTGTGCACATGCTTTAGCCAGTAACTGAAATTTGCCTTTCTAAAATCTGCATAATTGGGAAGAATGACTGTAAACCATTATGAAAACAAGCCTATTTAAATATACTGAAAATTTTACCACAAAAAAAAATGAATATTTTCAGATAAAAATTCTGATATTTTTCATTTTTCTGCTCAAAACATATATAGTGGATATGCGTAAGAACAGCCTCGACGAGGCGGTTCTAACGAGTACTCACAATCTATGTTTATGAGCAGAAATAAGAACAATAATGCATACCCCTGTAAACTCTAGTTTTACTATATCAAAGAGAGGTTTAAGGGGGGTCGAAATATATAGGCATACTTTCGTGATGTCAGATGTGTTTAGAGCTCTTGTTTCGAGACATGTCAGCCTTTCTTGGTCAGTTTGTGTCATCTCAGAGAAAAAGGCAGAATTGTGATAGAATAGGTAGTAGATGACAGATTTAAAAGAGGAGAAGGAAGTAGAGCGAACGCAAGAGCAGAAACAGAAGAAATAATAACATGGTCCATACCCCACCTGCAGCAAGTGCAGCTGGTCCTTACCACTACTATACCACCCATACAGTCGAATTTACAGTCAAACCCAACATTTACAGTCAAACCTAACATTTACAGTCAAACCCTACATTTACAGTCAGTCTCTACATTTATATTCAAACCCACATTTACAGTCAAACCCAACATTTTCAGTCAAACCCACTATTTGCAGTCAAATCTAGCATTTACAATCAAACCCAACATTTACAGTCAAACCAAACATTTACAGTCAAACCCACCATTTACAGCCAAACCTAGCATTACAGTCAAACCCAACATTTACAGTCAAACCCACCATTTACAGTCAAACCCACCATTTACAGTCAAACCTAGCATTTACAGTAAAACTCAACATTTACAGTCAAACCCAACATTTACAGCCAGTCTCTACATTTATATTCAAACCCACTATTTACAGTCAAACCCACCATTTACAGTCAAACCTAGCATTTACAGTAAAACCCTACATTTACAGTCAAAACCAACATTTACAGTCAAATCCAACATTAACAGTCAAACCCTACATTTACAGTCAAACTCAACATTTACAGATAAAAGTTCAAAACCAACATATAAAGGCAAACCCAAGACATACAGTCGAACTTCAATGGCTTGAACATCTTTCAGGCCACGGGAATTTTTTTGAGATATGGGTAGTTCGAGCCAGTGAGAGTTAATCCTAAAGCCAAGTCAGGATGCATATAATTTAGGAATGTCTTTTCGATTTTCTATAAAATAATGGTATGTTGTGTGTACTCTTTAGAATCGCCTCGATGAGGCGATTCTAATGAGAACACACAACATACATTTTCATGATAAAATAAGAAAACTCTAAAATTTCCCTAGATATGTTTTTTAGCTCTACATTACGAAAACACGCCTATTCAAATATATAGAAAAGTTTTCCTCCAAAAATTAAAAATTTTCAGATAAAAAACTGTTATAATTTTCATATTTCTGCTCAAAACATAGATTGTGGATACTCGTTAGAACCGCCTCGGCGAGGCGGTTCTAACGAGTACCCACAATCCATGTTTTGAGCAGAAATAAGAAAAATAACTTGTACCCCTGCAAACCCCAGTTTTACTATATAAAAGTGGAATTTAAGGGGGTCAAAATTATATAGGTATGTTTTCGTGATGAGAACTCAAAAAACGAGGTCGAATAAGCCACGATAAACGCACCACCCGTGATCGACTACACTTAACATGCACCTCCATGATAAAATAAGACAATATTTCCAAAGTATCCTTAAATATTTGTTTCTTGAGCTATGGGACACAGAAAACGAGTTCGAATCAGCCATAGTAAACATCGCTAATCGAGTCGCTGAAGTTTACTATATAAGTAATGTCAGGTTTTCCAACAAAGTTTTATAATGAGGGTCCAATAAACTCCCTTATGTGGAGTTTAGGACTAATTTAAGAAGATTTAGTGGTTTTGTTTGTGGTTTTTAAGGGGTTAACTCTAAAAGTACATAACATAATACAAGAACAACAGACAACACTTTGAAGTGTTTTATGTTTTAAAGACAATAGGACCTGATATTTCATGCGAATCTCAGACGATTCACATGAAATGTCAGGTCTCATTTCTCTGAAAAACAAAATAACAAAATCTATTTTAGACTGTCATCTGCTACAAGTTTGCTTAGCGCTTTAAGGATTAACTACTGTCCAAACAGTAATAATTCTTGCCATTCAGATAAAAAAAAAATAGATTACCTTACAAACCCATAGATAAAATAAATTTTCGATTGATCCTATATGCATCACTAGGGTCCCTTTCCCCAAACTTTTGACGGTCAAAAACGACGTTTTGGGGGACAATATACAGTTGACTCTCGTTATCTCGAACTCGCTTATCTCGAATAACCGCTTATCTCGAAGTGAAAATCTGTTCCCTGCCTGAATATGAAAATCTAACAACAGGTAAAAATATTGTGGAAAAGAGGAGAAATTGCTCCTGAGGAGCAATTTCTCTTCTTTTCCACAATATTTTCAATATATCTCTAACATCAAGAGTCCAATTATATATATAGATGTTAAATGTAGTTAATCGAATTAGTTTTTTTTTCCTAAATTCTGCAAAT
The DNA here is from genome assembly GCA_964016985.1 of Anodontia alba. NCBI lineage: Eukaryota > Metazoa > Mollusca > Bivalvia > Lucinida > Lucinidae > Anodontia > Anodontia alba. The sequence goes on along the minus strand of OZ024835.1, from coordinate 5,614,007 downwards.
CTGATATGTCGAAGTACGGATGTGTCGAAGTATTTCAGATAGTCCCTTGGAATTCGAGATAACGATAGTTGACTGTATTTGTTTTCTTGAGCTATAGGACTCAGAAAACGAGTTCGAATCAGCCATAGTAAACATCGCTAATCGAGTCCCTGAAGTTTACTATATAAGTAATGTCAGGTTTTCCAACAAAGTTTTATAATGAGGGTCCAATAAACTCCCTTATGTGGAGTTTAGGACTAATTTAAGAAGATTTAGTGGTTTTGTTTGTGGTTTTTAAGGGGTTTACTCTAAAAGTACATAACATAATACAAGAACAACAGACAACACTTTGAAGTGTTTTATGTTTTAAAGACAATAGGACCTGATATTTCATGCGAATCTCAGACGATTCACATGAAATGTCAGGTCTCATTTCTCTGAAAAACAAAATAACAAAATCTATTTTAGACTGTCATCTGCTACAAGTTTGCTTAGCGCTTTAAGGATTAACTACTGTCCAAACAGTAATAATTCTTGCCATTTAGATAAAAAAAAATAGATTACCTTACAAACCCATAGATAAAATAAATTTTCGATTGATCCTATATGCATCACTAGGGTCCCTTTCCCCCAAACTTTTGACGGTCAAAAACGACGTTTTGGGGGACAATATACAGTTGACTCTCGTTATCTCGAACTCGCTTATCTCGAATAACCGCTTATCTCGAAGTGAAAATCTGTTCCCTGCCTAAATATGAAAATCTAACAACAGGTAAAAATATTGTGGAAAAGAGGAGAAATTGCTCCTGAGGAGCAATTTCTCCTCTTTTCCACAATAGTTTCAATATATCTCTAACTTCAAGAGTCCAATTACATATATATTTGTTAAATGTGGTTAATCGATTTATTTTTTTTTTTCCTAAATTCTGCAAATCTGATATGTCGAAGTACAGATGTGTCGAAGTATTTCAGATAGTCCCTTGGAATTCGAGATAACGAGAGTCGACTGTACCAGAATGCGTTCCAGGGAAAACCCTGAATGTTGTACAAAATCCATTTTACCTTCTTTCGCAACAGGTATTGCCCGCGCAGTCACAGAAATTTCCACCTCCTGCACAGCAACAACGTAAACAAAGCGCCAAGCTAAGTCCTAATAAAGCTAATCCTGCAAGTAACGATAACACGAACAGAGCTATGAATTCAGGACGCTCCCAGATGTTAAACGCCGTTGTTGTCGCCGCCGTTGTTGTGGTTACTGTTGTCGTTGTGACCTCTCGATAAATAATCTCACATGTCTTAGTTCCTGTAAGGCTTGGTGAACCGTTATCTACTGCTTCCACTACATACCTTTAAAAAAAAAGTACAGCTTTTCATTTTCAGAGCTTTGTTCTGCTGTATATATATAAATTTATAGAAATAAGACATTTTTAAACTAACATCACGAGTTTTCAGTTTACTTCATACTCAGCAGACACATGTCGTTGCAAGAACGTCGATTCAACGTTTATCATCACGAAAACACGCCTATATCATTTTGACCCCCTCAAACCCCACTTTTATATAGTAAAACTGGGGTTTACAGGAGTATACATTATTTTTCTTGTTTCTGATCAAAAACATAGATTGTGAGTATTCGTTAGAACCGCCTCGGTGAGGCGGTTCTAACGAGTACCCACAATCTATGTTTTGAGCAGAAATAAGAAAAATATCAGAATTTTTCATCTGTAAATTTTCATTTTTTAGTGGTAAAATTCTCAATATATTTGAATAGGCGTGTTTTCGTAATGTCAACGTCTTGACACCTTCGCCACACCCTAACGTTGTTTCAGCATTGTGTGTCTGCTAGGATAGGAGTAAAGCGCCATGAAAAATGGATTTCTGAAATATGATGAAAGCCGGATACGGCGAATATAGTTTGTTTTGTCTAATTGTATTAAGACCAGTAAACCATATATATACAGACAGGTGAACTGCATAAAGACAGGTGAACTTTATATTATATAGAGCGATAAACTGTACAAAAACCGGTGAAATTTATGAAATTTATAAAGATAGGTGATTGTATACAGACTGGTGAACTGTATATAGACTGGTGAACTTTATAAAGATACATGTAGGTGAAATGTATACAGACTGGTGAACTTTATAAAGATAGGTGATTGTATACAGACTGGTAAACTTTATAAAGATAGGTGATTGTATACAGACTGGTGAACTGTATACAGATTGGTGAACTTTATAAAGATACATGTAGGTGAAATGTATACAGACTAGTGAACTTTATAAAGATAGGTGAACTGTATGCAGACTGGTAAACTGTATACAGACTGGTAAACTTTATAAAGATGGGTGAACTGTATACAGACTGGTACACTTTATAAAGATGGGTGAACTGTATACAGACTGTTGAACTGTATAAAGAAATGAATTTATTTAAAGACGGGTGCATTGTAATTTGACTTGCGAGCTGTATACAGACCGGTGGACTGTGAAAGACAGGTGAACTGCATAAAGACTGATGACCTGTGTAAAGATAGATGTACTTTATGAAAACTGGTAAACCTGTATACAGACTGGTGAGCTGTGAATAGACTAGCGAACTGCGTAATAGATGATGAACAGCACAAATACAGGTGAACTTTATACAGACTGGTGAACTGTATACAAAACTGATGAACTGTGAATAGACTGGCGAACTGCATAAAAACTGGCGAACTGCTTAAAGACTGGTGAATTGTATAAGTACAGGCGAATATTTTCAAGATAGGTTTTTGATTGAATGCGTTGGGGTTTAACCACACGTCAACCCTTGTGGGACATTTTGTGTCGTCTCCCAAAGACAGAGAAAAAGATAGAAGAGATAGTAGAGGGGATAAAAGAGAGGGACAGAAATGAAAGAGGAACAGGAATGAAAGGGAAGAAACAAAAGAAATAAAAACATTCCCCTCTACCCTTACCCGCTACAAAGATAGCAAGCTTTGCCCAACTGTAAGTCAATATCAGTTGGACGCCCCGGTGACGTTGATACACGACACCCTCGCCACACCCCTCGCCACACCCCCTTTTAAGACTGATGAACTGTATACAAACTGATGAACTGTGAACGAGTACACGTACCAATGATCTATGTTTTGAGCAGTAAAATAAGAAAAATAATGTATACCCCTGTAAACTAAGTTTTACTATATAAAAGTGTGGTTTAAAGGGGTCAAAATTATATACGTATTTGTAGATTGTTATCCTGTATATGTATGATATAGTATTGTATACCCAGTCAGCATTCTACGTAAATCTATATCGGGCCGTCATCGGCCCGTCAGGGTAGCTGACGGGCCGATGACGGCCCGATGTAGATTTACGTAGAATGCTAGCTGGGTATATGTTTGACGGGCCGCAATGGCGTTTTGCATTAATAAAGTTATTCATAATGTATTTATTCATAAAACGATTCACAAATACCGGAATATCACAAAGGACAAGAAAAAATTAGAGAGCGCACGACAAAACCTTCAATAAGACATTTGCGACTAGCAAAAACTTAGATCAGCCTGCGTATCCGCACAGACTGATCAGAGCCTTCGCTGATCACATGCGCCTTCTACAGCCTACGGGCTGTCCAAAGATGGATAACCGAGAACCATTGCCAAACTGGATGGATGTACAGGCTGATCTGAGTCTTTGCTGGTCACATAAAGACGATGTATAAAGACAGGTGTACGTACTTGACAGTTTGTCCGTATTCAAAATCTGGTTTTTTGGCAAGTGTGATTGCACAAGTGTCAATGTTATAATACGAACTATATCCATCCTCTGATGATGCTGTACAAGACTTTATTTCTCCATTTGTTCCAATGTCTGCATCCGTCGGCGTTATCGTTCCTTTGAAAAATAATAAACAGATGTACTGTAGCTATCGTATGTTTTCGGACAGACATGCCTGAGCAAACAGTGTAAACCAAGATGAGATGCCACACAAATTGATGAAGAGGTTATGCGCATGTCACTTTGGCTTCATACCGCCCTCAAAATTGATGGTGAGGTTATGTGCATGTCATGTCAGCTTGGCTTCATACCGCCCTCAAAATTGATGGTGAGGTTATATGCATGTCATGTCAGCTTGGCTTCATACCGCCCTCAAAATTGATGGAGAGGTTATGTACATGTCATGTCAGCTTGGCTTCATTACGCCCTCAAAATTGATAGAGAGGTTATGCGCATGTAACCTCGGCTTCATACCGCCCTCAAAATTGATGGAGAGGTTATGCGCATATCACTTTGGCTTCATACCGCCCTCAAAATTAATGGGGATATTATGCGCATGTCACTTCTGCTTCATGCCGCCCTCAGAATTGATGGGGACGTTATGTGCATGTCACTTCGGCTTCATACCGCTCTCAAAATTGACGGGGAAGGGGCGGGGGTTAAGCGCATGTCAGATCGGCTTCATGCCGCTTATGTAAACAAATGGATTCTAAACGAAATTGTCATTAACCCTTGTCATGCTGAATAAATTAAGATGCCACACCCACTTCTAATTTTCAGCCAATCAGATTATTTGATCTAAGTTGTTGATTCAATTGCACATTCTAAATGGCAAACAGTGCAGATCCAGATCAGTTGGCTACTTCAGAAAGAAGACAACCTACAACAAGACTTGTGTGATTAGCGAAGACTTAGATCAGCCTGCACATCCGCGCAGTCTGATCAGACTCTTCGCTAATCACAGACTAAGACTGGTCTTAGTGTAGATTTTGTCGTGCGCTGGCTCAAATATTTACACCATAGGGAATAATGAAGACGTTTATGCCCGCCCGACGGCACTAACATCAGCCTCATTTAAGAGAGCGATATGGACTTGGTTAATATAGACAAGACTCTCAACTGGTCATATGTAACGAAGTAAAGTGCGCCCCCACCCCTCTCCCCCACCTTCACACGCACCCCATAGAACAACAATCACCGATCATTATTATGATCCCAGGCCATTATATGATTATTATGATCCCTCTACGCGCAGTTAAATAACGATTTGCGGTGAAGAAAATAACGACATACGACCATTTCCCTCTGAAGTAATTGGTTCATAGTTCAGCCTGACGCCTTTTGAAATATTCAAGTTAGCTTTTACAACAAAAAGATCAAATGCGGCTCCGCTGGACATCACAAAAAAATCCCTATGTAATTTTGACCACCTTAAACTCTACACTTATATAGTAAAACTGGGGTTTACAGGGGTATACATTTTTTTCTTATTTCTGCTCTACAATATAGACAGTGGGTACTCGTAAGAACCGACTCGCAGAGGAGGAGGCGGTTCTAACGAGTAGCCACAATATATAGTTTTGAGCAGAAATAAGAAAAATAATGTATACCCCTGTAAACCCCAGTTTTACTATATAAAAGTGGGGTTTAAGGGGGTCAAAATTATTTTGGCATGTTTTCGTGATGGAAAAGCATGCATTCCACGTGAAACAGCACATTGCTCACCTATCATGATAATATCTGTTTTCGTGGTGGACTTATTCTTCGGGTCATTATAATCAAAAAGTCAAAGCGACAGGTCAATTTGGTAAGTCTGTAACAATATCAACAATAACAACAATAGCAATATTAATAATAATATTAATAATAATAATAATAATAATAATAATAATAATAGTCGATATTACCTATTGCGCTTCCTGCCTGCATTGTCTGGTCAGAGAAGAACCGGCAAGTGGTTGGAAACTCGGGCGTGTTATCATTGACATCCTGAGAAATAATTGAAGATATATGAAAATTGATACACTTTCAAAGGAGGCAACTTTGTCAAAATTGTTTCGCCTTCCTTCTGAAAAGAACTCTCTCTAAAAGAAAAGTATCTGCTCGGAAGCAAATTCTTTTCTTTTAGAATTGACCCCTTTTCGGAAGGGACTTGTTATGGAAGAAGGCTATTCTTCGTGATTGTGGCATTTTCCGGGTACTTTCACTTAAATTTTAAAAAAAAAATACAAAATGTTTTCTCCCTTGTGAAAATTGGCGGAAACTCAGTGAAATGCACATGTACTTTTAAACGGATGTCACAAAACTGGAAATTTTAAGGGAGAAAACTTTAGACATTTTCCGTTTGGTTTCTTGCAAGAAACCAAACGGAAAATGTCTTAATTTTTCTCCCTTCTAAAATGTGTAGAAAATTTCAGTTGTATCTCATCCCTTTAAAAGTACATGTGCATTTCGTCGAGTTTCCGCCAATTGTCATAAGGGATACAACTTTTTGTATTTTTCTTCTTTTCTTTTTTTTCTTCTTTTTTTTTTTTTTTTTTTTTTTTTTTTTTTTTTAAGGTAGACCCTACGTTAGAAGAAAACGTGAAGTGCTGAAAGCAAACACGAAATCATAGAAGATTCCACCCTTGTGAAACGGTGCATGGATTGAACTGAGATTTTACGGCGCAGTCAATCCATTAGGTACATGCCGAGCGCTGTTAATTTCCCTAACCACACTTTTTCTGGGCAGGCTTAGTCCTCCAAGCGGTTAGCCAGTACTTATGCAAATTCTGTCGCCAGAATTTCGCCAGAAACTGACAACTGTCCAGTTCCGTTAAAAAATCAAAGGACTGGCAGCATTGATTGTCTCTCAGTGTAGGCTGTGAAAAAGGTTCTGAACGGGGACTTAAGGCAGTTTCATTTAAACCTTAATTTCCTGGGCCCAGTTGTTCAAAACTAACAACGCCGTTAGTTAACATATCGTTAAAACTTTGATCATTAAACATGGCATATGTGCTAATATTTTTGCTGAAAAAAATGTGAGTAGCTTTTGCATTTGCAAAAGCTACTCACATTTTTTCAGCTAAAATACCTGTGAATTAGATATCGTACTTACTAGAACAGTTAAGATTTTGACCACTTAAGAGCTCGTAAAGCTGACAATCTTTTAAACAACTGGGCCCAGTAATTTAAGCAAATTATACAGACACTGATCAGACGTCGCGTACTAGGGCATACTCTATATACTGGTAATAAAATTATAAGCGAAAATACCGGGGAAATGCCACAATTATGAAGCATATCCCTCATGAGACACAAAAAGAAGGATAGGTGAGGAACCGGCAATGACATATAACAAACGCCAAGAAGAGGCTATTAACAGTCAACTGTAAATAGCAAAAAAAAAAAAAAAAAAAAAAAAAAAAAAAAAACGTTAAATTGGCTATTTACATCAACTGTAGATAGCCAAAAAACGTTAAATTGGTTATTTACAGTTGAATGTAGATAGCCAAAAAAACGTTAAACTGGCTATTGGCAGTTAACTGTAGATAGCCAAAAAACAGGCTATTTACAGTCAACTGTCATTAGCCAAAAACTTTAACACACAGCCAAAAAAAAACTGCAGCAGAGGAACTACCTTGCAACAGTCAGTAGAAAAAAAACTAATGGGAGTAGGGGAGGGTTAAATCAATTTTATTCGCGCGAAACTTCACCCTTAAAATCTGACGTAGCTCTAAACTTGAAAATTTTGTTCGGGCCACATAAGGGGCATAAGATACATATCGATATTTTTATTATGAAATTGACGTACCATTTCGAAAACACGCCTATTTAAATATACTGAAAATTTTACCACCAAAAAAAAAGGAAAGTTTCCAGTTAAAAAATTCTGATATTCTTCATATTTCGGCTCAAAACACAGAGGCGGTTCTAACGCGTACCCACAATCTATGTTTTTGAGCAGAAGTAAGAAAAATAATGTATACCCCTCTAAACCCCAGGTTTGCTATATAAAAGTTATAAAATTTTACAACCAGATAATAAAAATGTTCAGATAAAAATATCTAATATTCTTCAACTGTCTGTTCAAAACACAGATTGTGGGTACGCGTTAGAACCGCCTTTAGGCAGTCCTAACGCGTACCCACAATCTATGTTTTTGAGCAGAGATAAGAAAAATAATGTATACCCCTGTAATTCCCAGTTTTGTTATATGAAAGTGGGGCTTAAGGGGGTCAAAATTATATATGGCGTAAAACAGTAGCTGTGTTTCCACTAAAATGCTGAAAAAATTGTCGGTAGGTAAGAGGAACTTTATTTTTATTCTTCTATTTTGCTCCAGAAAGAACAGGGTCTGGCCTGTGATTTTATGAAAATACGGGTATTTTGTTGAGGGTCGGTGCTTTATCTTTTTTATTTTGCATTTACTGATAAAAAAATAACAGTCGGATGTTTTTGTGATGTCAAAGTTTTACAGGCTGCTAACTCAATGTAAGAGATTTGAGGCCCAAATGGGTAGTTATGACTTACCGTAATTGTTACTGTTATCTGTGTACACCCGGATAATGGAGCGTCTTGTTCGTCATCTACACAGCACACCGTCAATATCACTTGAGCGGGATAATTGGTATTGTCTAAGTCGTAATCTTTGGCAAATGACACCTCGCCCTTTGAATTGATATCAAATCTGTCACTGTTGTTAAACTCTAGATATCTGTAGGTCAGCTTGTCTGCTGTGTCAGTGTAATCAGGGTCTGTACAGGTCAGTCCTGCACTAACACTGGAACTACCAGCCTACAAGATAGAAATACAATCACTATTATTCTGTATTTTAATGCAGTATATTATTTGTGCGTACATAAACATTAGCTACGTCATCAACATGCTGATACGCACATAGCTGCGACTGTAACATTTGTTCGGAATATAACTACATGTATGTGCAAAAAAAAAATGCCCATTTTTGTATTTCATATTACCGGAAACTGTCACTGTTATTGACCTCTATATGTCTGTAGGTCAGAGCCCAGTTGTACAAAGCATCGTTAGCTTAACGAGCTCGTAAGTGGTCAAAATGTTAACTGATCTAGTAAGTACAATATCTAATTCAAAGGTATTTTTGCTGAACAAAATGTGAGTAGCTTTTGCAAACGCCGAAGTGACTCATACTTTTTTAGCAAAAAATATTAGCGCATTTCCATATTTTATGATAAAAGTTAAAACGATGCATTGGTAGGGTGACAATAAGTGAAACTGGCCACTCTTTCTAGGGGTAACCCGGACCCCCCCGTACAACAAGTTGTGTCATATATCAAACTGTTCCCTATTGTCTGTAGTTTCTGAAAATGCCAGCATAAATTGGCATAAATGATGGCGAAAATTGGCATAAATGATGGCGAGCCGAGAAATCCAATATGGCCGCCAAATACTAAAAGTCTGCCTTTAAAGCCTAAATTGTCTTCTGGTTGTTCTAGTATGCATACAAAGTGCATATTTAGATTGATCTTAACTCATTACATGCAAGACTATTTATTTAGATACAAAAAGAAGCATAATTTAAAAATTAAAGGCAATTTTAGGGGTCAAAAGGTCAATATTAGGTCTGAAAATGGTGTACTGAGAGATAATAGAAGTTCCTGAAAATTACTATGGTGATATTTCTTACTTGAGTTTAATTTAAACAACACACCAGGTATCATGGCCTGCTCAAAACTCATGTTTCTGCATGAAATATTTATCTAGTATTACACAGTAAGCAGTTTTTTTTTACCCCTACCCCCATCATTTTATTTCATCGCTTCTGAACTGACTCTGGTAAAGACTGATAAACGATAGTAGAAAAAATGATAAAGACAGGCAGAATGGCAAGCTATTTCAATTATCAACCTCTGTTTCCAGGAATGATTCAGTTTGCTACAGAATTTAAGTTTTAATTTACAGACTGAACAATAAATAAGAAATAATGACCCGGATAAAATAAGCTTGAAAATATTTACTGTGACACCGACAGAACTTGTGGCGGAAAATTTGAAACTATATAAAGTTGTCAATTAATTAATTGAAACAAAATATAGAAATAAAAGGCACTTGTAGTCATACAATATGCACCTATAAATGTTTTCTTCTGAACAGGGTGGCAGGATTACCTCCGGGTATTATATAATTTTAAAAATTTTATGTCCTATTCCATACCTCTGACATGGGACCCCTGAGTTCTAATTTAGTGTCGAAAATCCCGTGGGTGGGCTTAAGAATTTTCACATATTTTCCTAACCCTTATAGAAATGAAAATGTACGGCTTTAAAGTGGTTTGTAGCTGCAATAAAGCCGCTTTAAAATTTAGTAGACACAACTTCTAGCCAGAAAGTAGCCACCCAGCAAGCAAAAAATATATGACCTACATGGGCCCCAAATGGGTTTTTATATGGATCCTATATGGGCAACCCATAAGGGACTCATGAGGGATTTGCAACATGGTTCCATGTTGGACCCACATGGACAAAGCAATGTGGGAAACATGTGGGAACTATATGGGTCCAGTATGGGAAAAATCAACCCACATTTCCAGAAAAAAAGAAAACAAAAAAAAAAAAAAAAAACATTTTTACACAAATGATTATGTCCCCAGTCCCAATCCATTTGATAGACTGGTAAGGTCCCAAATGAGAGAGGCCTATGTACACGTGCAAGTTATTGCACATTCGTACAATCAAGATGCCTTAAGGATATAGGCGTCTTTTTTAACAGTTGGAAATGGTGGCTTCATGCGTATTTATATATACCTCTCAATTTTAAAAGTAATAGGGACATACGAGTTAAAATAAAAACATGACCATGAATCGACGTCCATGTCGGGAAAATAGTTAAGATAAATTTAATAGATACTTTCATTTTGTAATGATCAAACGATTATTTTTATTTTATTATTATCATTATTATTTGCATTTATGTCAAGAAATTTACCATTTTTTGATATTATGTTTAAAAAGTGGTACAGTTGTTCCCCTTACCCATATTGAACCCATATGGCTCCCATATAGTAATGGAAGGTCAATATTGGAACCATAGATGTCCTATATCTGTATCACATGGGAGCCATGTGGGCCCCAATTATGTATCTTGAAATTATCACTTTTCCAGGATTATTTCAGTTTTATATCGGGTACCCACATATTAGTATTTAATTTTATAGTTATCGAATTTTACCAATATGGGACCTATATGGGTCTTATATGGGCAAAAAAGCCTATATGGGGCCCATGTAGGACCCGAATGGGATAAATGACGAATCTGCCCATATGACTCCCATATATACACGTTTGCTGGTCGAATTTTACCAATATGGGACTTATATGGGCAAAAAAGCCTATATGGGGCCCATGTAGGACCCAAATGGGACAAATGCCCAGATTCTGCCCATATGGGTCCCATATATACATGTTTGCTGGGCAATGACAACGGCCAGTAGCTCTATTGCTGCAATATTGCCACAAGTATCAGTCGCGACCAGCTATGTCAGCAACTAGCGGCTATATAGCCACTAGCGGCTTCTAATAGTCAGAAGCTATCCACAATTCAAACATTATAGTTATGAGACAGAAACAGAGCCACTAGGGGCTTTAATAGACAGAAGATATCCACAATTTTTAGAAAGTCATATGTGAAGATACCCTGGCAATGCCACAATTACGAAGCACAGCCTTCCTTCCCTAGACTTCAAAAGAAGAAAAGATGAGGAAAAACAATGACAAAGCAAATGTTACCTATGAAGCCATCGAAGCATAAACATAGAACTGCAACAGAAGAACAACCTTGGAACTATCAGTTGAAAAACTACTGTGGGCTTTAACTATTTTTATGAAAAACCTCATCACAACTGATGATGATGCAGCCCCAAATTATAAACATAATGTTCGGTTCGCATAGGGGTCCTGTACCGCATCAGTGAAACATCACAGTGAAGTACTTATAATCTTAAACACTTTGAAGAAACAAAGCAAAAAGCTCAGTGGCAATCTGAACACAAGAACACCACAAACAGGACCACAATTGGCCCAACCACATACAGACATCTATAGTCAGGTGTCAACCGTCTGAAACAGATTGAGGAGGGAGCTGTCATTGAGACGGAGGACCAACTCACCTTCGTGCAATTAAATAGGGAAGCAAAGTTACCTACCATATTTGGTTAACAGCTATGTGTGCAATTTGCTGCATTATATCCCTATATTGTAACTTAAATTCAAAGGGATATTTTGTTGTTGATAGCAATGAGTCATCAAGAAAAAAAGTTGTCTTGCCACTTATACTGTTGAAAGAAAGAATAATGTATTTGAAACCCTGTCTGAGCAAAGCAAGTTACAGAAAGCTGAAGCCAGTTTAAAGGAAAAAATGAAACCGAAAAAATATCTATTTGAATTATCATTTTTGAGGTCACGCTTAATAGAAATTAAAAAGAGTAAATGATGTATCCATTGGTAAACATAAGTTTAAAACAATGTACATAAAAAGCATAAAATAGATTTGTCCAGGACTGATGTTTATTCTAGGGGTTGGATCTTCTGTTAAATGTTATAAGGGCTGAAATCCCATGTCAAAATATGTAAGCTGACAAAATCCTGAATCAGAAGACTGCAACACAGACCTCTCTGACAAGTTCAAAGATTTAGAATCAAGTGATGTCTTGATTTTGCACCAAACCACAGTTATCCTACAAAACAGAATTACAAAACCTGCTACAGCAGGATTTCTTTTCACCCAGTAAACTCTCCCATATGATAAAAGAAAAGGAGACTGTCTATGGGTGGCCTACTGTTTTACATTTAATTTGTAGGCAGCTCCAGTAGGCAAGAGCTGCCTATTTGTTGCCCTTCTTGCTGCCTATGGGCAGAACTGGCAACCAGTAGGCAGCTCAAAGTAAGTTTGTTTTGTACAACAGGCAGAGTAGGCAACTCCAACTTAATTTATTTTTTTTTCTATAGGCAGAGAAGGCAACTCAAACTTATTTAATTTTCTGCAGGAGGCAGAGTAGGTAGCTCTAACTTTATTTTACTTCCTGCAGTACGCAAAGAAGTCAGCTCAAACTTAATTTACTTTTACCTGTAGGCAGAGTAGGCAACTCAAGCTTATTTTATTTTCTGCAGTAGGCAGAGTAGGTAGCTCCAGCTGGATTTACTTTATGTAGTTATTAGGCACAGTAGGCAGCTCTATCCTTTGTCAGGTGAAATTGGCGGGAAAATATAGCAGACATTTTGATTGCAAATGTGTATTTAGGATTTTTAGATTCAACAGAAATTTATTTCAGTGACTGTAAATAGACTACTTGTTTGTTTATTAGTGAACATAACTACTATGCTTGTTATAGGTAGAAAAACGTTTAATTTACTTAATTTAATTCAATGCCTTTTTCCTGTTACATATCAAAGCAAGTTGATGCCATAAATATGTAAATCTGGTGTAATACTGACTATACATTAAGATGCATAGATCTGCTTGCCTAATACATGTACATGGAGATTTTCACATGATGGGGTTATGATTGTTGCTTGAATTATCAACCTGAGACCCCATTATAAGCCCGAGATCAATTAAGCTTAAGCCCGAGATCAATTAAGCTTAAGCTGAAGGTCCAATAACGCAGAGGGTTGATATTGATACCACTGCTATCAATGCATAACCATAAGATATCATAGAGATATAAACCCAGCATCGATTGCTCAGTCGAGCAAATTTGAATTTACTTGTCCATGGTCAAGTGAGTTCTGTTGGAAACATGACTTCGCTTCTCTGGTTTTCAGTCTCTTTCTAAACGGGAGCAACTCTTCTAGGAAGGAATTTGCTCCCTCCGTGAACAATTTTTTTTCTGTAAAAAAAAAACGCCTAAAGGCACTATGGATGGGTTTTTTAAATAATGAGGAAAGTGAGAGTGCCTCTCTTGCATGGGAAACACCTACTGGTCCTTTTCTTCATCCCTACCAAATATGAAAGCAATCCACTGAAGAATAAAGGTAACATAACTTTGAAAAAAGGTAAAACAAGAGGTTAACCTACGACGACGCCCGCCCGCTCACCCGAAGCCCACCTACCTGGACATCGTTATTTAAAAGAAGAGATTTTTTGAAAAACCCATCCAAATAGCCAATGTAGAGCATGATTAGCTAAGTGGTTAGTGCACTTGCCTCTACTGCTAGAGGTACCGAGTTCAATGCCAGCCAATGAACATGTAGTAGGCAGAATGGGCAGCTCATGAGCAGTCCCCACTGAATAGGCGGAGTAGGCAACACAGTAGCCAATAAACAAGCAATAGGCAGAATAGGCAGCTCCATTCCAACTGAATAGGCAGAGTAGGCAGCTCAGTAGCCAATGAACATCTATTAAGCAGAATAGGCAGCTCAATTCCCACTGAATAGGCAGGGTAGGCAGCTCAATTGCCAGTGAACATGTAGCAGGCAGCTCAATAGGCAAGGAAAGCATTTAAGAGGCAGCAGTAGGCAGCACAGTGGCCAATGACAGACGAGGAAGCAGAATAGGAACAGTAGGCAGCTCCAGATCCCTTTTTAGTCATTGCCTTCATAGATGACCTGCCTACTCCATATAAGGATTAGGCCACTCAAAATTTGCATGGCAAATTTCCAGTAGGCAGCCTATAGGAAGCCTATTGCACTTCCTACAGGCTACCTATAGGCAGCTACAATAGGCAGCTCCCAGTATATTTTGTATGGGAGCGGTCTTGAGGCACAATGTAAATTTCCAGAACATCTTTTTTTTTTCGTCATTTGGTTGTCCAGTAAGGCAAAAGTTAAATGAAGCTGGTGATATAGTTAAGATAAAATTGATATACGAAGATGATTGCCACCTGTTCCGAACCATAACAGCTCTGGTCAAATCATCATAAAACCGAAACATCTGGGCTAACAGTCTATCTTCACTATTTGTATAGAAGTAAGAAGCCAGTAGAAGAGCTTAACTCATACGGGTAAGCCCTAGCTTATTCTGCAGTCAGACATTTTGTTACTTTTCACACAATGGAGCACTAGACTGCTTTTGGTATATATTATAAGAGAGAATCTAAATTATCTTCTTATTTTATTGACAGTCAGTTTTAATGTTTTCCTTAATTCTTCCTTTAAAAATGGCTCTTGCTTCCTCAGACTTGCTTTGCTCAGGCAGGATTTTAAATGCATTATTGTTTCTTTCAGCAATATATGTCACAGTCAGTAATCGCGTCACTCATGGCCAATTATTTTGCAAAGAAATAAGTGACGTGAATATCCGGACATGAGTAGCGCGAGCTAAAAAGGTGGCTGTTTCAGGTGGGTTGTCGACAGTCTGGGGGTTTTGTCGTCTAGGAGGGCGTTATTTTAAGACATTGGAGAATGTTATACTGTGCAGAATTAAATTCCATACAACCCAGCACCAAACTATGTTTCATTCTGACGACAATTGCTCCGAATTGTGTGCAATTTTGGATGATTTACCCACTGAAATTAATGTTTTCAGCCATATCTGCATCTTGCATCGTTGTTTACATTTGCAGACTGTCATATTTTCTCAATTTAATTGCCTACTTAGATTGGGTTATTAATAAAATCAACTGGCGCTAAGATGCATGGCCCACTCCTTAGCCTTAGTAATGAAAAGTGGCATTAGAAAGGGAATTCAGTAGCTCGAGTATGTCAGATATATCAAAATAGCTTTTTGTATTTTTCGCTGACTGTCCACAGACGGGTTCACGAAGTGTCCACGATCGACCTTACAGTGTCGACGTTTCTGCAAAATGTCTGCATGTGTTTGATAGTTTATAAATACACTTGCCATTTCCTTCTAGATTTGGTTTCAATAAATTTATTTACAATGTTTACATGCATGTATTTTTAAAGTTTCCCTCCATAACACTTTCTGTCGGTGTTATAGTAAATATTATCAAGCCAATTTTATCCAGGTCAGTCTTTCTTATTTTTTATTATGTCTGTGATTTAAAACTTGAACTATGAAGACAATCAAACAATTCCTAATTAAAAGATGTTGATAAATGAAATAGTTTACCATTCTGTCCATCGTTTTCATTTCTTCTATTGTCTCTTGTCAAGCTTCACAAGCATCAGTTCAGAAAATTTGAAATCGAATGGTTTGGGTAGGGGTAACAAACTGCTTACTGTTCAATACTGGTTAAAGATTTTCAACAGAAATATGATGTTTAAAATGGCCATGATAACTGGTGTGTTGTTTAAATTAAAATGAAGCAAGTGATATCGCTTAAGTAATTTTAGGGAACTTCTGTTTCTTCTAAGTGTTCTATTTTTAGACCAAAAAGTGGCCATTTGTCCTCTAATTTTGCCTTTACTGTTTAAATTATGCTTCTTTTTGTATTCAAATAAACAGTATTGTCTGTAGCAGGTACATATCAGTCAAAACATACATTTTGCATGCAAACTAGAACAACCAGAAGACAATTTAGGCTTCAAAAGCAGACTTTTAGTATTTGGCGGCAATGTTGGCGGCCATATTGGATTCGCCATCATTTATGCCAATTTATGCCGGCAGTTTCAGAAACTACAGAGAATGGTATATGACACATCTTGTTGTACGGGGGTCCGGGTTCACAATTTTTCAGTCTTGAAAGTCACCCTACCAGCATTGACTAACGACATCGTTAGTTTTGAACAACCGAGCCCATATTGTTATTTCTGTCATTATAATGAGGCTGTGTACAGATAAGCCCTATGCTTACGTTATAAGACGGAAATAAAGTCACTGTTATTCAGTATTTTACGGTATCTTATTATTTTTTCGTGTATATATGCAAGGGCAACAACCTACATGTACTTCATTAACCCTTATCCTGCTGAATAATTTAATTAGCCACACCCATATCTGACTATCAGCCAATCAGATTACATCATATAATATTTTCGTTCAGATTCACAAACTGAATGATAAACAGTGTAGAGCCTGATCAGATGGCTTCTTCAGAAGCCATCTGATCTTGATCTACACTGTTTGCAAAGGTAGCTATGTCGTGAACAGCAGGATAAGGGTTAACATGTTGATATGCACATAGCTACGACAGTAACACTTGTTCGAATTTACGGCAAAATCACGAATAGTGCACAATGCAGCGCAAAATTACTATATGCACCAAACATGTCCATATTTGTACTGCATTAAAGCAAAAAAATGCGAACTCGATGCATATTCTAATTATCTTTGTAGACATTTCGACCAAGTATGCTTCAGTTATTAGTGTGACTGAATATCAAAATGGCTGATCGGAATATGTCTTCATATCCATTGCGCTTCAGACGACCGATTTTTTGAAAGACATCCATATCACAGTGAATTCTTAATTTCACAAAACGCTAATTAGTTCAACAAGATTCCGTGAAACTAGTTACTAACGAAAATACATGTCTTCATCGATATTGCGAAGGTTGTATGGAGTAATATGTATACCTAAGTCAACAAAATCATGCCATTCATGCAATCAAACTACGTGTATTCACATTATTATTATTATTATTATTATTATTATTATTTATTTTTTTTATTTTTTATTTTTTTTTTTTTTTTTTTTTTTTTTTTTTTTTTTGATAATTTTATCAGACAATTGTTGCGGACACCATTTAACTCTAAAATGAACTTGGCTAAAGAGTATCTTTACTGGCATTCTATCGTCGAATCGACAAATATTAGCCCAGCATTCCCCCATCAAGTGATCTGCTATAGTCACAATGTTGAAAATCTCTCTGCCAAGAAACTAAGTCCGAAGCACATATTATTTTTGTACACGTCAGAGGTGACAATTCAGTGTAAATCCAAATTCGGAAAGTAACAGGAGTCAATTCGATTGATTTAAAGAATCTTGATTCATATGCTATCATGTGCAGTATAGGCGTCATCAGCGTGCATGCAATTGACCGCTAGCTTTTTTTTTTTTTTTTTTTTTAAAAAAAAAAAGCTAATACTTGTACACATTGTATACATTTGTCACCGGGTATAGGTATATGATACACTCGTACTGCCTTGCGGTACAAGCCGGCTTTTCTAGCGACGTGATAGAGTGTTGACTTGTCACGCAGACGGCTCGGGTTCGATCCCCGGTCGCGGCATAAGAATGTTTCTCACCTGTTACATTTGGCGCCCACCGTAAATAACCCACATGTGAACATAAAAAAAACAAAACTCCTCGAGTCCCATTTAACGTGATTCTCGGAAACCTAGAAATTCAGGGACGAATTTCAAGTTGGAAGGGGAGAATGTCACCGGGTATAGGTATATGATACACTTGTACTGCCTTGCGGTACAAGCCGGCTTTTATAGCGACGTGTGTTGACCTGTCACGCAGACGGCTCGGGTTCGATTCCCGGTCGCGTCATAAGAATTTTTTTTCACCTGTTACACATTGTAGACATTAAATGATTAATATGTGCGATTTAATGCAAGGACAAAGCGTGCAGATATGACCCGATATCGTCATGCTTTCTTGATATTACAGGATAAATTGGATGCCTTTGAATGTTACCGCTACATCATTACGAAAACACGCCTATTCTAATATACTGAAAATTTTACCACCTAAAAATGAAACTTTTCTGAGAAAACATTCTGATATTTTTCATAATTCTGCTCAAAACATAGATTGTGGGTACCCGTTAGAACCGCCTCCCCGAGGCGGTTCTAACGGGTACCCACAATCTATGTTCCTGAGCAGAAATAAGAAAAATAATGTATACCCCTGTAAACCCCAGTTTTACTGTATAAAAGTGGGGTTTAAGGGGGTCAAAGTTATATAGGCATGTTTTCGTGATGTGACGGTGCTTTTGATGACATTTCTGCCCAGTACAGGGACTATATCCCCAATATCACTGCAATTACCCCGGTAAGGGCTGAGTCGATAAGAAAACAATCTTTAAGGGGGATCTGGCCACATTTTCACTGTTTAGTTTATGATTATCATTCACGGATCAAACTGAACAAAGACCAATGGTCATTTTTCTAGTGTCAGAAGCATGTGCTATTCCGTTAGTTAGCGAAGTTATTTGTCATTCTTTGAATGTAAATAAAGCTTTGAGATCCAAAGCATTATTCCGTGCGACTTGGAAAGCTTGCATGAAACTTGATAACCCTGTTCATTAACAGACAGCACTCAATAAATGTGCATGCTAGATCCGCCCTAAGTTTTTGTTTTCTAAAAGCATTTGGTGACACGTTGTCAATGGGTATAACAGGCGATAACAAAATAAAACGTCTTTGTCATACAATTCAACGTAAGTTTGGAAATGTTTCTTAATAAGTAAATAATTAACTGACATTCATGTATAAACATTCTTTGTCATAAAATTCAACGTAAGTTTGGAAATGTTTCTTAATAAGTAAATAATTAACTGACATTCATGTATAAACATTGCTAGACGTCTCTTCATTTGGGCGAATAATGCTACGTCAGCAGTTGTATGTGTTATGGGCAAACGAGCGCAATTATCAAAGGGAACCTGAATGTCAACGTAGAAATTTGATATTGACATATAAACTTTTACAAGGTGTTTTTGGAATGAAAGCTATTGATTTCATGTGTTTTGAGAAACCTTTTCCCTCAAGAAGAGGTTAAAGTTTACGTAAGTGGATGAAAAGAACTTGTGGCTTGCGTAAATAGAAATGGAGTAATTCGCAAAATAAAACAGGCGTTTTATGAGGTAAATTCTTGAATTATTTTGATTTTTTCTCACACTTTTACCTCTATCGGGCTTATTATTAACAATCTTGAATTTTTGACCTACATTTCCCCTGCAGCATCTTGTACGCATTACTATGTTATGAACCTTTTGCAATTTTCGCTATTAGAATTCGAGTTAGAATTCGAGTTATCCGCAAAATAAAATAGGTGATTTTCAGGGGAAAATTTAACTGTTTTCGTGTTTAATTTCTTTTTTTGACAACACGTCCTTGGACCTTATTTTATGTGTTTTGTGATGGAATAACATGTTTCCTCACAGTCGTAAATGCTTTTAGAATATTCGCAATGTTTCTAGCCTTCTCCATATTTCACAAACTTTGCAGTAATGGCTGACCATTATCCTTAAATATTAAAGATTAAATGCAGAACTTAAACATACCGTATATGTAAATGATAGAGTATTAACTGACTTTGATGTCTTAAGAATGTCAAACTGAGTGATGGGTTATATGCCATAGAAACGTCTTCCCTTAGGTTGGTGTGGACAAAATAAGAAAGTTATATCTTACATACTGAATCCCTTTGGTTGGTGTGGACGAAATACGAAATCTATATTTAACATACTTCAGCAGTCATGTACACATATCAAAACTTAATAAAACCGACACTCCCATTTTCTTATCTGTAGTGTGTTCTTTGTTTCCAAAGGCAGTCTTTTTGGCGTTTATTTTACTACACTGCAGCTGGTATTAGTGCCGTGTGGCGGCGGTAGAACGTCTCCCCGTACTTTACCATAGTGCAGATTATATTTCATTTCATTTGGGATCAATGGGTCCATTGTGGAATCTTTGAAAATGGAGTTCTGCTCATGCTGGAGGGCGTAAGCAGTGTTGCAAACGTCATTACTGCTTATGAAGAGTCTCAGTAAAACCGAGACTCCCATTTTCTTATGTGTAGTGTGTTCTTTGTTTCCAAAGGCAACCTTTGTGACGTTTATTAAACACAGCTGTAAATGACAATGTATGACCTGACCTTGACCTTAGCAGAAGGTCAAACTGAGAAAGGTGTGTGTACTGTTGAAAGGTCTTATCCTTACGTAGATGTGAGTCAAATATTAAAGCATATATTGATACTTCAGCAGTTACGAACTCTTTTCAAAACTTAAACGCAGAACTCAAACATGGATTTAAATGACAAAGTATGACTTGATCTTGACATAGGCATAAAGTCAAACTGAGGAAAGGGTGTGTTCTCATGAAAGGTCTTACCCTAAGTTTGGTGTGGGCCAAATACTAAAGCGGTATCTTGAATACTTTAGCAGTTACAAACACTTTTCAAAACCTAAACGCAGAACTCTAACATGGTTTAAATAAAAAAGTATGAAGTATGAAATGACCTTAACCTAGGCAGAAGGTCAAACTGAAAAAGGGGTGTGTGCTATTAAATGGTCTAACCCTAAGGCTGGTGTGGGACAAATATTAAAGCTCTATTTTGAATACTTTGGCAGTTATGTACACTTTTCAAAACTTAAACGCAAAACTTAAACATGGGTATAAATGACAAAGTAAGAACTGACCTTGACCTATACAACGACTCTAACTTGGGGATGGGGTGTCAGATGAATTGTTCAGCAAAGGATGTCAGTTATTCGCAGATCAAAAAGGATGACGTCTTTTTTATCTGAGCCATCAATTATAGTATTCAAACGGCAAAGAAACATGTCAGACCTCTTTGTACACAGCAAAATGAATAAGACACTATTACGAAAGGAGTACAGTGGATCCTACACGTCCACTCATAATAATACAGTGAACCTCGTTACACGACAGAATTTGCTCCCAAAGATGTTGCCATTATAATGGCTTTGCTGTTGTAAAGAAGCCTTAATGGACAGAATGATATATAAGAGGCGATTCTAACAAATATCCAAAGCATATGTTTCTTTAAAGTATTAAATAAAATAGTTTTGCACGATTTGTGACCTCTTAAGCGACGGTTTTGTGACAGTGAAATTGTCATTATAACGAATTTTGTCTTTATAACGAGTAACGGTATAAAGACGGTTGTCTGTAATAACAGACAAGCTTTGGTCGGCTTACAAGAAGAAAAAAATCAAAATTACTTCCGATGCTGGCTGAGAGTCGGACAATGTGGTACCCAGTAAGCATTCTTTATAAATCTATGGCGGGCCGTTATCGGCCCGTCAGGGTAGCTGACGGGCCGATAACGGCCCGCTATAGATTTATAAAGAATGCTATGAGGGCGAGTCAATAAAAAAACAGCCTAACTTATTTCTGGGTGAGATCGATCTCTTCTTTTTCAATGTAATTGCCCTCTAGAATGATGCACTTGGACCAACGGTGTTCCAGTGCCATCAGCCCAGAACTGAAGAAGCCAGGGTCCTTGTCTCTGACCCACTCCTCAACTGCCGCCACGAGCCGTTTAGGAGGAGAACTAAATAAGCTTATGCTTCCGTTCTAATCCTATCTTTTGTGTATATGTCATGTATGTTTGTATAATCATTTAACTTTGAAATAAAATATGTTTAAACCAACTGCCGCCACGACTTCTTCGTTGGACCGGAAATGACGTCCACGGATATCCTTTTTCAAGTTTGGGAATAGGAAATAGTCACTAGGAGCTAAGTTCGGAGAATAGGTGGGGTGCGGTATTAGCTCGTACCCATTCCGCTCAACAGCATCCATTGCAATTTTGCAAGTGTGGACTCTCGCATTGTCCTGTTGGAGCAGAATCCCTTTTGAGAGTTTATATTGGCGTTTTTTCACGGATCACAGTTCTCAGTTGGTCGAGCAAATTTGCATAATACGCAACTGTTATTGTACTTTTCTTTGCTAGAAAGTCCAACATAATAACGCCTTGTGCATCCCAAAATACAGTTGCCATCACTTTGCCAGCAGAGGATTGCGTTTTGAACTTCTTTGGCCTCGGAGACCCCGGCCTACACTGTGGCGACTTTGAGCTTTATTCTCTGGCTCATAATAATGGACCCACGTCTCATCTACAGTCACCAGACGTGAAAGGAAATCATCTTCCTTTGACCTAAACCGCTTCAACAATGCGCTGTATACTGATGCTCTGGTTGCAATTTGCTCGTCGTTAAGGGATTTTGGGACCAAACGGGCTGTTAGCTTGTGCATAGCCAAGCGATCATGTAAAGTTGTTGAAACGCTACCATGTGAAATGTGTAATGCATTCGCTATTTCTTCCACCTTAATTCGCCTATCAGAGTACACCAGATCCCGTACTTTGTTACACATTTCTTCATCGGTGGCGTCTGATGGGCGTCCAGACCTGGTTTCGTCTTCTAAAGACGTTCTATTGCGTTTGAATTCCCCAACCCAGAATTTAACTTGTGCATACGATGGTGCAGAAGACCCATAAACATTGGTCAACTCGCAATGTATTTCCTGACCTGTTTTCTCTTTCAAACACAAGTACCGAATTACAACACGGTACTCAACTTTTGACGAAAAGCTTACTTTTGCATCGCTAGCCATGTTCAATATCTTATGAGTGAATGACACGATAAGGGTGCAATGTTGCTCTCAGGCCTAAAACGTATTGAAACAAGGCATGAAAATCTTGGGTGTCTCGGTCAATTGGAAATGGGATAGGCTGGTTTGTTATTGACTTGCCCTCGTAGCTGGGTATATGCCATTCTCTGTAGGGCTTCTGATAAAACCGTATACGTTGGGGAATGCAACAGAAGACTGAAGGACATCGTTCCAAGATTAGCACAAGTAAAGTGTTCTACCATGGTTGTCCACCTTTTTCCGGATGGTGGCTTCGGTGGCTCAGTTGGATGCGCCGTCCGACTGGAGACCAGGAGGCCGCGGGTTCAACACCCGCCGAGGTCGGTAACGTTCTTTCGTGGAGACTGAATGATCATGAAATATTTTCTACGGTCATTTTCTCCCTTCCGCTGATTCAAGAAGGGCAGTTGTCAGTTTCTGCGAAAGAATGTGCACAATACTGGTTAACCGCTTAGAGGACTAAGCCTGCCCAGTAAAAGTGTGGTCAGGTAAACTGACCGCGCTCGACATGACCCCATTGGGTTGACTGGGCCGTAAAGCCTCATTACAAATAAATTTTCTGGATGGCTGTTGTCTTAAAGTTGTGCGTGTGATTACGGCAGAAATGTCCAGAATAAAGATACATACAGACGGAACAGACAGAAAATCTAGATGAAACTACTGCTACCGGATGGACTGAATGATAAAACTTAAGAGCTAACAGTAAGTGTGATTAAGACTTTGTATCAGCCATAAAGCTTTGGCATTTTTTCTTGTGTATATATTTATTTACATTAGTACAAATATTTGCTGCAGTTTACATGTGCGCGTAGCGAGGACTCGAATTGGTCAATTATGGGTTATCGCTGGCCGCATAAAATTTGAGCCCTTTCCTGTCCACATAGCACGCGGCAAGGACTCTGATCAAACTGCGCAGATGCGCCATCTAGTCTGGGGCTTCGCTCGGCGCGTACGTTATCTAATGGGAGTTGCTGTTCTCTGGCTCATATCTGGCCACGAGGTTATAAAACTTTTGTCATGCTCACTCAGCTAAGCATGAACTTTGTCCTGCTAAATCTCAAATTACTGACAATTACAAATTCTTTCTTGCTAAACACAGCTAATCATGGAACTTTCTATGCTAATAAAAATATGAAAATGCTGTATAGTTGGCATTTTCATATTTATTAACAGAGAAAATTTCATGCAAAGCTGAGTTGAGCATGAAAAAAATATAACCTCGAGGCCAGATTGAAAGACTTGGGAGTTTTAGGCATGTACGTCTGTAAAGGTTTTTACTATTATTATTGGTTGAGTTGGGGCAGGCGGTTTCTGTTGCATTGCATGTGAGCCGGACGAGGACGGCAAGTAGCATATGCATTTATGCAGTCTGCATTACGGAAAAACGCCTATTCAAATATAAAGAAAATTTAACCTAAAAAACTTTTCTAGCTAAGAAACTAACATTTTGTGCAATATTCATTACTATGCAAAAATTCTTACTCGGACATTAACAAAAAAAAAACAAGAAAAAAAAACACAAAAAAAACACAAAAAAACAGAGGCAAATGTCCTGAAAGTAACAAAATACTTCAAGTTACAACTCACATCAGCCTACGCACACGCACACGCACACGCACAGGTTGATCCAAATTTATGCCAAAAGTAATAGGAAAGCCACGGACAGTAGTTTAATGCGAACAATTAAATCACGAAAAACGCAAGGAATCCCATCACGAAAACATACCTATATAATTTTGACCCCCTTAAACCCCACTTTTATATAGTAAAAATGGGGTTTACAGGGGTATAAATTATTTTTCTTATTTCTGCTCAAAAACATAGATTGTGGGTACACGTTAGAACCGCCTCGTCGAGGCGGTTCTAACGAGTACCCACAATCTATGTTCTGAGCAGAAATATGAAAAATATCAGATTTTTTTATCTGAAATTTTTCATTTTTTGGTGGTAAAATTCTAGTATATTTGAATAGGCGTGTTTTCGTAAGGCATGCACGCGCAATGTACAGCAACGTAAGTGCATGAGCATGCGGATGCGTACGCGGATACCGCGCCCATAGAATCCCTGCCCCAGGCTGATATAGGATCCCACCACTGGCACCCCATAATACTACACAGAAAAGGCAAAGAATCCACACACGCGCAACATATACAGCCCGAACCCGCATCCACAAGCGCATACGCATATGTAAGCATATGAGCATGCAGATGCGTACGCAGATCGCGGGATCCTATATCAGCCTGGGGATATTTTTTCAATTCCTTCAAGATAGTTTGTATCAATTAATTTTGATCCATTTTGTCACATTTTGCTGTGGAAAATCATGAAATAGCCTACTTTATGCTGCTTGATATGGCTCTTTTCATATACTCGGGTTTGAATGTTCTGGTAAAGTAACGTTGCGTATGTTATTTGCCGCGTAACATCGCGTTACGTGACGTTTAATGTTTTTCAATATGGAGTTTAGTTCTGAAGACGACGTGAAGTCGAAACGTTAAAAAAGCTGTGTTCTTTTCTTATTTCTTTGACCATTTTACCTAAAAAACTGAAATTTTCAGATAAAAATCTCTGATATTTTTCATATTTCTCGGCGAGGCGGTTCTAACGAATATCCACAATCTATGTTTTTGAGCAGAAATAAGAAAATAGGAGTGGGGTTTAAGGGGGTCAAAATTATATAGGCATGTTCTCGTGATGGATTGGTTTTGCTAACCGTATTGGAGGGCTTCAGGGTCAGGGTTAACTATTGGATTAGGCGGTTCTATCGTATACCCACACAATCTATGTTTTTGAGCAGAAATGAGATAAAATAATGTATACCCATGTTTCTATATAAAAGTGGGGTTTATGGGGGGGTGGGGGGGCGCAAAATCATATAGGCATATTTTCGTGATGTAAATCAGTAAAATTAGTGTGTCAGTTTGGTGTAATGACGTGCCGGCGGGGAAAATTGATGACGTCGTGATGTGTCATGTTTAAGAAATAGATCAGCTCTAGCAGTGATTTGTTGAGTAATAAATCACTGTTTGGAGGTCAGTTGTAAAGTAGATGAAATCACGAGCGCGGAGCGCGAGTGATTTATCTTCTTACAAGTGACCGACAAACTGTGATTTATTACTCAACAAATCACGCAAAAGAGCTGATCTATTTCGATTCTAACACATAGAAAATTACGAACCTTCAGATTCTTCAAACTTTCCGCCATCGAATAAAGAAATCCCGCCAAACGTTTTGACTGCAACGCTGACGTTTACATGCGTTTCTTACATTGCTGACGTGAGAAAAATGACGTTACACCATCTAACGTTGTGGAAACGAAGACTGACATCAGCAAAATGTCAAAATGACGTCGGAACGTCGCCAGATAGCGTCGCAAGAGTTACGTAATAAATCACTGAGTTTACTCATTGGCTATATAGGCGAGGAGTGTTAGAATGTTTGGTAACTACGAATAAGACTGATCAGTAAAACAGCAGAAGTATTTTAAGAAATCTAGTTTTTAAAGTAATTATCAAATGAATGTAAGTTCTTTATTTCAACTGTAGATATCAAATTGAATTGGTGTTTTTGAAAAAGGCCAATCGATGGTCGAAACGTCGAAAGTTAGATATATATATTGAAAATAATGAGGAACACGGAAAATTGCTCCTTAGGAGCAATTTTTCCTCTTTTCCGCAATATTTTATTACCTGTGGTTAGATTTCTATGTTAAAACAGGGATCAGATTTTCACTTCGAGATAAGCAGTTACTCGAGATAATGAAGTCGGGAAACGAGAGCCGATTGTAATTCTTCTTTTTTGTTTTATCTCTAATTTATTTGAAGTACCAGTGTTATGAAATGTAGACAACATTTGCCATGTACCGATTCGAAGAAAAAAAAATGATTCAGTATTAAAGTAAGGTATTCTAGTAAACAACAAGCACATGAGAAATGTAAAAGTGGGTCGCAACTCGAAAATGTGGGCCTGATCAAAATCTTGTGCGCACAGTCTGACCAGAATCTTCATTTGCTGAGGCGGTTCTAACGAATACCCACAATCTATGTTTTGAGTATATGAAAAATATAATAATTTTTTGTCTGAAAATTTTCATTTTTGGTGGTAACATTTTCAGTATATTTGAATAGGCATGTTTTCGTACTGTCTGCTTGATGAGTAGTGAAGAATGTATACTCTCATCAGATACAACATCCTGCGATGGTTGGTCTGGGGCTAGTCTGTTTGGTATTGCATGTCTTTACATAAGGTAAATAAAGCATGTTTAATGCTCAGAAACGATACCGGTTTTTACACATACCTCTCTTTTAGAGAGTGTAATATTACCGGCTTTTATACGTACCGCTCCTTCTGGGAGTGTGACGTAATGCATCGTTTCGGTAAAAGATGGCGCCTCATTAGCATCAGCTACTGTGAGTATGACGGAATCTCCAAAACTCGTGAATGTACCATCGTTTGTAAAAAAGGTGATGTTGTAGGATCTGACTCCTTCGTAGTTCAACTTTGCATCATCTTTAAGCTTAAAAACCCCGTCTGTAACAATGTTAGAATATAATATAGAATAGAAAAAATATTAACCCTTAAAACGCCAAGAAAATCTGCATCTGAAAATGTCGTCTGTTTATGTCGTCTGCTGAATATTCTTGCAAACTTTTCAAACCTATTTTTGCATAAAGGCAAAAGTG
Organism: Anodontia alba; assembly: GCA_964016985.1. Classification (NCBI taxonomy): domain Eukaryota; kingdom Metazoa; phylum Mollusca; class Bivalvia; order Lucinida; family Lucinidae; genus Anodontia; species Anodontia alba. The sequence continues at coordinate 5,586,375 of OZ024835.1, read as the reverse complement.
TGGACCCAGATCAGACTAAAGGAGCTGTCTGATCTGGGTCCACACTGTTTGCAACAATGACTTTTAAAGTAACCGGCAGAAGACAAAGCAGACGACAACAGTTGTGATTGGCGCTTTAAGGGTTAATTGAAAAACCTACATATAGAGAAGGTGCTCTCTGCTCGTTTATAATATAAACGTTTAACAGAATACACATAAGAAAAACAAACACAATAGATTTATTACAGTAAGTCCGGTGCCTCCCAAATAAACTTTACAACTACGTTTTGTATCAACAGCGCGGCTGGGGTTCATCAACATGTGCCGACAGGCTATATGCGGCGCAGGCAGGCCTAAGACTTGCGCGAGCAAGCTCTATGGTACAACAAACGTTTCGTTGCCGTCAAACCAAACCGGAAATAAACATTTTGTTTGCAGTTTGTCGGGTTCTCAATTAATGTGGCAGGTCTATTTGTATTTGCCGGGACAAACTGGGAAAATCCGGTACAATGAATCCGGTACCAAAATGTTAACGGTATAGCTTGGGTCTTTTCATGACTCTGTGTGTTCTTTGTTTCCAAAGGCAATCCTTTTTTGGCTTTTATTTTACACTTTTAGCATAAAACATAGAGTATTGAGAGTTCGAGATAACGAGAGCTAGGCTCCCGGATGCGGTTGCATACATAAAGAGACTGCAAACACATTTTTGGGGTTTAAATTTAACTGTCTAGGCTCCCGATTGTAGTTGCATTTCTAAAAAGAGACTGTAACCACATTAGCGGGGTTAACAAATAATTGCATAGGCACCCAAATTTGGTTGCATCCTTATAAACAAGACTGTTACCACATTTCATGGGTTTACTATATACAGTCGACCCTCGTTATCTCGAATTCCAAGGAAATCTCTGAAATACTTTGAGATATCCGTACCTCGACATATCAGAGTTGCGGAATAGAGGAAAAAATAATTCGAACAAACACATTTAACAAATGAATATGTAATTTGCCTCCTGAAGTTACAGATATATTGAACATATTTTGGAAAAGAGGAGAAATTGCTCCTTAGGAACAACTTCTCATCTTTTCCACAATAGTTTGTTATTTTCCATGATGTTAGATTTCCATGTTAAAACAGGGATCAGATTTTTAATTCCAGATAAGCGGTTATTTGAGATAAGCGAAGTCGAGATAACGAGAGATTACTGTATATTTGCCCAGGATACCGAATATGGTTGCATCCCTATATATAGACTGCAACTACATTTTATAAATTACATTTCTTTGGCTTAACTAAAATTGTGGAAATTTATTTTTATATCGAAGAATAGTGGAAGGGCATTAAGTTTTACCCCTATTGTTTCCCTATGCATACCAAAATGCATCCGGGCCATAACTCCTAAGCCGTATTAAATATATTCATGAAATTTCACCGATGGCTAAGTCATACTGAGGTAATTCTGGCTGTTTCGGTTTTTTAATTACCCCCCTTGCCAAAAATCATATAGTGTAATGCTGAAATTTCTTCTGTTCGACTCATAACTTGTAAACCGTACGGAACATATTCACGAAACTCCCCAGATGGCTAGATCATATCAAGACTATATGTCGCGAACAACGATGACAACTCTGGCTACTTCAGTTTTTCAATTATCCCCCCTCGCCTACAATCCATGTAGTGTAGTGCTGAAAATCGTGTCCGACTCATAAATCCTAAACCTTTTTTGATTACGTCATGAAAAAAAGGTAAGAGAAAAGTCCAGGGAGTGCCACAATCACAAACCGCAGCCCTTCCCAGACCCCAAAAGGAGGAGGAAACCGGCAAATCCAAACAGGCACAAATCGAACAAACGTACGAAAAGCACTAAGATTAGCTCTCTCTTCCCCAAGCGAGGTAATCGCAATACTAAAAGGACTAAAATCACAAGAACAAAATGACACATGGAAAGACATACAACAAATCGCCTCGTAGAATAAACCACAAAGCAACAAAGAGTAAGACTAACACCGGGACCACCGCCTTAGAACGGTCAGTAGAGTAAATCACCGTGGGGTTTAAAGCACTTTTACAGCTAGCTAACTTCACCCTGGGTCCCGATGCTACTCTTAATACAGAAACACATAAAAATTCGGTTCGCATAAAGGCTCCCAACTCAGTCAATGCATCAAAGCGAAAACACAAAAATCAAATTAATCACTATAATAAACAAAGACGAGCACTCATGGCCAATTCTACTGTATGCCAGAGTAAATGAAAACCAATAGCTGAACCACGGCGGGCCAAGCCAAAGACATGTCGTCAAGCCCCAACCCACTGGTTAAAGTTTTACGAAGAGGCCGTCATTGAGTCTGAGGCCCGAACCGCCTTCGTGCAATTAAAGAGTGAAGCATAACCATCAGCAATGATTGGGTTGACAACTAGGCATGCAGTCTGCCGCATAATATCCAGGCTATAGCCAATTCTTTTATAACGGTTAATAAGTTTTCTGAATTGCTCGGAAAAGTTAGATTTACCTACAATTTTTCTAAATCTGTACACTAAGTCACCGTAAAATTCTGGTTCCGATATACCTTGTTGCAGAAGTGTTTTCAGACTGACGCTATATTTTTCTAACAAGGCACTGTGTCTGCGATAAATTTTCGAAAACGCCTTACGAAGTTTAAAATAACGATAGCCCTGCCTAAGAAGTTTGGCAGTAAGGGCTTTATTATGGTAGTTAAAGTCATTAAGATTTGAAGAAGCTCTGGCGAATCTAATAAGTTGAGATATGTATACCCCACATGAGGTACGCCGGGGGACATCGCCATCCAGAAAGGGGAAATTGACTATATCAAAATCAAAATCGTCTCGTTTATCATAAATTTTGGTTGAAACCGTACCATTAGAAATACATCATTCAAATCCAAAAAAGGTGCCTCGTATCGGAAGAATTTGTTCTGTTTAATTGGAGTTCCGTAGGGTATATCCGGTCCACCATTTGGTCAAAGTAAATATTGTCAATATTTAATAAATCATCAAGATATCTTGAAGTTGAATTGAAAGCCTCAATAATGTCAGCCTCATTTTCACGTGAGAGAGACTTCATGAAATCTCTCTCATAACAAAAAAGAAACAAATCTGCAACAAGAGGAGCACAATTAGTTAAACCTCACAAATGGCTAAATACTATCGAGACGATGTGGCACGAATAAGGAAGACAACTTTGGCTGTTTCAGTTGTTAAATTACCGCCCCCAACTCCCTCCCCCCACCCCCCCCACCCCGCACGCCCACATCCCGTCCACACCCACACTCACCCCGATCGGCGCAAAACAGTTTGAGGAAGTGGATCTTAAGATAGATACGTACTAAACATAAACTTTCTGTCTTTCTGTTGACTATTATTAAGGGAACGGAAAGATGGTAGTTAATTTCGTACAAGAGGAATTTTGCACGGAGACTATTATAGGGCATGTATCCACATGAGTCGGCTATATTGTGATATACTAAACTTTTAACACCATTGACGTCGGTGCCTGTCTTCTTCTTCTTCAACTTCTACCCAAGAAAGCTTCTACAAAATGTATGTTTAAAAATTATCGCATGATTTCAAGTTGAAAAAGATATAAAATAAAAAAAGAGCTTAACGTACTTATAGGATCTAATTCAAACATGTCATCGGCAAGCGGATCACTGGTCCAACTATGTGTGTACGTCTCGCCATTGTCAGGATCGTCCGGGTCTACTTCAAACAACACTGTCCCTGGCGCCGTAGATTCTGATACCGTCTTTCCAGCCGGGACGCCTGAAGTTTCCGGTCTTGTCTTCTGGTCTGCAAAAGCGAACCCAGTAGGCACATGACATTTATACAACGTTACAGTAACGTCGATACAACGTTATAACATATAAAACATCGTATTAACGTCGATGCAATGTCATAAGTTTTGACTTCACACAAACGCCATGAGGGTTATACAACATCGCATGGGAATTAACACATTTATGCCTACTTGAATATTCTATCTTAACTCTTTGAACTCTTAAATCTTCTGGAACTTAATTCAAACAGTGTAGACTCTGATCAGACACTGCCTTCTGCGGCGTCTGATCTGGATCTGCAATGCTTGCCAATGGCCCTTTTATGGGACTCTAGGATTAAATGGCTTAACCACATCGTGATAAAGGCGTTGTATGCTAACATTGTGGTGAGGTCGACCAACTCCCAGATTAGCCTACGTGTCATAGAGTTCGGTAGCCCTTCGTCGTAGATTTATCAAATCTTATAGGGGTTTCATCTTTGTTTTTACCTTTACAATATTATTACTTACAGACACCCCTCTTTACACAGACACTCGATACAACGACAAAATTCATTACAGTGACAATTTTACTGTTATTAAACCTTCGCTTAAGAGGTAACAATTAGTCACAAATTATGCAAGCATATTGTGGTTAATACTGTACAGAAACATATATTTTGGATATTTATTAGAATCGCCTTATTGAGGCGATTCTAATAAATATCCAAAATACATGTTCTATGGGGAAATAAGAACAAAACCAGACCTTTCTTATGTTACGAAGCAGGCCTAACGAAAAAAAAATGAAAGTGAAACCAGCAAAAAGCTTTAAATTATTAACAATCTTTATTCACAAAGAATTAACAATCTTTATTCAGAAAGAAAATAAGACAAGATTTTAAACAGACAAAATGTAAGTAAATAGTACCGTTCACGTTTATATCACAAAGACCCTCAGAAATAATCCACAAGAATTTACAAAACAAATCCTTTGAATAACAGTTTCTGATCCCACAATTTGAATTCCCTGAATTCAGAGTTTAATTCCAGAATGAATAAAGAATTAGTAATCCAGTATAGAATAATTTCCGATGAAAATATACAAAGATGCCCATATGAAAATCTTTTCTCCTTATATAATATCAAAGAGCATTGTAGAAAAAGAATTTATTAGAGGCATCACTCATTTTCTAGTTTTAGTCAAGAACATTCTAAATTAATGTTCTATGACATACCAAAAATAATTCAGTCCTGAATTAAGAATATAAACAACTTGTAATTGTAAACATGTTTTTCTAAAATGTTCTATTTATATATAGAAATCTGTAGTAAACATGAAAACAATAATATTTAAAATAATCAAACATCCTATATATAACACTTATATATCAATCTGCTCATTAAGGATACTTCAATTTAATGGCAACGTCTTTGGGGACATGCTGTCGTTGTAACGTTCGCTGTATTTGGATTCTTGACTAATGTCCTTTTGACATCACGTAGAAAAACACTTTTTATTTGTAATTTTATTTTATCCACATCTTATCGGAAAATATTCGTTTCTTTTTTCATTTTTTTTCCGTACTTTATTCTCAAATATTTAATACCCTAAAATCAAATTTACGGCCTGACCTATGCAATATACATAGTAAAATAATGTGTAAATAAATGTTTGGCTTTTTTAACTTTCTTTGGTTAGTTTTAATTATTTACGACATCGTGAAATTTTCTGACAATTTGAACAAAAGAAACTTGTTGAAAACCTGCCCAACATTTACCCACCCTACCGATTTGTGCATCATTTGCAGCCGTTTTAACTATGGGAAAATGAAAATACAAATCACTTACGATGGATTCTTTTACATTAAATCACAACAGAAGAAAAAAAAACGACTTTCCTAATGATGTTGAAATCAAAGTAGGGACATCCTAGCTAGCATTCTACATAAATCTATAGCGGGCCGTTTTTTTTTTTTTTGTTTTTTTTTTTTTTTTGTTTTTTTTTTTTGTTTTTTTGTTTTTTTTTTTTTGTTGTTGTTTTTTTTTTTGTGTTTTTTTGTTTTGTTTTGTTTTGGGTTTTTTCAGCTTACCTTGAGCACTTCGTGCTTTCGTGCTCAAAGTGAGCTATTATGGTCAGTCAATGTCCGTCGTGCGTCGTCCGTCGTGCGGCGTCAACAACTGCTTTAAAAGCCTACTCCTCCTACACCCCTAGGCCAATGGACTCGAAACTTGGTAGGAAGCATCGGGGTGACTCGTAGATAAAAAAAAATAGCTAAAATCGTTCGGATAAGCAAAAAAATAGATTTTAAAGATTGTCGCCATGGCGGCCATCTTGGTTTTCCGACCTGAACGATTTTAGCTATTTTGATCTAAAAGTCACCCATATGCTTCCTACCAAGTTTCGAGTCAATCGGCCTTTTAGTTCAGGAAAATCAGAGAAGAAAAGACTTTCAAGATGGCCGTCATGGCGGCCGTCTTGGATTTCCGATCGGAACGATTTTAGCTATTTTTGATCTACAAGTCACCCAGATGCTTCACTCCAAGTTTCGAGTCAACTGGCATTTTGGTTCAGGAGATTTGGATTTCCGATCGGAACGATTTTAGCTATTTTTGATCTACAAGTCACCCCGATGCTACCTACCAAGTTTCCAGTCAATTGGCCTTTTGGTTCAGGAGTAAAAGCGAATGGCGGCCATCTTGGATTTTCGATTCTTCATCTGAACCAAAAGGCCAATTGACTTGAAACTTGGTAGGGTTGGGAGTATCGGGATTACTTGTAGATCAAAAATAGCTAAAATTGTTCCAATCCGAAATCAAAGATATCGCGGCCATTTCGGAAAATCTATTTTTCGCTTCTTCTCCTGAACCAAAGGCCAATCGACTTGAAACTTGATAGGAAGCATTGGGGTGACTTGTAGATTAAAATAAGCTTACATCGTTTCAATCTGAAATACAACATGGTCACCATGGCGGCCAGTCGGCCTCGGTGGCTTAATTGGATGCGCCGTCCGACTGGAGATCGCGGGTTCAACCCCCGCCGAGGTCGGCAACATTCTTTCGTGGAGATTGATCATGAAATATTTTCTACGGTCAGTCTCTCCCTTCCGCTGATTCAAGAAGGGCAGTTGTCAGTGCACAATACTGGTTAACCGCTTAGAGACTAAGCCTGCCCAGTAAACTGACCGCGCTCGACATGACCCCATTGGGCTGACTGGGCCGTAAAACCTCAACACAAACAAAACCATGGCGACCATCTTCAAAATCTATTTTTCGCTTGTTCTCCTGAACCAAAAGGCCAATGGACTCGAAACTTGGTAGGAAGCATCAGGGTGACTTGTAAATCAAAATAAGTAAAATCCTGTCGATTGGATATCCAAGATGGCCGCGACGGCCATTTCGAAAATCTATTGTCTGCTTATGAACCGAAAGGCCATTTGACTCGAAGCTTAATAGGAAGCATCCGGATGACTTGTAGATCAAAAAAAAAAAAAAAGGTAAAATAGTTCGGATCGGAAATCCAATATGGCTGCCATTGCGGCCATCTTGAAAATCTTTTTATTCGCTTCATCTCCTGAACAAAAGGTCAGCTGACTCTAAACTTGATAGGATGCATTGGTGTGACTTGTAGATCAAAATTAGATAAAATCGTTCCGATGGGAAATCCAAAACAGCCGCAATGGCGGCCATCTTAAAACTCTCTTTTTTCGCTTTTTCTCGTGAACCAAGGGGCCAACTGACGCAAGAATTGATAGGAAGCATCTGGATGAAAAACTAAAATCGTTCCGATTGGAAATCCAAGATGGCGACCATCTTGAAAATCTATTGTTTGCTTCTTCACCTGAACCGAAATGCCAGTTGTCTGGAAACTTGGTAGAAGGCATCGGGGTGACTTGTAGATCAAAATTAGCTCAAATCGTTCCAATAGGAAATCACAAATGGCGGCCATGACGGCCATCTTGAAAATCTATTTTGAACTTTTTCTCCTGAACCAAAAGGGCAATTGACTCAAAGTTCATTGGAAGAATCGAGGTGGCTTGTAGATCAACAGTAGCTAAAATCGTTCTGACTGGAAATCCAAGATGGCCGCCATCTTGTTTATGTTTATCATATTTTCCTGCCACTGTGCTGTTTACATGTATAAAATTATAAGGCCAATTTCCACCAAATTTGACATTGATCCTACTTTTGAAATGTGACGGAGAGTTTGTTCAAATGATCACGCTCAATTGTCTTTTATGCTCATATATTCTTCTTCAAAACTAAGGACTGCTTAAATGATGATCTTTTTATTAGTAGCAATGATAGGTTTGGAAAAATGTTGCTTAAAATCTGCGTATCTGCAGTGGCTATGTCACTCAGGTGAGCGTACCATGGTCCGTGGGCCTCTTGTTTTTTCTTTTGTTTAACTCTTGTCTTGCTGAATAAATTAAGATGCAATGCCCACTTCGTATTGTCAGCCAGTCAGATTACTTGACCCAGGCTGGTGACAAAAATTCACCTACAGTTAAACCTGTGCAAGAGAGCCACCTTCGAGGCTGACTTTAAATAGTGACTGATGTGGAAAAAGTTGTCTGTCTTATAAAGGTACATGTCACGTAATTTTGCTAGCAAAATTACATGACATGTACCTTTATAAGACAACCACCTTTCCACATCAAGCACTAAGGTCAATTTCAAAGGTGGCTGTCTTACACAGGTTTTACTGTATTAAATGCCAAATGGTGCAGATCCAGATCAGTTGGCTTCTATATCTAAACGTAAGTGCGGATCCGGGAGGATTTCTGAGCAAGTTCGATTTAATTACATTACCGTACTTACTCAATGTATTCGGACAAACAGGCCTGAGCAAACTGCTGACCCAGATCAGACGTCGCTAGACGCGGCATCTGATCGGGGTCTACAATGTTTGCTACTCATCCAAAAATACGCATATTCCCAGGTAGTATTTGTTTGTTTGTTTGTGTTGAGGTTTTACGGCCCAATCAACCCAATGGGGTCATGTCGAGCGCGGTCAGTTTACCTAACCACACGTTTACTGGGCAGGTTTAGTCTTCTAAGCGGTTAACCAGTATTGTGCACATTCTTTCGCCAGAAACTGACAACTGCCCTTCTTGAATCAGCGGAAGGGACTGGATGTGGCAGTCATCTTGGTCATGTGACCCCGCCCCTGCCCACATCCCTGCTTTGAAGCTGCACATGAAATTTAATAGAAAGTGGCCTAGCATTTTCAGACATGAAGTCCTTTAAAATGGTGACATCCTAGTTATCATAGAGACCACTGAATGACCTTGACCTTTGATATTGAGTGAGGTTCATATAAGACCTATTTCGTTTCATAAACATTTATTGTTTTGAATGAATGCGCTGTTTTACATTTTTCCCATTCAAAAGTCTAAGGGAACACATTTGACCTTGCCATAAAATAGGTCAGGGTTAACCCAGGATCCTCATTTATACAACTTTTGTAGGGCTCAAGGCCCTTTTGCTATCTCTTAAGTTTCAAGATCATCTGACTTATTGTTCTGGAGAGGAAGGTTTTTATGATTTTACCGTATATGGGCATAGCTGCCATTTTTGTCATGTGATCAGGAACAATTATATAAACTTTTGTTCCCGCAAGGCATAAAGGTTCTGTATAAAATCTGACTCGAATTGACCCTTTGGTTTCTGGGGAGAAGATATATGAAATTTTGATGGCCATTCATCCTAGTGACTTAGAGCCAAGGTCATTCAATGACCTTGACCTTTGACATTTTATAGGGCCTATATAAGACCTATTTTCATTTCATAAACTACAACTGTTTCGGATAAATGCACTGTTTTACATTTTTCCCATTCAAACACCTTAGGGACCAAATTTGACCTCGTAAAATAGGTCAAGGTCAACCCATGGTCATCATTTATATAATGTTTGTAGGGCTTAATTTCATTTTGCTTTTTTCCCACGTTTCAAGGTCATCTGACTTACGGTTCTGGAGAAGAAAATTTTAAAGAATTTTTACCATATATGGGCATGTTGGCCATCTTGGTCAGGTGACCAGGACCAATTACATAAACTTTTTTGCCAGTGAGGCATAAATGCCCTATATAAAATCTGACTCGAATTGGGACAGATGTTTGGAATTTCCATGGGCATTCAATTCTAGTGACCTTGAGCCAAGGTCACTGAATGACTTTGACCTTTGACGTTCATAAGGATTCATATAAGACCTAATTTCATTTCATAAAATACAATTGCTTTGGCTAAATGCACTGTTTTATCATTTTCCTATTCAACTGGTTAGGGACCAGATATGACCTTGTCGCAAAATAGGTCAAGGTCAACCCAGCATCATTATTTATATAAATTTTTATAGGGCTCATAATAAGTTTTTAGGTCATCTGACACGATACTGGAGAAGGTTTTTAAAGGGATTTTTACTATATATGGACAAGCCGCCCATTTTGATCATGTGACCAGGACAAATTATATAACTTTTGTTTCCGTGAGGCATAGATATTCCATGAAAAAAAAAGTCTGACTCAAACTGGCCCTGTGGTTTCTGAGGAGAAAATGTTTGAAATCTTCATGGATATTCAATCCTAGTGACCTTGAGCCAAGGTTTCTGAATTACCTTGACCTTTGATATTCATAGGGGTCACATAAGACCTACCTTCACTTCATAAAATACAATTATTTTGGCTAAATAAACTGTTTAAATTTTTCCTATTCAAATGCCTTACGGACCAGATTTGACCTTACCGTAAAATAGGTTAAGATCAAGCCAGGGTCATCATTATATAAGTCTTACAGGACAAGTCTTTTTTGCATTTTTTCCAAGTTTCAAGGTCATCTTACTTACTGTTCTGGAGAGGAAGATTTTTAAAGGCGATTTATTATATATTGCCATAGCTGCCATCTTTGTCATGTGTCCAGGACCAATTATATAAACGTTTGTTCTCGTGAAGCATAGATGTTCTATATAAAATCTGACTCAAATTGGCCCTGTGGTTTCTGAGGAAAAGATGTTTGAAATTTGGAGTACATTCAATCCTAGTGACCTTGAGCCAAGGTCACTGAATGACCTTGCCTTTTGACATTCATAGTGTTTTTTTATTATATATTGCCATAGCTTCTACTTTCATTTCATAAAATACAATTATTTTGGCTAAATGCACTGTTTTACCTTTTTCCTATTCAAACGTCCTGGGAACCAAATTTGACCTTGCCATAAAAAAGGGTCAAGATCAACCTTGGTCATCATTTATATAACTTGTTTAGGGCTCTAGTCCCTTTTGCTGTCTGTCAAGTTGCAAGGTTATATGGCTTTCGGTTGTAGAGAAGATTTTTTAAACGTTTTATATATATATTTTTTTTATATTTTTTAACCAGATAAAAAAAACTCAAATTTTACAGGCTGTCAGATGCCATATTTTATAATCGTATTAATACTATATATCAATTTATTAAACCTTTTGAGGGCAAAAAATGTCTATTTTTGAGGACTATGGATCCTATAACATTTTGACCACTAACCGTGCTCGTTAAGCTAACGATGCTTTGAACAACTGGGCCCAGCTGTACATAACGTAATGATCTTGGCCACAGCATTTCCTACAAAATTGCCTGGCCCCAAGGTTATAAAACATTTTTAATGCTCAACTCAGTTGAGCATGAAATTTGTCCTGCTATTAAATCTCAAATTACTAACAACTGCAAATTCTTTCCTGCTTAACATAGCTGAGCATGAAATTTTCTCTGCTAATAAATTTGAAAATGCCAACAATAGTTGGCATTTTCAAATTTATTAGCAGAGAAATAGTTGGCAATTTCAAATTTATTAGCAGAGAAAATTTCATGCTCAGCTGAGTTGTGCATGAAAAATAAATATAACCTCGGGGCTCTGCGCCCAGCGAAGACTCAGATCAGTCTGCGCCTTCGCGCAGACTGATCAGAGTCATCGCTGTCAGCCTAAAGACACACTGGATCTTTTGCTACCCACAAGGTGTCCTGAGAAGATTCTGATCAGACTGTGTGGTTGCTCTGGCCTAGTCTGTGCTGGGCGCACATGCGACCGAGCAAGAAATGCTGTGCCCTCTGATCTTAGAGATTAAGTGTCTTACTTGATAATTGAATGGTGACCTTCCCCGTAATACTGAGTGTCTCGTCTGTGCCCCGGACGTAGAGATCAATTGTCGGATAGGCGTCATCAATGTTAATAAAACCTTTCCTGGCAGTGATTTTGCCTGTCGCTGAAAAACATAAAAGTCCGCGCCTTATGCAAACGTGTCTTCGGGCAAATGCGGACAGTGAATACCCCAACCAGCTTGCGCATCCGCGCAGTTTAATCAGGGTCTACATTATCCGCTTACAAAATCATTGGATTCTACAGAATTATGAATTGGGAGTAAAGGCCAGGATGATACTTTGCGCATGCGCAGGATGATCTGACGGCGTATTTTGCGCATGTTCGAAAGCTCGTTTTCACTGGACGCCCAAATTATCGTATCCGGATGTAACTTTCCATGGTCAAATTCGATAGACGACAAATTAACGATATGTATCTTATTTTACCCAGAAAATAAACAATGACATTTTATGCAAATCGTCCCCTCTTTTGCGTGAAATGCCAAAGCCTTTTTTCTAGCATGTTGTCATTTTGTTAGAAAACAATTTGCATGACAATATAAAAAAGTGTGGAAAAAAAATAGAAAAAATATGCATTCCTAAGTATGCCGCGTCAAGCAAAAATATGTCTTCTAGCATGCACAAAATGCGCAGATTCAGATTCATCCCGCGCATGCGCGAAATCTCATCAATGCTTTTGCTTTCCATTGATACATTCTACATTGTCCAATGATTCTGTTAACGGACATTCTAATGCACTTGCGTATGTAACGCGACGTCTGAATGGATAACGTCAAAAATTTGCGACGGTATATTTAGGGGATAACTGCATTCAAATTTGGCATTTGGGGAGGTAAATCGGCGGTTTTACGGTCGGAAATTTCGTTTTACGGCGACGCGTCAGCGGAGCCGTAAAACGTAATTTGCGACCGTAAAACCGCCGATTTACCTTCCCAAATGACAAATTTGAATGCAGTTATCCCCATTCTAATGCATTTATTCATTTTTCTCTATTGAAAAAATGTACTATTTGCACAAAACGGCAAGTGCTGTGAGCTGCGTAAAACCAAGTGCCAGCCAATGAGAAGCGACGTTACGTGATGACGTCGGATTTGCGACAGTATATCGCAGATTCTAATGCATTCGCGTATGTAACGCGACGTCTGATTGGATAACGTCAAAAATTTGCGACGGTATATTCTGCGATATACTGTCGCAAATCCGACGTCATCACGTAACGTCGCTTCTCATTGGCTGGCATTTGGTTTTACGCAGCTCGAAGCACTTGTCGTTTTGTGCAAATAGTACATTTTTTCATTAGAAAAAAATGAATAAATGCATTAGAATGGGGATAGCTGCATCAAATTTGTCATTTGAGGAGGCAAATCGGCAGTTTTACGGTCGCAAATTACGTTTTACGGCTCCGCTGACGCGTCGCCGTAAAACGAAATTTCCGACCGTAAAACCGCCGATTTACCGCCCCAAATGCCAAATTTGGGAGCAGTTATCCCCTAATTCTACCGTCGCAAATTTTTGACGTTATCCAATCAGACGTTGCGTTACATACGCGAATGCATTAGAATCTTCGATATACTGTCGGAAATCCCACGTCATCTCTTAACGTCGCTTCTCACTGGCTGGTATTTGGTTTCACGCAGCTCAAAGCACTTGTCGCTTTGTGCATATAGTACATTTTCTCAACAGAAAAAAATAAATAAATGCATCAGAATGGGGATAACTGCATTGAAATTTGTCATTTGGGGAGGTAAATCGGCGGTTTTACGGTCGCAAATTACATTTTACAGCTAAGTTAAGGCCCTGATCAGACTGTGCTGATGCGGGCCTTCGCTGTTTGCAAAGCCCTGAAGACACATTTTTGCTTGACGCGGCTCAGTTGCCCATACATGTTCATCTGAGTACGTCGTGAGGTGATGAAAATGTTCTGACGTAATGGTCAGTACGAACAGCATAGTCTGTGCATTACGAAAACATGCCTATTCAAATATACTAAAAAGTTAATCACCGAAAAATTGAAAATTTTCAGACAAAAATTCAAATATTTTTCATATTGCTGCTCAAAACATAGATTGTGGGTAGTCGTTAGAACCGCCTCGACGAGGCGGTTCTAACGGGTACCCACAATCTATGTTTTCGAGCAAAATGAGAAAAATAATGTATACCCCTGTAAACCCCAGTTTTACTTTATAAAAGTGGGGTTTAAGGGGGTCAAAATTATATAGGCATGTTCTCGTGATGCTGCACTCTTTGCTCTGGCTTATCACACCCACAGATATTTGGTGTCAGTAGCGCGAATATTGCCAAAAAACGTGTTTTAACTTTATAATACATTAACCTATGATAATGTCCTATTCTTTTCTATACTTAAACCTTCCACGGAAAAATGGCCCGAGTCTTAATCCAGAAGGTCATTTGAGGCCTACCTGTATGACGTCACATTTCCCGCTGTTTTGTTCACGTATTCAATTACTTTTCCGTGGAACAGAGAAATAAATCCAGGATTTGTTTACCGGGTGAAAAAGTTATTTTATTTCTTTCCTCCCGAATATTTCTTATTATCTGGTATTCTTACATTCTTTTATCATTCTTTTCACAGATGATATATGCTCCTTTCATTTTCACTATCTTTCTTGTGATATTGTTTTGTCGCCGATGTCATAATATGAGACTTTTTTGCCGACCATCACAGGATATTGTGGTCATCTGATAGAGAATCTTACATGAGTGGTCATTTAACGAGTTTGGGTAATTTCGGTATTTTGTGAGCTTTAGCGAGCAGAATACAGAAATTACTCAACGAGTTTCATAAATTTCATATTAAATGACAACGAATGTAAGATTCTGTTTATCACATGCGATGACGAAAAATGCACAAAATATATTAAGATAACGGCTTTCCATAGCTGAACGGAACAACCCACTACCAAAGATTCAATAGTACTACACAAAAGAATAGTTCGCATGTCATTTGATAATGACCGAAAATAACTAGAAAAAAAAAGATAAAGTTTTAATTTATTACTTCATTAAACTGTAGGAATCAATGATGAGTTTTATTTGAGCTAATAAATATTTTATTGAATGAATGAATTCAAAATAGATAGTCCCTTCAACGTCATTCAGCGAGTCAGTACGTCATTGAGAATCAGTAGGGAAATCCCCGAAGTCAGCTGTAGTATCTAAAGGTCATTGACCTTGATCAATACAGTTTATAAGTGGTTGATACACCATAGTAAATGACAGATTTCAAGTATATAAAATATTTCAACTGTAGTTTGGATTTTAATTTGACACATTTATTGCATCACGAAAACATACCTGTTGATTTTGACCCCCTTAAACCCCACTTTTATATAGTAAAACTGGGGTTTACAGGGGTATACATTATTTTTCTTGTTTCTGCTTAAAAAACATATATTGTGGTACTCGTTAGAACCGAGGCGGTTCTAACGAGTACCCACAATCTATATTTTGAGCAGACATATGAAAAAATATCAGAATTTTTTATCTGAAAATTTTCATGTTTTGATGGTAAAATTTTCAGTATATTTGAATAGGCGTGTTTTCGTAATGAATTGTCAGGGTCATGTTATCCTCCAACGCTTTTTTGGAGGAGGTGATTTTTTTTTTTTTTTTTTTTTTTTATTGACTGACTACATCGATGTTGAAAGTGCCTCCAGATATGCTGCCGGAAAACATCGAATTTCAACCACCATGAATATTTCTGATAGTTGTGTTATTCACATTGTGATTGTGGTGTGCCTTCCATCGGAATGATATTCATCTTCATCTCAAAATCATCTCAAAATTGAAAGTCTGTTTCAAAAGTGAAAGTTGTATCGGCGAACGCTGACACCATTTTGGTTGCTATGAATAAGCGGAGTAATACGAATATTAATGAGGGTATTTACGCTAACCAATGGGAAGCCTTGCAGGTGTTATTACACGTGGTGTGGTTATATGATTTTTATGACATGGGTTATTTCACTGAATAACTTGACAGTCATGTGATAATAAGCGTTATGAGATAACCATACTAATTCTTTTAATTCTCTACGTGCATGGTGTATAAGAAATTGATTGGTTCAATATGAGCAGATAAAGAAGATTAAAATCCAGACATTCGAGACAAACTTCGTCGAAGAAGAATGTCAACTAAAAACTGGATATGGGATCACCACCCCGCATGGCTGTACTGCCCGGGGTAGACCCCACAATGGTGGCGGCTCTACGAATGGGTATATCATTCATAGATTAAGTTCACCAGACACTAGTCAACCAGTCACCATTTACCGGGCACAAATGACCGGTCACCATTCACCAGGCACCAGTCACTGGTCACCTGGCACCAGTCACCGGGCACCCGTCACCAGTAATTGGTCACTGAGAATTACACACCAGGCACCTGTCATCACTCACTGAGAATCACACAGCGGGTACCGGTCAATGAGTACGACCCTTCAGACACCGGGCACCAATTACCAGTACCAACGTTCAGACACATGGCAGTGATCACCAGTCACAGGGCACCAGTCACCAGTCATCGGTCAATGAGAATTACACACCGGGCACCAGTCATCACTCACTGAGAATCACACAGCGGGTATCGGTCAATGAATACGACCCTTCAGACACCGGGCAACACTTACCAGTTATCAGTCACTGAGAATTACACACTGGGCACCGGTCAATGAGTACGGACCTTCAGACACGGGGCACCTCCTTCCAGTTATCAGTTACTGAAAACTACACACTGGGCACATGTCAATGAGTACGGACCTTCAGACACCAGGCACTGGTCACAAGGCACCGGGCACTAGGCACCAGGCAGTTGACTTTTTCGCGGTAGCCAGACACCAGGCACCGGGTACGAGGCATCAATCGTTAGGCACTAAGTATGGGATGGTCAGTTATACACAGCCTTTGGAGCAATCTATTAATAATGAACCTCAGGGTTCCATAAATAATCAGAGATTTATACTGCCTTTGGAGCCAGACTTTAATATTATGTATGACCCTAGTATTGATATCGAACCTGCTATAACTACTTGGTAATACAGTCGACTCTCGTTATCTCGAATTCCAAGGGACTCTCTGAAACACTTCGAGATATCCGTACCTCGACATATTAGATTTTCAGAATTGAGGAAAAAATAATTCGAACAACCACATTTAACAAATATATACGTAATTTGACTCCTTAAGCTAGAGATATATCGAAAATATTGCGGAAAAGAGGAGAAATTGCTCCTTAGGAGCGATTTCTCCTCTTTTCCACAATATTTTTTACTTGTTGTTAGATTTTCATGTTTAAGCAGGGACAAGATTTTCACCTAGAGATAAGCGATTATTCGAGATAAGCGAGTTCGAGATAACGAGAGTCAACTGTATATAATACATCAGCTTCTCTAAAAAGATCCAGTAGAAGAAATCTACACAGAAGAAGAGATACTGTTTTTCTTAATCTTCCTCCTCTTTTTCTTTGTCTTCGTCTTCCTTTTTTTCCTGCAGTGATTCTATTAACGACAATGGTCGGTATCAAATTTAGACATTCCTCTCCCCAGGCTGTTAACGTTCATACAATCGTACAACCTGATAGTGTTACAAAGGAATCACAGTATTTATAATGCGATAATTCTGTGCATCAAGATTCAAGGATTCGGGATCGAGTTTTGAATAGGATTTCTAATCCTTTGATAAAAACTATCATAAAGTCTTCAGATACTAACGAAGAAAATGTGTCTTAGACCTTCGGAAGATCACACTCCCTTCAAACTTCTATCTTGAATTGAATCAATTATGGAGCCTCGTTCAACTCTGTTAACAGCTCCCCCTTAATCTAAAAAAAAAAGGGTAAGAGAAAAGTCCAGGGAGTGCCACAATCACAAACCGCAGCCCTTCCCAGACCACAAGAGGAAGAGGAAACCGGCAAATCTAAACAAGCACAAACCGAACAAACGTACGAAAAGCACTAAGATTAGCTCTCTCTTCCCCAAGCGAGGTAATAGCAATACTAAAAAGACTGAAAAACACAAGAACAAAAATGACACACGGAAAGACATACAACAAATCGCCTATCCCTACAATGTGGCAGTTTCCAGAATTGCTTCTGATGTTTTTGCCAGTGACGCGCCATAAGTAGACTTCCCAAATCCCGGACATACGCTTCTACCGATATTTCCTTCGTTCAGGTCTATGGGCATGTTGGGCGAAGCTTGCTTACCAAGTAATGCTTACTATCCGCGGACGCCTGATTACACCCTTTGTTCTGGGGTCCATGTCTGTTGGTCTGAACATTCTGATTCGTCATTCGTTTATGGATTTATGAGTTTGGATTACGGCTTTGGTACCATGACCGCAACTACTCGTAGAATAAACCACAAAGCAACAAAGAGTAAGACTAACACAGGGACCACCACCTAAGTTGATAGAAAATACTACCAAGTATGTCCAAAGTAAACTAGACTCAGACAAACTTATCAGAATTAGATATAATATAAAAGTATATCACAATATTATCTGACTGAAAAAAAAATCCTCTCTTAGATGCTAACGCATTGGAAACAGACATTTTAGCAAGGAAAACAATTCTATTCCAATGAAGAACATGGAAGTATGGAAAAAAAGAGTCCATAGCCTAGTGGCCATTAATTCCCATTATACCTGTTTTCTTCCGCAGCTTATCAATGTCGGTGCAACAAGAGTCTATGTCGGTCAATGCTTTGTCCAGACTCTTGGAAGTGGTAGCCAAGACTAGCAAATATGGTACAGATACATGTATGTCGACTATCTTGGCTATTGAATAATTTCAGGCTCGACGCAATGCAGCTATAGCCTCCTCTAAAATTCTTTTGGATCATTCTAGCCAGGCACTGAGAAATGATCCAGTTAATTCTCAACTACTCTCTGACGATAAGATTAAGGAAGCGGCGAAATCTAATCTCGAAACACAACATAATTTTTTTTTACCTCGTCCTCCAATAATCTGACTACAATCTCAGAATTCAACCTATACAGCTACAAGTCTTTTTTATAAAAAACCTAGACAGTTTTTTTTTTTTTTTTTTTTTTTTGGAAAACCTAGACAGCCTACAAAATTTTCTAGACCTAAACAGAATCAATCAGAATAAGGCTCATTCCTCTATGTCTAATACAGAAAAGAACGTTTCTAAGAGGAGTAATAACGTAAGACAGTTTATCTCCTCTACACCTTAATAGTCGTACACAAGTTATGAAAACCAACACTCGCACTACCTATCTTACCACGTCCAGATATTCAAGTGGGAGAAAGATTAGTAGATTTTGTGGAACAGTGGGGGGAATTAAATCAAAACAAATGGGTCCTCTCCACCGTTCAAGAAAGGTTCAGTACTCAATTAAAGTCGTCTTCGCCTCTATTTATAGTTCCGATAAGTCTGAGTCAATTTTTTCTCCTCGTTGTTATGAAAAAAAAATAGAACTACTTCTCCATTAACGGGTAGTGGAAATGGTAACAGATCCGGGAATTCACGGTTTTTACTCCCGGAATTCTTTTACCCAAGACAGAACTGAAAGTTACGCCGGTATTTTATATTTTCATTAATATATTTAAGAAAACAAAAGTTCAAGACCGGGACAGCCAAGTCAGTGCGTAAGTCAATATTGGTTAAAAACTGGGCTGTTTACATGGACCTAAGGGATGCTAATTGACAATTCAAGTCAGCCGCAATCAAGGAAGTACCTCCGCTTTGTGTTCCACAATCAGGTCTTCCAGTTCACGGTACTGTCTTTCGGAACGTCCCTAGATTCGTAGATTTTTACCAAACTGATGGACGTAATCGCTGCTCATCTGCGTTAACGTGCCGCACATCTCAATTTTCTGTACTCAGACAGTGGTATCATAGAGATATTATACACGATAGAATAACATCTCTCACAATATATTGTCTCCAATGATGTAAAGTCTAGGATTGGTTCCAAGTCAAAAGTAAAATAGATTTGAAATCAATTCAGGGATTCACCTTGATAGTTATAGAATTCCGGATATAATGCAATAGAGTCAGAGTAACACTAGATAGTATTGATACCTACTTTTGATAACAAAATATTTAAAAAAAATAAAAAGGTAAGAGAAAAGTCCAGGGAATGCCACAATCACAAGCCGCATCCTTCCCAGACATCAAGAGGAAGAGGAAACAAACAAACCCAAGCAAGCGCAAATCGAACAAACGTACGAAAAAGACTAAAATTAGCTACCCCCAAGCGAGGTAATCGCAATGCTAAAAGGACTAAAAAACACAAGAGCAAAATAACACATCACCAAAGAAAAAGAAGGACTCACTTAAACAATCAAAACACTACAAGCAGAAAGCCAAAAGGACAGTGTCTTCCCAAAATCTAAAACAAATCACCAAGAGATACATGTATAGACATACACTGACATTTACAGTTGACTCGTTATCTCGACCTCGCTTTTCTCGAATAACCGCTTATCTTTAAGTGAAGATCTGGTCCCTGCCGTTCACATGAAAATCTAACAGCAAGTAAAAAAATATTGTGGAAAAGAGGAGAAATTGCTTCTAAGGAGCAATTTCTCCTCTTTTCCACAATATTTGCAATGTATCTCTAACTTGAAGAGTCCAATTACACATATATGTGTTAAATGTTGTTGTTCGACTTTTTTTTCCTCAATTCTGCAAATCTGATATGTCGAAGTACGGATATCTCGAAGTATTTCAGAGAGTCCCTTGGAATTCGAGATAACGAGAGTCGACTGTATAGTACCTTACAACGGTCAGTAAAATATTACTGCGGGGTTGGGGAGAAGGGGAGAGGGCTTAAATCGATTTTATGTGGCCACAACCCTCGCACTTTGTTCTGCCGTGGTATGCTCAAGACACTTAGTTCGCCTGACGGGTTCCTAACTCAGCAGTGCAACATCTGAGAAAACATAAAAATCAAACGAATACAGAGATGAAACAACGATGGGGATTTCAAAGCAAGAAATAACTGAAATGCTGAAGCAAAAGAAAACCAACAGTAGGACTACGGTAGGCCTGACCAGAGCCAAAGCATCAGGCACCAACCGACTTTCTTAAAAGTCTTTAGGCCGGAGCCGTCATACAGTCTGAGGCCCGACCCGCCGGCGTGCAACCAAAGAAAGAAGCAAAGTTATTAACCTTGATTTGGTTAACTACCATGCAGAAAGTATGTCGTATGACATTTATGTTGTACCCAATCTTTATATAACGAAGAATGATTTTACGAAATTGAGTGCTAAAATCTTTGTAAGCATATATTTTTCTGAATTTATACACTAAGTCACCATACAATTCAGGTTCCGATAGGCCTTGTTGCAGAAGTGATTAAAGTCCAACACTTAATTTTGAAACTAAATCGAAATGACGTATATAAAATTTAGAAAAGGCTTTGCGCAGTTTATGGTAACCCTGATTTAGAAGTTTAGCCCTTAACAATTTATTTCGAGTGTTGAAAAAAAAGGTAAGAGAAAAGTCCAGGGAGTGCCACAATCACAAACCGCAGCCCTTCCCAGACCCCAAGAGGAAGAGGAAAACGACAAATCCAAACAAGCACAAATCGAACAAACGTACGAAAAGCACTAAGATTAGCTCTCTCTTCCCCAAGCGAGGTAATCGCAATACTAAAAGGACTGAAAAACACAAGAACAAAATGACACACGGAAAGACATACAACAAATCGCCTCGTAGAATAAACCACAAAGCAACAAAGAGTAAGACTAATACCGGGACCACCGCCTTAGAACGGTCAGTAGAGCAAACCACCGGGGGGGGGGGGCGGGGTGGGGGGGTTAAAGCACTTTTACAGCTAGCTAACTTCACCCTGGGTCCCGATGCTACTCTTAATACAGAAATACATAAAAATTCGGTTCGCATAAAGGCTCCCAACTCAGTCAATGCATCAAAGCGAAAACATAAAAATCAAATTAATCACTATAATAAACAAAGACGAGTACTCATGGTTAATCTACAGTATGCCAGAGTAAATGAAAACCAATAGTTGAACCACGGCGGGCCAAGCTAAAGACATATCGTCAAGCCCCAACCCACTGGTTAAAGTTTTACGAAGAGGCCGTCATTGAGTCTGAGGCCCGAACCGCCGTCGTGCAATTAAAGAGTGAAGCATAGCCATCAACAATGATTGGGTTGACAACTAGGCATGCAGTCTGCCGCATAATATCCAGGCTATAGCCAATTCTTTTTTAACGGTTAATAATTTTCTGAATTGCTCCGAAAAGTTAGATTTAACTACATTTTTTTTTAAATCTGTACACTAAGTCACCGTAAAATTCTGGTTCCGATATACCTTGTTGCAGAAGTGTTTTCAGACTGACGCTATATTTTTCTAACAGGGCACTGTGTCTGCGATAAAATTTCGAAAACGCCTTACGAAGTTTAAAATAACGATAGCCCTGCCTAACAAGTTTGGCAGTAAGGGCTTTATTACGGTAGTTAAAGTCATTAAGAGTTGAAGAAGCTCTGGCGAATCTAATAAGTTGAGATATGTATACCCCATATGAGGTACGCCGGGGGACATCGCCATCCAGAAAAGGGAAATTGACTATATCAAAATCAAAATCGTCTCGTTTATCATAAATTTTGGTGGAAACTGTACCATTAGATATACATAGATTCAAATCCAAAACAGGTGCCTCGGTATCGGAAGAATTTGCTCTATTTAATTGGAGTTCCGTAGGGTATATCCGGTCCACCTTTTGGTCAAACATTGTCAGTATTTAATAAATCATCAAGGTATCTTGAAGTTGAATTGAAAGCCTCAATAATGTCAGCCTGATTTTCACGTGAGAGAGACTTCACGAAATCGCTTTCATAACAAAAAAACAAATCTGCAACAAGAGGAGCACAATTAGTTCCCATCGGAATACCAATAGTTTGCCTATAAAGTTTAGTTCCAAATCTAATAAAAATATCATCCAAAAGATAAACAAGGGCATCACAGACGTTTTGACATGACCATAAATTGTGATTATTATATATATCAGAAGTGAAAAAAGCATATTCTTCGTTGGAAGCCACATATTGGGTATTCTTTCGAATAAACGTTCGGTTAATTAAATCAATAAGTTTATCTTTTATATGATGATGAGGTAACGTAGTATACAGTGTAGAAAAATCATATGTAGACAATTTAGAAGCCTGAAAGTTTTTAGATTTAAATTTATTGAGAACCTCATTAGAATTTTTAATTGACCAAAAATAGTTAATTCCGTCCCTTTCGTAAACAGTATCATAGTATCTAATCCAATGTTTTTTAACAGCAGTAAAGCATGAAGTCAGAAACATGACCACACACTCTGGCGAACCGAATAATTTGCGAGATATATAAACACTCGAGGATGCTCGACGAGGAACATCCCCATCCAAGTAAGGAAAATTTCAAATTTCAAAATCAAAATCATCGCGTTTATCATAAATTTTGCATAAAATAAACCCATCTAAAATAGACAAAAGCAAATCCAAAAACGGGGCTTCAGTTTCAGACGAATTTGTTTTATTTAATTGGCTCGGAAGGATAAATTTGACTAATCAAACTTATTATCAATATTTAATAAATCGTCCAAGTATCTAGACGTCGAGCTGAAAGCTTCAATAACTTCACATTGCTTTTCTTCAGAAAAAGACAACTTGAAGTCTCTTTCATAACAGAACAAGAACAATCAGCCACAAGCGGTGCGCAATTCGTACCCATCGGGATACCAACAATTTGTCTAAATAGCTTAGTACCAAATCTTACATAAATATTGTCAAGTAGAAAAGTGAGAGTTTCACACACTTTCTGACATGACCATAAGGTATAATTTCTGTGAAAAAAAGTTTCTTCCGTTACATGCAAGATAGAGGGAATCGTCCCTATTAAATGTCCATTCAATTAAGTCATTATTTTTTTTCTTTTCAAAAGATTATGAGGTAGTGTAGCGTAAAACGCGGAAAAATCATACGTAGACAAACTTGATGCACGAAAACTTTTGGATTTGAGTTTAATCAAATCATTAGAATTTTTAATAAACCAAAACGGATTCTTACCTGATTTTTCATAGACATTGTCGCAATATTTAATTACATGCTTTTTGATGGCAGTGAGACCAGAAGTCAACGACTTAGAAAGGTCAGTAGTGACAGTAAACATTCACAGTGATGTAATAAGATATTAAGGATCTTTTATTTTTATTTTTTTTTTTTTTTAGTGTAAGATCAAATTTTATTTCAAAGAATGAGCAATAAATGTAGTATTTACACGAGTGGTGATAGCCACGAGTGAAAAAACAAGCTTGAGTGTTCATGAGTGAAATGAAATTCGACCTTGCACTAAAAGAAATCTGTTTCTTTCAAGCTTTTAATCGCAATAATTAAACTTGTACCTTCTCTTCGACACTTGAGTCGGGAAATTAAGTTTTTTCCTAGCCATTTCGCATCAATGTGGTTCAGCGTGTTCAGGGCATAATATTGGGCAATAAAAACCTCAGTTTTGTACCAAGACAATGAGGCAAAATAAAGTTTAAAGCAATACAGCGTAAAAAGGTTAAAAGAAAAGTCCTTTGAGTGGCACAATCACAAACCGCAGCCCTTCTCAGACACCAAAAGGAAGAGGAAACAGACAAAGCCAAACAAAGCACAAAGATTAGCTGTCTTTTCCCCAAGCGAGGTAATCGCAATACTCAAAGGACTGAAAAACACAAGAACAAAATAACACAAAGCAAGACTTAAAACAAATCGCCTGGTAGAATAAACCACAAAGCAAGACATCGACACAGAAAAAATGTCGCAGGAAGTAATAGTCCGCCTCATGTTGCATGCAGAAAAAGAATTACGTTAGTGCAATAAGTGATATCAGCGGTTAAACTCGTCATATAATCTCAGACAAGTATACAACGCCTTAAACTTTTTACGGAAGTTTCTGACACAGAATACATGGGGAATTCGATTGAGAGAAAAGAAGTAGTCCAAAACAGTGAAAACCCGTAATTTCATTGCGTGAAACAGTGAAACTACCAGTTTCGATTTCGCCGAGAAATCTCTATGTTCCACTGAAAAGCACAAAAGAAGCGTGTATTGTCAGTCATAAAAACATAGTTTTTGTCTCGAATAAACCGCCAAGTAAAAATGTATGTCCAACTCATTACGAAAATACGCCTATTCAAATATATTGAGAATTTAACCATCAAAAAATGAAAACTTTTTTATGAGAAATTCTGTTAACTTTCATATTTCTGACCAAAACATATATTTTGGGTACTCGAGGTGGTTCTAACGAGTAAATACAATCTATGTTTTTGAGCAGAAATAATAAAAATAATGTATACCCCTGTAAACCCCAGGTTTACTGTATAAAAGTGGGGTTTAAGGGGGTCAAAACTATATAGGCGTGTTTCGTGATGTTATGTCTAAAGAAAGGGAGACAACAATAAGTTAACTCTTCTGTGTACTCTCTGTGAATAACTAGGTCCAGTTAATTGGATACCTCTCTGAATTTATCATTAGCATCTCTATTAAGGATAGCTGTTTTCCCCCTTTAGAAATCCAACTTAAGCAAAGTCATAGGCGTTTAAACCCTCCAAACTATCAAAAAGAAACATTACTGACAGCGACCAGTCCTTATCAAATGTTTGCAGTGTTATTGTTTGTGTGTTCTCAGATAGCTGATGGCTGATGAGACCAATTTTAGCTCTAAGTTGCCTGTTGCAGATAGAACAAGAGAGGTCTGAGGAAGAAAGCTCTGTGGGTGATGCCTTAGCTCTGGCTTACCGCTGAGCACGTTTCTGCTCGGCTTCGCTGATTCATTTTGCTTCGTACTCACCAGCATCCCTTCTTATAAGGCCTCGCCACTTTGCTCGATCCTCACGACTCTGTTGGTATGTTGAAGTCTTTAAGGGAAGCTTTGAGGGCGTCCTTGTATCGCTATTCTAGCCACCATGGGAGCTTTTTCCAACTTGTAGTTCTCCATAGAGAATTTTCTTTGGCAAACGTTAGTCAGGCATTCTGGTAACATGGCCTGTGCCAAATCAGAAGAGTATGTACACTCTGCATCCCTGCCCTTTCAGTACTTCTGCGTCTGGACTCCTCTCTTGCCAATTGATCTTTAGAAGTTTTGTAAGACAGCATGAATGGAAGTGGTTCAGTCTTTTTGCATGCCATTGGTAAACTGTTCAAGTTGCACATGCGTATAATAGTGTGTCAGCACTACAGATCTGTAGACTGTTAGCTTTGTGTCAAATAAACGTCAAAAAGATTGCCTTTGGACACAAAGAACACTACATCAAAATAGAAGGGAAGGCAATGATCAGGAATCGATACAATTATCCCACACCTCCCATTAGAGACATCAAAGGAAAGAAACACAAACACGAAATAACTAGACCCGAATAGAAACATCACTAGCAGAAAGCCAAAAGGACACTTACTTTCCCACAAAGTGGCCAAATCAAATCTGATTTTACTTCGATTCAAAATACTTCCACGTCATGCTTCACCAGCTTTGGCAATCCTGGCATTGACTTCATCATTAATGTGCACAACTCTAGACAATGCGCTTCCCAGGTAGGAGAACTTGTCTCCCGCTTGCAATCGTTGATCCTTCACAGTGATTGTAGACTCTTTGTAAGGCTTTCCAAGTGTTGGCTGATATGTTACCTCAGTTTTTTTATGCTGATTGTGAGATCATAGCTGTCACATGAATCAGATACTTGATCCACACCTTTTTGCATCTTCATTCCTGTTGGAGCACCCTTTGCCATGTCATCAGCAAAGAAGAGCTCATCAAGCACCTTTGTCTGCACCTTGTATTTAGCTTGCAACCTTCTTAGGTTGAAAAGCTTCCCATCAAAGCGATACCTAATAGGTATACCATTGTCACCATCCAGGAAAGCATCTGTGAGCACAGCAGAAAACATCATGCTGAACAGTGTTGAAGCTAGTACACAGCCTTGCTAAATTCTATTTGTCAAAAGGAATGGATCAGAAATCTCGTCATCATTTTGGACCCTTGCAAGCATACCAACGTGGAATTGCCGCATCATTGCTATGAATTGGCAGGACAGCCACACTTTGTAATAATCATCCGGTCCCTCACGACAAAATATATCAAAGTACTAGAGGTACTGAGAGGCGGGCAATTAGCTCACAATTCCTTTTACTTTGCAGTGCTTTTGCAAAGGAGCCAACCTTTGAAATTTTATCTCGTATCAAACGGGCTCCGGAAAGATGACATTTGCTGCCGATAGGCAAGTACTTTTAGTTCTAGTGATTACTGCTGAATTCCTGAGTTTTCTCTCTCTCTCTCTCTCTCTCTCTCTCTCTCTCTCTCTCTCTCTCTCTCTCTCTCTGCAAAGCGTCTATTTTTAGTATTTTACTGAGGGAACTAAACCACATGGAGGATGTAGAGACTTTGTTACAAAGATATAGTTTCCATTAGCTGTGGGCATACACAAACTTTAGTTTTTACCTTCCTCTAAATGAATTAATTTCCTTCGACTAGTCTGACTGATGTTTTCAATCATCCATCACAGAACATTGCACAACTTGTTTTCCTATGAAATCTTCATTTCCACATTTTGGAAAAGATAGCTTTCCAAACAAGAATGTACAACAATTTTGCGATGTTGGATAACAAACAGTCACATATCCATTTTAAATTTAAGTAGAGTCAGAGTTGTTTTATTTGTTGCAAGCTGTACAAAAATTCCCGCAGATTAAGCAAACAGTGACGACCCTGATCAGACGCCACACTAATTCTGCGGCGTCTGATATTGATTTATACTGTATGCCAATCCCAAAAGTACCTAATTTGGACGCAAACAGTGATAACCCTGATCAGACGTGGTGTTGATCTGAGTCTACACCGTTTGCAAATGTCCGCTAAATGCCTTTGGACAGAATTATTTTAAATAAAGGGTGTCAGTTTTTTTTGTTTGATGTTAGCTTGCAAAACAAAATCCTGCACTGTAAATGAACAGTGACGCCGCGTTCTGCGGCGTCTGATCAGGGTCTAAAATATTTGCCAAAGCCCCAAAAATTGCTTTTGGAAAGATCCACTGGACAAAATCATTTTAAAGTAAGGGGTGTCAAGTTTGTTTTATTTATTGTAAGTTTACAAAAGTTCCTCTACTTTGGCAAACAGTGTTAACTCTTGACAGATGGGCCGTCCTTCGGCTCTCTGATTGGATCTGCACTACTGATATGGAGTTGCCCGTTCCCACAAGAAGAAACTGAGTGACCCAAATTAACTTCACGTGGCACAGTGACGGGAATCTGATTTATGAGAAAAACGATCTTATTATCATGTTCGTTTATATTCTTTTGTTGGGATCAAGGTCATTTGTACAGAGAGCGCGAACAGATTACCTGTCGTCACCTTCATAAAGTAAAACACTGAGATGACATGACGGCTTCTTTATCACATTATCCAAACTCAATAATTGACACGTTTATTTGAGAGGGTGGACTGGGGGACGGGGATAAGGGGGCGGAAGACGGGGATAAGGGGGGCGGGGATGGGGGTAAAGGGGCGGGGGACGGGGGAAATGGGGGCGGGGGGCGGGGGAAGAGGGGATGGGGTAGGGAAATTTTGGGGGCGGAGGTTATACCAAAGTTTGTTGTATTTTACTGATTTTACTCTATTTTATGTCTTTCAATGCAATAACTGGGTATCAGAAGTATCTAATAGACGTATTGAAGTAAATTCATTACGATGGATCCGGTGTTGATTTCGATTTACCGACAAGGAGTGTTCCGCCAACCGTGGTTTACATTGACTTCGTTTACGTCCGTCTGGTTTATCTCTATTTGATTACTTCCCTTTGATTCCGAAAGTTCACAAATAACTGTTGTTTCGGTGGCAATCCACACTTTTAGAAATAATTATCCGTCTGCCGTAGACAATCATTTTATTTACTCATTGTTGGATAAGGACTTTTGCGTTTTTTTCAAAAAATCAAGATCCAACATGAATTTTCTTATAGGTGTTCTAAACACGGAATATACACGTTGCCCGGTGGGGTGGTTGGGTGAGGCAAAGGTGTCGTGTATCTTACGTTACCGGGGCGTCCAACTGATATTTGCTTACAGTTGGGCAAGGCCTGCTATCCTTGCAGCAGGTAAAGGTAGAGGGGGCATGTTTTTATTTCTTCTGTTTCTTCACTTTCATTCATTTTCCTTTCTCCCCTGTCCCTCTCTTCCATCTCCTCTACTATCTCCTATCTCTCTTCTCCCTTTCTCTGGGAGACGCAAAATGACCCACAAGGGTTGACGTGTCGTTAAACTTCAACAGTCAAATCAATCACACGTTGCCCGGTGACAAAACACGGACCATTCACGGACTTACGGACCAATAAAAATTCCGTGTCTGTGGTCCGTGAATAGTCTATATTAATTGCAAAATATAGTAAACTTAACCGCTAATTGGTCCATAACTAGTCCGAGGTCCGTGAATAGTCTGTAATTAGTCCGTAATTGGTGCATCGTATATCGGTCCGTTATAGCAATCAGATCTTCTGTGAAAAATCCTTGGTCCGTGAATGGTCAGTTATGGTCCGAAAATTGGTCCGTAAATGGTCCGTAGCAGCAATAACATGGTCAGTTAATTGAAAACAACAAAATAACTAAATAATAAATCATAATTTTAATTGATTGTCTGTTATGTCCTGTAATCTAAACACTTGACTTTTGTTTGGATAATTTGACTTGTCGTACTGAATGTGTGATATTTTATCACCTTGGATGAAACCGTTTTTGGCATTTTGAACATGTGAACATAAAGCCAGAATCCGGCATGCGGCAGATACAAAACAGTGAATAGGTGAACTCAGGAACTGACACAGTCAGATCCACATCTACCCCCCAACACCAAAGGTAAATACAGAAAATACATCTTAGCAGCAACAAAATGAACAAATGGCACTGGCAACTTTTTTCTCAAAATGGTGGCAACTCTGTTACCCAAACTCATAAACTGAATTATCTTAAACATACATAATTGTTAAAGGTAAAACATTAGAAAGTGAAATTCTACATAACTTTCAACAAAAAGTACCACAATGAAAGTACCGCCTCAGAACGGTCAGTAATGAATTACTCAGGGGGTGGGGGGAGGGGGCGTGTGTGTGTGTGTGTGTGTGTGTGTGTGTGTGTTGGGGGAAGCTTAAGCTAGTTTTACAAGCAAGATCCCAACTCTTGCTCTCAGCTTCCATAGAGGTAAAAATGTAAAGATATTTGTATTCGTTTGTACAGAGCATGTAAAGTGTCTAACAAATATTTTCGGCATAGAGCTAGACATCATGTTTGCAGTTGCCATTTCAGCGGCACTTGAAATGTAAGTACCGCCTGCACTATCATACAAGCTGACAACATCATCATCACCAGTGCAGACCTACATCATTAGGATGGGTATAAAAAATCTGTACAATTAGATTACTTCAACGTACATGTAGGCATCTATGACAATGTAACGTCACGTTATCCATAAGGTCACGTTATTCCGATTTTGATATTACTCCTAGTTTACCATATATCATAAGTGACGTTCGTAATTTAAATAACGGTCCGTGCTTTGTCAAATCCGAGAATAACATGTCTGTGGTTTGTCAAGTCCGTGAATTTTAGGTCCGTGGTTTGTCGAGACCCGTGAATAATTTGTCCGTATTTTGTTATGCAGTCTGTGTATTGTCAATAGGTCCGCAAGTCCGTGAGTCCGTGTCCGTAAGTGGCCCGTGTTTTGTCAACCACCACACACGTTCGACGTCTAACTCTCAGTTTTTGAGAAAACCACGAAAAAGATGATTGTTCTCACGGACCCCCAAGTGTGGGACCAAATTAAAAGAAGATGCAGATTTACGTGGTTTTCTTGAGTTTTGATTTCAGTAATTAATTCGACTGTTTTGTGCCAATGTGGATCAGTTAGGGCCCGGACCTAGGCCCACCACATTTTTTTCTTGACCAGTTTAGGACCGGATCAAGGCCCACCACCTTGTGATACCTGTTTTCCATATGGCTCATATGCAGGCCCATTTGAAATGGAGGGTGCAAATCTTTAGCTATTCTGTAAAGAGGGTGCAAGTGCTATGGAAATACCGATTTTGGGGCAAAAATTAGGGGTGTAATTTGGGGTCAAAATCTGCATGAATGTATGTTGCATAGTCATGTAGCGTTGGTGTTATTAGAACTTCTGATTTAGGGGAGGGAATAGTTTGCTTGGGGGAGGGAAGTGGGGGTAAGGGGGGGGAATGAGGGAAAGGGGGAGGGAAGTGGGGAAAGGGGAGGGAAGTGGGGGTAAGGGGGGAGGGAACTGGGGAATGCCTACCCCCTGTCCACCCCCTCTTATTTCACTCATCAGTGCGCTGGTGACATTTTACCGGGTAAATTAACCAGGTGTTAACATGTACGTAATGTATTTATACGCGTTGATCAATGTTCGTTATTGAAGGTATGAGTATTGATTTTCAGAAGCAAACTGAAGCAATTATCAATTTGAATAACTCTGAAATTATTATTATGCTTCTCTTGGAAATGTACAATGCGGATAAATTCTCGGAACTATAAAAGAAATCTGAGAACTATTTTTCTAGCGAAAGATTATTAGAAGATAGATACCTAAAGCGGTTCCCAAAATCGAGTCAAAGACCATAGCTATAGACGGGCCGCCTGATAGCCCCCCCCCCCCACCCCCACCCCCTAATAATATCAACAAATCCTTCATAGGCATTACGAAAACACGCCTATTAAAAGTATGTTGAAAATTTTACAACCAAAAACTGAAAATTTTCAGATAAAAAATTCTGCTTTTTTTTTCATATTTTTGCTCAAAACATAGATTGTGGGACTTTATTAGAACCGCTACAGTGAGGCGGTTCTAACGTGTACCAAAGATCTATATTTTTTAGCAAAATAAGAAAAATATTGTATACTCTTGTAAACCCCAGTTTTACTATATAAAAGTGGGGTTTAAGGGATCAAAATTATATAGGCGTGTTTTTGTGATAGATGTGGAAAAAATCAAGTTAAAACTCAATTTAATTCCACTGAGATCCTATGATAAAAGCAGACGATTCCAGTTACAAGGACGTAGTCAGTATTTAGATTACCTTGCACTTTAACTATCAAGGGAGATAATAGAAGAAACTACTGCTATCTATCATTGTAGGTACCAACCCAACTGAACAGATACTCACATTTATCCAATTGAAAGAATTGATCTGGGTCAGGTAGGGTCGGATCAACCGAGGTTAAAAAGTATTCCATACTATTTTTGTTCAGGGCGGTCCGTGCCCTAATAGTGAAGACCTCATCACCCTCCGTTATAGTAGGAGCTGATACGGGGACAATAGCTGAAAAAGAAAATGTAACTATTAGCTTACACAAAAAGGTTGTTCAACACTTAGCTCAAAAGCTAATGTTGGGTAGCCAATGGAAAATAGCATTGACCTTTCATAAAGTTCTTCCGAAGCAATATCAAACTCTAAGACTTTCTACGCCCATGGACACAGAAAACAATATGAATCAATTATTTTTGGTATTATGAATAAATTATTTTTGGTATTATAAACACTCAAAATCAACAGAGGTGAGCGTGCTGGGTGTGCTACAAGTATGGGTACATTGGTGTTTGCAAATCTAGATCTTGTCTGGATAAAGTCACGCAAAATTTCGGCGAAGTTTCCCATAGGATTCAAGACTTACGACCATTTTCATTTTTTTACCGTCTTGGCACTTCCTTTGGCTATATCTTATCAATATCAATGTCTGTACAAAATTATATAAAAATATCCCGTATGGCACAAGACTTACAGCCATTTTCATGTTTTTTATTTATTTATTTATTTTTTATTTATTTTTTTATTTTTTTTTTATTTTTTTTATTTTTTTTTTTTTTTTTTTTTTTTTTTTTTTTTATTTTTTTTTTTTTTTTTTTTTTTGCTTTTTGTTTTGTTGATGTTTGTTTGCTTGCTTTTTTTTGTCATTTTTTTTTTCACATGTTTTACATTTTTTTGGCACCGGCTTAACCGAGAGTAAAGAATACTTGCATTTGGCTGTTGCCTAGATCTAATCTGTATCAGTATGTGTGCAAAATATCAAAGTATTCCTAACGGTTCAAGAGTAATGCCCAAATTTTGCTATCTGATAATTTAATCGAAATTCTTGTTGCCATATTCATAGTTTGTAGCATGTGTTAAAACTCCATCACGAAAACATGCCTATAAAATTTTGACCTCCTCCCCTCAACCCCCCACTTAAACCCCACTTTTATATAGTAAAACTAGGGTTTACAGGGGCATACATTATTTTTCTTATTTCTGCTCAATAACATAGATTGTGGGTACTCGTTAGAATATGAAAATATCATATTTTTTTTTATCTGAAAATTTTCATTTTTTAGTGGTTAAACTTTCAGTATATTTGAATAGGCGTGTTTTCATAATGCATTAGCATTCACATAAACTGCAAACTACAATTTCTTATAGGGCACGATTTAATAAGCTTCATCGCCTACTGTCAGATCATGTTTCCTGTCTTGTATGCATTTGTATATTTATCTACGCCCACGGACATATACCATCTAAATGTTTGTCATTGTTTGGCATTGCTCAGAACCAAATACCCACTGTCCCACCATACCTTATACATTGCCCACCATACCTGATACATTGTCCCACAATACCTGGTGCATGTATTACACTATACAACAGTACAAAGTACATTTTCCCACCATACCTGGTACATTGCCCCACTATACCTGGTACATTGTCCTACTATATCTGGTACAATGTCTTATCATCGTACATGATACATTGTCCCGTTTTACTTGGTACATTGTCCCATGATACCTGGTACAATGTCCCACCATACTTGGTACATTATCCCACCATACATGGTACATTGTCACATCATTCTTAGCATATTGCCCTACCATTCCTGGTTCTTTGCCCAACCGGTTTCATTGTCCCACGAAATCCCTACTGTCCCACCATATCGTGAAAATTGCCCCATCATACTTGGTAAATTGTCTTATCATACATGGTACATCTGGTACATTGTCCCACAATACAAGGTACATTCTCCAACAATAGTTGCTACATTGTTCCACCATACCTGGTACTTTGTCTATCATACCTGTACATTGTCGTACTATACTTGGTACATGATCCTACCGCACCTCGTAAATTGTCCAATCACCCTTGGCACATTACCCCACCATACCTGATACCTTGCCCCAATATACCTATTACCTGGCACATTCCCCACTATATCTGATACATTGTCCCACCTTACCTCGTACAATGTCCAACTTTACCCGGTACTTTACCCCGCCATACTTGGTACATTGCACCACCATACCTGGTATATTGCCCCACCATACATGGTACAGCGTCCACCATACCTGGTACATTGTCCCATCATACGTGGTATATTGTCCCACCCTACTCGGTACATTGCGCCTCCATACCTGGTATATTGTCCCATCGTACGTGGTACATTGTCCTACCATACCTGGCACATCGCCCCTTCATTCCTGGTATATTGTCCCACCATACTTGGTACATTGTCTTGCTATATCATGTACATTGCCCCACCATACCTGGTACATTATCCCCAATACCTGATAAATTTTCCGACCATACCTGGTACATTGTCCCAATATATCCTGTCGCCAGCCATTATATGCACAGTACACTGGCCGGTTGTTGTCTGCGCCCCATCATTGCACTTGAAGACTGTGGTGTATGTTTTCGTCGTGTCAAAAGTTCCAGGTCCTACATCCAACTCATAGACTGTAAATTAAAAAGACCCAGTAAAGCTTCTACACAAGTGTCCGGATTTTAATTAGCTTTTCTTTTTAGACGGTTCCATGCATGAATGTGGTAATCATTGGCTGTACATAACCTAATTAGACTGCAGCAAACATTAGATTTCGCGAAGCGCCCGTGTGGCGATGTGGTTACTGCTCCCGAATTCAGATCACAATGTCTCGGTTTCGAATCGGTTGGAGACGGAGTTCATCGAGCAATTACTCACTTGAGGACACTAAAAGTTCGACGTAAGCTGATATTGAACCAAACAGGCAATCAGTGCATACTTTCTGGAGAAAATTGCACATGATTATTATACAGTATTTACACGTCTCTCCCAAACCCTACCAAACCTACCATAGGTTACCGCTAAACCTACCCTACCTTACCACCACGTCCATCCCGGCTTCCATGCAGTTCAGTAGCCTAGTAGGAAATCTAATATTCCTGCTTTTGCAAAGGGAGCAGTCGTTATCTATAGACTAAGTATTGATATCCATAATTCGTATTAGTGATATCGATAAATGGACCGAATTAATGATATCCATAATTCGAATAAGTGATAGCCATAATTCGAACTAAAGATATCCAATAATCTAAATAATTTATGGATATCAGTAATTCAAATTATGAATAACACTATTTCGATTTATGGATATCCATAATTCGAATTAATGATATCCATAAATTGGGTGATTTAATGACATCCATAATTCGAATTAGTTATATCCATAATTGGAATAGGTGATATCCATAATTTTGATAAGTGATATCCATGAATCATTTAGATTAATGGATATCTATGGTTCGAATTATGGATATCACTTTTTCGAATTATGGATATCATTAATCCAAATTATGGATATCCGTAAATAATTATTGATGTCTAGAAATAATTATGGATATCACTAATTCGAATTATGGATATCACTAATTCAATTTATGGATATCTATAAATAACTATGGATATCTATAAATAGGGAATAAATATTAAAAAGGTGCCCCATATGTAGACAGGCGGAAGCTATGAAGCCCGGGCTTCAACATGAATTGGGCTTTTTTTTCACCTAAGCTTTGTTCAGATGACATCAAATGGGCCGGGGTACAGCATTTTCTACAAGATGACATGTCCGTTAAGCAATGACTCAGATCAGTCTGCGGAAATGCGCAGGCTGGGCAGAGTCATTTCTTTGCGCTGATTAGCTAAAATTTCTGAGATTCTGTTACCAGGCTGCACCTTCATAAAGTTCCTGGCTACGCCCCTGTTTAATTTCATAAAACCGAAGTTAATTAAGCAAGATTCCGAAAAACCAGTCACTGTCGCAAATATGTGTCTTCATCATCGTTATGACACAGGTTGTAAGAGTGGGGTTATGTTCTGTGACTAAGTCTAATCCCGGATATCTCTTTTACCGTTTTTCGTAGAGAACAATACCAAAACATACTTATCTAGAGCGATCCAAGCAGGCACAAAACGTTGAAACAACGTCGATTCAACGTTGATACGTCAAGACGATGAATCGATATTGTCAAGACGTTGAATCGACGTTGTGTTGCCGCTGGGATAGCTTAGAAGTACATCTGAGCTGAGGCTTCGCTGGGTGCACATACAATTTCGTGATAAATGCTATGACTTGGCCCATATGTGTTAACCCTTAAAGCGCCAAGAAAAACTGCATCTGAAAATGTCGTCTGTTTATGGCGTCTGCTGAATATTCTTGCAGACTTTTCAAACCTATTTTTGCATACCGGCAAACAGTATGGACCCAGATCAGACTGTTCCTAAAGGAGCAGTCTGATCTGGGTCCACACTGTTTGCAAAAATGACTTTTAAAATCACAAGCAGATGACAAAGCAGACAACAATAGTTGTGACTGGCGCTTTAAGGGTTAATGTAAAGGTAATTTAATAAAGTTAAATTTACATAGTGCAGACACATTTCAGGCAAATAGTGAGAAAGTGCATCTTATAAAAGTCTGTGGGGATGTGTGGGTGAGGTGTGAGGTGCTTGTGTGTGTGTGTGTGTGCGTGTGTGCGTGCGTGCGTGCGTGTCTGAGTGGGAGAGATATATAAAAAGAAGGAATGTGGAAGAAGATGAGAGAGGGGGGAGGAGAGAGAGAGAGAGAGAGAGAGAGAGAGAGAGAGAGAGAGAGAGAGAGATGACTTTAAAATCATAATTTCAGTTAAGATGCAGGAATAGTTACATTATATTAAAGATAAACAGACATATATAAACACAGACAGACAGACAGACAGACAGACAGAAAAACAAACAGACAGCGATGAAGTTACAGGTTAAACTTACTGCTCGTCTTGAGGTTTCTCAGGAATGTAAACTCATTACCAACAACGCCGGCAGGAGTTGCCTCTAGTGTCATAGCACAAGTAAAAGGATCTTGAGTTGGATGTGAGACAGTCAGATTGTAAACTAGTCTGTCAGTATCATCATTTTCACCCACATTCAAATCGCAGGGAAGTCCTTCAAACACGGGGCCCTGAAAAATATAACGTATTTACCCTAAATATTGGGGCACCATAACATTTTACCAATATCTTCTCTAAAATTTGAAGAAGTCTTTTTCTTTAATAGTTGATGTTGTGTATAAAAACTGCTGAATGTATGGCAAACAGTGTAGACCCTGATCAGATCAAACGCCGCATTTTGCGGCGTCTGATCTGGGCCTACACTGTTTGCCGATGCGAGTCTGATCTAGGGCTACACTGTTTGCTGATGCATTTTTGTCTCAATACTTAGGCTTATTATGGTAGTAAATAGTGTAAGCTTTCAATGACATGAACACCGATGACTCGTTTACCTTTGCTGATTCGAACTCAGTTTTGAGTCCCAAGGAAATTCTGTCGATAGCTCAAGAAAACGAAAGGTTAGAAACAGCTTAGGGAAATTTATCATTTCGGCATGAAAATGTATGTTGTGTGTACTCTTTAGAATCGCCTCGTCGATACGATTCTAATTAATACACTAAACATACCATTATTTTATAGAAGACCGAAAAGGAATCCCTTAATTGTCCATATTCGCGTCCTTCCCTGGCACTATGATTAACACTCAGTGGCTTGAAGTACCCATGTCTAAAACAAATTTTCATAGTTCCAAATATGATCGAGTCATTGAAGTTCGACTTAGACAATAACATGTGACAAGGGCCTTTGAGGTGTCTGGGACCAGAAAAGGCCCAGATAAGATAATGTTCTTCTACAGCATCACGAAAGCATACCTATTTAATTTTGGCCCCCTTAAACCCCACTTTTATATAGTAAAATAGGATTTACAGGGGTATACATTTTTTTTTTTGCTAAAAAACATAGATTGTGTACTCTTTAGAACAGCCTCACCGAGGTGGTTCTAACGAGCACCCACAATCTATGTTTTGAGTAGAAATATAAAAATATTAGAATTTTTTATCAGAAAATTTTCATTCTTTTGGTGGTTAAATTTTCAGTATATTTGAATAGGCGTC
The DNA here is from genome assembly GCA_964016985.1 of Anodontia alba. Taxonomy (NCBI): domain Eukaryota; kingdom Metazoa; phylum Mollusca; class Bivalvia; order Lucinida; family Lucinidae; genus Anodontia; species Anodontia alba. Next base: position 5,548,203 of record OZ024835.1, on the reverse strand, counting down.
TTTTCGTAATGGGTCAGTAGATAAAATTATTGGGGGACGAGTTACGTTCAATTGTTTTTTCTTGTTCCAAATCATCACCCTAGTTTCAAATATTGTTAAAATACAAATGATTGTTTGGCTTGCTTAGAGGCTCCCTAACTCAATCAGTGAAACATCACATAGCTAGGAATGTGTCCAAAGGAAACGGATGCCCCCGCCGAAAATAAAAACAAGCTTAAACGCAAATTGCTAGCGCCGGACGCGGACGGAGACAGACGGACAGGAGTGCTACTATATGCCTTTTCCACAATTCTTCGAATGGCGGTGCATAAAAATCGTATAAATCAAATTAAATCACCAGTGCTAATACAAGGATGAGGGTTTGTGGCAATCACTTAAGACACTGGCAGCCAGAGCTACAGAAAACTACTAGCTGATTCAAGGAGTGTCCGAACAAAAAAAAACATCAGGCTCCACGGGGAGTGCAAGTGTGCGAGAAAGACCTGTATTAGCATACAAAAAATATCTTACCGCGCCTAGCACTGAAACGATAGGCAAAAACAGTATAATCCATAACACTGCTATGTATGAACTTATTTTTTCACCCATTTCACAATATATGAGTATCTGTCGAGGAAATAAGTCTTTCACCCGGTTGATGTGGTAATAAGTGGTGTCCGGTTTCTCTTTCACTACCTACTGGTAACGTCACGCAGTCACGTTGTCACGCGACTTCTCGTACTGATTCCCCTGGAATCGCCTTCTCTTCCTGGAATAGTCACAGAAAACTCTTAAAACAGAAAACAAAAAAAAAAAGCAACATCAAATCAGAAAACGTATCTTCGGACATGTGCGCCCAGCGAAGATGCAGATCAGCCTGATCAGATTCTTCATCAGGCTTACTTTTTGGATAGCCAAGGATGCAAACTTTCCTTCTGCGTACAACGAAGACTCTGATCAGACTGCGCGGATGCGCAGGCTGGTCTGAGTCTTCTTTAGGCGCACATGCAGGGAGGTACGTTTCTCAGCTTACGAATCATATTAAATAATTATCTTAACATCAGGAAAACATACCTATATAATATTGATCCTCTTAAACCCGACTTTTATATAGTAAAACTGGGGTTTACAGGGGTATACATTATTTTTCTTATTTCTACTCAAAAACAAGGCGAGGCGGTTCTAACGAGTACCCACAATCTATGTTTTGAGCAGAAATATGAATAATATCAGAATGTTTATCTAAAAACTTTCATTTTTGGGTGGTAAATTTTCAATAAATTTGAATACGCGTGTTTTCTTAATGTGTACCCCTTTAATATAGAGCAATGTAAGCAATGGCATTTCCGCCATATAATATGAGAAATGAGAAACTTTATGGTTAGTTAACACTTTAAGAGAGCTTTATGCAATTAAAAGGTTGCTGGCTGTAAAAGCAACTTGAAAAGCCTTGCTAAAATCGACAATATTCAGAAAATATCTCCCAAACATTGTACGAGTTATACGTGTAATGAAAACGTGAAACGATTATAACCTGCAATATAGATAGCTCAGTCAAAATCTTGCTTATTAGCAATCCCAAAGCAGATCTCTACAATATCAATGGTCCATACCAACTTGGGTGAAGATCCAGTGATATTTTCTCTCATTATCGTCTAGAAACAAAAGTACGAATAGACGGACGTACAACGGATGGATGGGCGGATGGATTGACGAAAACACGAACGAACAGACGGACGATCAACGTGAGACCGTAATACCATAATGCCATAATAAAACGTTTCTGGATGACTCGTTAAATCAAAGCATTGACAGTACTGGTAGGTCGATTGTCTCTGAGTGTAGGCTTAAAAAACCCTGAGCGGGGACTTAAGACTGTTTCTTTTAACCTTTAACTTCCTGTAATTTAAGCAAACCCTGATCATATTCCGTGTTCTGCGGCGTGTGATCTGGGGCTGTACTGTTTGCCATCGTACCAATCCAGGTTTTACAGATAACCCTCTTTACATGGCACTCTGACGGCACAGTGACAAGAATAGCGCGAGAAATTTTCTTATTTTATCATGTAAATTTACCCATATTGTGCGCACCCATTAGGCGATTCTTACGAGTAAACTCATCATACCATTTTTAATGAAAGATTCTATCTGTCATTCTTCGTTGCCACGCGCGGTTTTAGAGAAAATGGCTTTCACTACTATTCAATTTTGTATTTATCTGCGCACAAAAGTAGACCCAATGTTTTCATGTGTGTATATCAGAACGCCATTGAAGAGCTATCCATACAAAAGTAGTGCGACTTGTGAGTCGCTGCGAAAACCCGCCTTAATATACGTGCGAACAACAAAGGCGCAGATCAGCCGCGTAGGCTGATCAGCGCCTTTATCGTTCGCCATAGCTCGTTTCCTTTTTTGACGAAGAAGCTTCTCACAAACTTAAAAAGAGGACAGAAATATATCTGAAATTTATTGAATTCTCATAGAATCTTTCATTGCAGGAGTAGTCCGCCCTTTGATTTATATTAGATCGAAAAGACGTCCCTCAATTACATTCTTTTTGCTTCCTGACCTGGTGCTATGATCAAACCTCAGAGGCTCGAATTACGAATGTCTACAACAAATTCCCATGGTCACAAAGATGTTCGAGCCATTGAAGTTCGACTGTATATTTAATCACGAAAACACACGTACTTAAATACATAGAAAATTTTATCTCCAAAAAATGAAAATTTTCAGATAAAAAAACAACAAAAAAACTCTTATGTCGTTTTTTTTATATTTCTGCTCAAAAAAACATAGATTGTGGGTACTCTTTAGAACCGCCTCGGCGAGGCGGTTCTAACGAATACCCACAATCTATGTTTTTAAGCAGAAATAAGAAAAACAATGTATACCCTGTAATCCCCAGATTTACTATTTAAAAGTGGGGTTTAAGGGGGTCAAAATTATATAGGCATGTTTTCGTGATGTTCTTGCACTCCAGATAAGGAGATCCTCTTGTTTTTTTTTTTTCTCTCTGGGATAGAAATTCTTAGTTGCATAAGGTGTTACGTAAGCCATCGTAAAGGTTGACGTCACTGACAGCAATGACGTCACTAAACGCCACGGTAATGTCATCACAATATGGCGGACGTCTGCAATCGATGTGACTGAATTATTAAAAATCTACAGTCAGAAATGAAAGTTAAAATGCAACCATAAGAGTCTATCGCCGTACCCCCTATCCTAGTGGATCGGAGAGTTGATTCACCAGGTTTCTCACCGCTGTGGTTCGAGCCTCGCTCGGGTCACATGTGGGAAAGCCAAGTTCTGCTTACGGATGGTCAAGTGTTTGTTTTTTCCCGGGTTCGCCGGTTTCCGCCCATCTTTGATGAACGATCGGCTCGACATAAGTGAAATATTCTTGAAAGGGCCGTAAAACCCAAATCAAAAAAAAAAAAAAAAAAAAAAAAAAATGATATGCATTTTCTTATTTAGAAAGGAAGGAACATTTTGATAACAAGATTATTTTTTATTTGCCGAAACTTTCGTTTTTGTCTCTCCTGCGCTTAACATGTTAAGCACTGAACGTAGACGCCATGACGTTCATGTTTAGTTTTGTGATGTTAGTTATGACGTCAGAAACAATAAAATAAAAGGAAAATTTAATGTTTTTAGTGAATACCATAAAATTTTCATCTCGTGTAATGAAAACATTTAATTATTTACTCGTGGTTCGCGCTCGTGAAAATACTGATGTTTTCATTACACCCGAAATTATTTATGGTATTGACAAAAAAGAGTAAATATTCTCTATATATCTAAGCGGATAACGTATTTACCTGGGAAAAAAAACTTTTGATATTATCACATTATTTTTGCACTGTTGCTGTTTTGCAGCGAATCTTGTCGTAAAAAAATATTTGAGCAAAAATCAGTTTAGTTGTTTCACTTGCGAATTTCACACTTTAAGAGTAGTTTATCGGATGGTTTGGTCCAGCGTGACGTCATATTTTATGACGTCAAATGAAAAAAATGACGTCATATAACGTCAACATTCCACAACGGTAATAAAGTTTGAGATTTGTTAATGGTCAAGAAACAAGCGTACATGTAACTGATCTAAAGAAAGCTTTCAATTTTGATACTGCGTGCCGATATTAATTGGCATCATTGTTCTTCGGATTTTACCGTTAATTTCTAATCATTTAATATTTATAGCTGTAAAATAAAAAATCATATTTTTTTCAATGCAACGTCATAACGTTTATACAACGTCACATTAACGTCGATGTAATGTCATGATGTTGCAGCAACGTTGACGCTACGTTGTAAAAACGCCATGTGCCTGCTGAGAATATTGGTCTAATCTGATCTTTGAAACTTTACACCTCAGTTTATTTGCTTTACACTTCAAATTATCACAAATTTTATTGTGTAACTGCTAGAACTCATGTTGCTATGCTTTGCATATGTGTTATATTGACGATGAGCTTGTCTGCTTGAATCTAAAATAAAACCTAATTTGAATTCCTTTGCTCTTTAGTGTCCTTCCTTTAAAGAATCTATTCATCATTTCGTTTTAAGGCCCTTGGAAGAAAAAAAAAACGAAAAAAAAAACGTTATATATGAGCCTCGCCTTACGAAAATGTGTCTTCGGAGCGTATGTGGACAGCGAAAGCCCTGATCAGCCTGCGCATCCGCGCAGGCTGATCAGGGCTTTTGCTGTCCACAAACAGAATCATTCGATTTTATAGAATGTTTCAATGGAGAGCAGATGCCCAGATGAGGTTTTACGCATGCGCAGGATGATGTCAATCCTCACAATTTACGCATGTTCGTAGACATTTTTTTTTTCGCTTGACGCAGCCTATATTAAAGAAATGAGCACATATAAGTTCGTTCTAGTGCAATGATTAGCATCTTGCATAACATGGCGGACCTCCCAGAAGAAAAAGGATAATTTGCGCATAAGCAGACGGTGAAGCTCTTAATCGGCTCGAGCAATAGCCAGAATCTATATCATTCTCTTTTTGAATACTACTAATCTAGATAGCTAAAATTTCGCAAAAATGTGGTAGATATTATGTATACCAAGTTCGTGGAATTTAAATCTCTTTCGCATATGTGACAAGCTATTTCTCCCGTTAGTGGGAGGGAACTGTATTGTATGTGTGTCACGATTGTAGAAAGTAGGTTCAATAGACAGGATGACATGCACTGAAATCCGATCGCAGTTTTTGCTTGAATTATTATCAAGGCAAAATAATACGATTTGGTGATGTTCTTACTTACCGGTGAAAAATGAAAAGATGATTGAAACACTCAAAAGCTCAAACATGTGTAACAAATTTATGTTTGTATGGATTTATATAAGGGCATTTCATTTGTGACGTAACACGCGAAAAAGATGTAGGCTGGGCGTTTGCTAACATCCTAGCAGTCTAATCAGAGACAGTGGCGGATCCAAGATGATTTCTGATGATAGCCTTCGATTTGATCACATTACGAAAACACGCCTATTCAAATATATAGAAAAATCCACCTCCAAAACCTGAAAATTTTCAGATAGAAAAACTCTGATAATCATTTTTCATATTTCTGCTCAAAACTTAGATTGTGGGTACTCATTAGAACCGCCTCGGCATGGCAGTTCTTACGAGTACCCACAGTCTATGTTTTTGATCAGAAATGAGAAAAATAATGTACATGTATACCCCTGTAAACCCCAGTTTTACTATATAAATGTGGGGTTTAAGGGGGTCAAAATTATATTAGTATGTTTTCGTGATGACGTTACCGTACATACTGTATGTATTCAGAAAGACAGGCCCGAGCAAACAGGGTTGACCCAGATCAGACGCCGCATTCTGCGGCGTCTGATCAGGGTCCACACTGTTTGCCACTCATCCAGCTATTTACACACTTGTACAGGTAGTAAAATGGACTTGTTGAAGAGAAGTACGCTCGTATATGGTACAGAGTAAAAGTGCGAACATTTCGGGTAAACACGGTATCGTAAGTTTATCAAATATATCCCAAATTCCCACGAAAATGACATTTTGAGTTAAAATCTGGTAGGCTGATTTCGACTGAACACAATAACTCCTGCAAGAATAAAACACTTTATGTCAGAAACATCTATGGTGTGCAGTTTGTAATGGTGCATTGGAGACAATTTGCATGATATATCAAAACCTGTTTTCTGGGAAAAATAAGAAAAAAAATGTCAAAATGTCGTTTGCTCATTTTTTTCCCAGCTTGATAAGCGTTAAGTAAAGAATGGCATACATTCGGGGTGGGGATGGGGGGGGGGGGGGGGGGTAACTTCTTATATATGGCATAGTACGGATGTGCGTGCCAAATAGCCCCCTTTTTCAGCGCTACCAGGTATATGATTGACCCCCTTTTTTCAACAAAAAGTATATGAATGGCCCGATTTTTCTGGATTCCTATGTGAAAGCCCCATTTTTCTGATATCCTAGTATATGCATATATTTTTCGCTCAGAGATTTTTTGAGGCTGCTTACCCTTTTGGTATTATATGAATTGACTATGATATTTGTGTAATAACCAGTAAAAAATGGGTACAAAAAATCAAAGGGCAGTATATGAATAGGTAAACATTTTGGATGATCAAGTATATGAATGGGTCAGATTTTTCGAAGGCCAGGTATATGAATGGGGTAGGTTTTGAAATACTGGCTTGCACACCCGTACCAAAATTACCCCTAAGTTACCCACAAACCTACTTTATATACTGAGAAATGCCGGAAGATGATGGCTGCGTTTAGTTACTCGTAATCGAAACCTTCGTGGTTATTCGCAGAACAAAAGCAAACTTTCCGTTCATTTGTGACAGTTTTCGGCAGAGGGTAGCGAACATCCCAAACTATTCTCAAGCTGTCTTCTTTTTTGCACAAACAATATGGCGGCCTATGCAAATAAAATGTATGTATGTTTTTGTTTTTGTTGTTGTTTTCTTTGTTGTTGTTGTTGTTGTTGTTTGTTTGTTTGTTTTAGAGTAGATCCCTTTTGAGACGACAGACAAGCAATTTGGAAAGAGTTGTCTCCTTTGAAAGGCACCTTTTCCCCTTATGCCAACAGATATTTAGAGAGAGAGAAAAAAAACGAGAACACTGCCACTTTGTATTACTGAGCATATATTCTTCTTCTGTAATAGAACTCATTAATCATGTTTAATACTCTGTCAATATTTTATTCAGATTTTGCACTTTCATAACTAAAAAAAGTCATATGTCCAGCTTTAGAATGAGTTTCTTTCATAACGAAACTTCTGTTGACAATAGCACTCGGTATACAGAATATTTTTCTTTTATCATCACGAAAACATACCTATATAATTCTGATCCCCTTAAACCCCACTTTTATATAGTAAAATTGGGGTTTACAAGGGTATCCATTATTTTTTCTTATTTCTGCTCAAAAACATAGATTGTGGGTACTCGTTAGAACTGCCTTAGCGAGGCGGTTTTAACGAGTACCCACAATGTATGTTTTGAGCAGAAATATGAAAAATATCAGAATTTTTATCTGGAAACTCAGTTCTTGGTTGTAAAATTTTCAATATATTTGAATAGGCGTAGTTTCGTAATGACTATCGTCAGTCTTCTGATAATTATTATTATTATTATTATTATTAGTTCTTTTGCTTCAGTAAATCCAGTGTCTACAGATTTCTGCATAATTTATGATGTATACAGAATGTAAAGTAATGTCAGGCAAGATGAACATATGAAAACCTAATTTTCATCGCCACATTTTTAGAGCGGCCGAAATGTATATTTTCCTATAAACTAAGGGACCATTTCTGATATATCATATATGTCTGATAAATGCTCTGTATGTTGTTAGCATTGCTAAACTGTATGCAATTTTTCATACATCTGACGTTTCCTTCATTTCATGATAAACCTACTGACGGCGTTGATGCTATTAGATATAACGACAATAGTACTGACCACGGTCTGCTATTTTCCGCGGCGTTCTTTAATGTGAGCTTTGATTTGAAAGAATCCCCTTTCCTCGGAATTTAATTATGTGAATGTATGTATTTATTCCTTGTAGCTCCAAACATAAACACAAACTCCAAAAATATCGAAAAGCAAAGACACAAAGAAAACAGAAAGCAAAAGCTAGCGTCGGGACATACAAAAAAAAAAAAAAAAAAAAAAAAAAAAAAAAAAAAATGGCATATGAACGGGAGAATAGCAGGGTCGGATCTAGGATGATTTCTGACGGGGATCGATTTGATTCAATTAGCGTAAATACTTTACGTATTCGGAAAGACAAGCCTGAGCAAACAGTGGAGACCCTGATCAGACGCCGCGTTCTGCGGCGTCTGATCAGAGTCTGCACTGTTTGCTACTCATCCAGCAATTTTATACACATTCAAAGGTAATAAAATGGACTTGTTGAAGATAAATATAAGTTAAAAAGTAAGGGGTATGAATACTTAGGGTAAACACGGTATCCTAAATTTATCAAGTTTGATTTACAAGAAGCTCCCTCCGCAGCAGAACTTCCGCCTTGGAAGTAGACTGGCTCCAGTCTCTAGTGACAAAATATTTTTTTCTTATAATCTGTTTAATAATCCACTAAAATAAAACCAAAGTAATATCATGACTATAAAGGCTGGTCACTAGTGACCAGCCTTAACAGTCATGATAGTTTTTTGTTTTGTTTTTTTTTATTATTTTAGTGGCTTATCAAACAGAATTATGAGAAAAATATTTAGTCTCTGGAGACTGGAGCCAGTCTACCTTGGAAGTGTAAGCAGTATAACCTACTGGTGGTGTGGAAAGCAGCGAGGTTGGAGGGGGTGCGGCGTGGAAGATTCAGGATCCAAACCTTGGTATATCAAATGTCAACCAAATTTGTTCTCACCCAATCAGTTTGTATCAGGACGCTCCACTGAAGAAAGGGTTACGAGAATTTATCTGTGAACAACAAAAAAATTGCTCTCTACATGCAATAACCATTATAGATTTAGGTGTAAAATAAACAATTTGATAGTTTTGTTACTACATACGGATGGAGAAGGGTAGAATCGTTCTTATCTGAGCCATCCAACGGTTGTCTAAAAATCAAAACATTAACAATACTTACACAAGCGGTTTTTTTTTTGTTTTTTTTTTTTTTTTGTTTTTTTTTGTTGTTGTTTTTTTTTTTTTTTTTGTTGTTTTTTTTTTTTTTGGTTTGTTTGTTTGTTTTTTTATTTATATTTTATTATATTGTTGTTTTATTTTGCTTATCCACTAAATCACTAAATATACAAATGCGTTTTTTGTTGTTGTTTTATTTTTAAGCATCATTTTTCAAATATTTGTTTGCAAAACTCGACATTTACATGTAGACCTCAAAATCTAAATCTACGGATACTTTTAAGTTTTTAGGCACACGTAGTCTATGAAATACATTATTTTCTTAGACCTGTTAACTAACACTTACCTATTATGTATTTTATATCCTTTTTAAACAATAAATCTGCTTTAGAATAATATGACTTAAATCACATTTCCTAATAGTGTTTAAATGGGTACTGTCTCTTAATATTTTTTTACGTCTTAACGATGTAAATTAAATGTTCATGTCTCAAGTTTCCTTTTTTAAAAGAATATGCAAAACACGTTAGGTACAAACGACATTAGTTAGTAATGCCAAAACTGTGACCCGGACCAGCCTAGGCATCCCTACAGCCAGATCAGCTCCATTTATATTTTCATGCACATTACCAGGGGCATGCACTATGTTTGAAACATACAGGAAGTTGGTAACGCGACGCGCAGTCTGGTCGATTCTCCACTGTTCATATTTTACGATAAGTCTGGTTCTCTCACAGCGCGTCAATTAGCTGGACCGTACCGAGCGAAAAGGTAATTTTGATCATTTGCGAAATGTGTCCTACGCTTATATAAAGTCTCATTATTTTGATGAAATTTACACTGTCAAGAGGTGCAGTAAGCGGACATCGAAGGCCCTGACCAGCCTGCACGTTCGCGCAGGCTGGTCAGGGCCTTCGCTGTCCGCACATATCCAAAATGAACCTTTTCCATCGGAGGTGTCCAAATGATTCGAATGCTCATCGATTGATTGCGTCTTTTCGTGTTTTAAAAATTTTAATATATTAATATTTACAAAAATAGTGAAAAGAATCATTGAACCTTCCCCTTGTTTATTTACATGCATTCATTTTGGTACTGTATACTGAACTGAACATATTAAATGTATTTATTTAATATTCCTTCACTCCTTGTCTAATGCTAAGCAAGATTGGTAAAAATTCATGCAGACGATTTTTAAAAGTATTTATTTATTTTTTTATTTTTTTATTTTTTTTTTTTTTTGGTGTATATTTTTTTCTAACAGAAAAAAGGGCTTTCACATTTTATGCAAATTGTCTCCTAATATCTCATGAGACATTTCACATGAAAAGACAAAGCCTTTTTTATGGGAAAAATAAGAGTCTGTCATTAATTTGTCGTCTGCTGAATTTGCCAAGAGAACGGTAAAGGTTAATACAGTCGACTCTCGTTATCTAGACTTCTCTTATCTCGAACAAACGCTTATCTCGAAATGAAAATCTGGTCCGTTTTAACATGGAAATCTAACAATAGGTAACAAAATATTGTGGAAAAAGTGGAGAAATTGCTCTTTCTGCTCTTTTCCTCAATATTTTCAATATGTTCTAACGTGTACCAACAATCAATGTTTTCAGAGCAAATATAAGAAAAATAATGTATACCTCAGTTTTACAATATAAAAGTGGGGTTTAAGGGGGTCAAAATTATATAGGCATGCTTTCGTGATGAAAACTAAAGTTTTCTGTATTTGTTTGCATGAGCGAGCATAGAGATATTTGTCACTTATGGAATGACGTATATTAGTGGTTACTTTAAGCGTTGAATGTGGGTAAACAGAGGGAGTTTTGGGAGAGATGGTCTTTGCCTCTGACAAGATTCCTTCCTGTTCCCACATAATATCAAATTAAATTTTGTTAGATGACCAGGTTAGTATAGTACCAGGCTGCGCGAATGCGTAAACTGAAGTTTGCAAGTGTAACTAAACATATAGTTACCTGATGACCGGGGTTGTCTCGGAACGACCTGTGCGATTGGGTCATGAGATTGCATAGGCTGATCAGTGATCAGTGACTTGATGTCTCGAAGCCGGCCTCGGTGGCTCAATTGGATGCGCCGTCCGACTGGAGACCAGGAGGTCGCGGGTTCAACATTCTTTCGTGGAGATTGATCATGAAATAATTTCAACGGTCATCCTCTCCCTTCCGCTGATTCAAGAAGGGCAGTTGTCAGTTTCTGGCGAAGAATTGTGCACAATACTGGTTAACCGCTTAGAGGACTAAGCCTGCCCAGTAAACGTGTGTGGTTAGGTAAACTGACCGCGCTCGATATCATGGATATGATCCCATTGGGTTGATTGGGCCGTAAAACCTCAACACAAACAAGACTTCACGTCTCACATATCTCTGTTTCTGCATTTGTTTGCATCTTCTTTATAGAGCATAGAGGTTTGGTCTCTCATGTAAATGAGATATATCTGTTGTTATTTTCCGTGATGAGTGTGGGTTAATAGAAGGAGATACAGTCGACTCTCGTTATCTCGACTTCGCTTATCTCGAACTTAGTAACCAAAGTGAAAATCTGGACCCTGTTTAAACATGGAAACCTAACAACATTAAAAAAAAACTGCTCCTAAGGAGCTATTTCTCCTCTTTTCCACAATATTTTCAATACATCTCTAACTTCAGGAGTCAACTTACATATTTATTTGTTATTTGTTTATTTTTTTTCCTCAACCCTCAATTCTGCAAATCTGATTTGTCGAGGTACCGATATCTTGAAGGATTTCAGAGAGTCCCTTGATTTTCGAGATTACGAGAGTCGACTGTAGTTTTCTCCCCTGGCAACATTCCTTACTGGTAACCACGCACATTACTTTTACCAACTGAATCAGAATCGGTGATGAGAAACAATATTAAATACAGTCAAACCTGTGTTAAACAAGTACCTACGGGAAAGCCAGAAAGTGGTGCTTAAGACAGGTGCTTGCTTAATATAGGTAAATATCGACTTTATTACCGTCAATCTGAAAAAAGTGACCCTTTAAGATAGGTAATTGCTTAATACAGGTGGCTTTTAATACAAGTTTGACTGTCTGTAACTTGGAAGTGAGTATTGTTGCTCAGAATCTCTGCGCAGAGTGCATTGTGAGTGTGCATATCTTATTTATTTATTTATTTATTTATTTATTTTCATATATTAGTTTGCATAACTCTATTTATAGACCTTAAACTCTTTAATCTGTTCCACTCTCTAGGCTAATTCAGCAGACGACAAATAATCGCAATGCTAAAAGGACTGAAAAACACAAGAACAAAATAACACAAGGTAAGACATAAAACAAATCGCCTTGTAGAATAAAATAACATTTTTCTAATTTTTACCAGAAAACAGAATTTGGCATTTCATGCAAATTGTCTTCATTGGACGCAGTTTGCATGAAATGTCAAACTCTTTTTCTGGGAAAAATAAGAAAAAAATATTTCAATATGTCGTCTGCTGAAAATTGTACCCAGAGTACTAAGCGTTAAAGCTACAGAGACTATAAAACTTCATAGATAAGATATTGGCGTCTGGTGACAGAGCGTGTGAAACTGGAAAAAGATACATACAGACTATAAGACATTTTTAAACATGTTTACGCTTAAGGCGCTGATCATAGCTGCAGCAGACAACCTGTTCTTATTCTTTCAGAGAAAATACAATGTAAGACTTACCATCTCATGCGAATCACATGAAAAGACAAGTATTATTGTATTTGAAATATATTAGCAAAAAATATTATGTCGTCTGTTACAATTGTATTTAATGTATAGCGTTTTAAGGTTTAAATGAAACTCACCTACTCTATATGTTATGTCCTTTTTAAACAAAAACTATGTTTTAGAATGATATGATTTAAATAACCTTTCCTTATAGTGATTAACTGAACGGAATACTGTCTTTTAATATTTTTACGTGTTAACGATGTACATCAAAAGTTCATTTCTGAAGTTTTCTTTTTATAAGAATATGCAAAACACGTTAGATACAAGAGACCTTATTAGTATGATCCAAAATGTGGTCTAGACAAGCCTGCACGTTCCCACAGCCATATTAGCTCCATCTCTATTCTCGTACACGTTAGAAGGATCATGTATTATGTTTAAAGCATATATGTACAGGGAAGATGGTGACGCGACGCGCAGACTTATCAGTTCTCTGCTGTTCATATTTTGCGATAAGTTTGGTGTTCTCACGGCCCGTCTATTGAATGGACCGCGTCAGCCGAAAAGGCGTCTTTGAACATTTGTAAATGCGCAGATACCAATTATCCTGCGCATGTACAAAATGTAACCATTTTGATGCATTCAACACCTCAAAAGGTTTGGCAAGCGGACAGCGAAGGCCTGGATCAGCCTGCGCAAATGCGCAGGCTGATCTGGGCCTGCAATGTCCGCATTTACCCAAAAGGTACATTTACCGTCGCGCGGTCAATATGATTGGAACGCTCATCGATTGATTGCGTCGTTTCGTGTTTTTAATATTTTAATATTTACCAAACTAGTGAAGGGAATCATTGAACCTTCCCCTTGTTTATTTATTTGCATTCATTTTGGAGTTGTATACTAAATAGAACATCTTAAAAGTATTTATTTTATATTCACTCCTTGTTAAATGCTAGCCATGCTGGTTAAAAGTTTCAACAGACGACATTTTGAAATAATTTTTCTTTTATTTTCCCCAGAGAAAAACATGATTTGAAATTTAATGCAAATTGTCTCCTAAGGAGACGCGTTTCATGAAATGCCAAAACTTATTTCTTGGGAAAATGTCAACGCTTACTTTCTGGAAAAAAAAAAAAAAGAAAAATATTATCAATAAGTCGTCTGGTGAATTTGCCAAGAAGGCGAGAAAGATTAACATATAGTAAAACCTCGATGACTCGAACACCGATGGCTCGTTTATCTTGGAGGATTCAAACTCGTTTTTTTGAGTCCCTACGAATTACTCCGATAACTCAAGAAAACAAATATTTAGGAAAGTTTTCTTATTTCATCATAAAATGTATGTTGTGTGTACTCATTTGAATCGCCTCGGTGAGGCGATTCTAATGAGTTCACTCAACATACCACTATTGTATAGATAACATTGAATAGACGATCAAAAAGACTTCCCTTAATTAACATCATTTGCATCCTGACCTGGTTCCATGATTAACCCTCATTGGCTCGAACTACCCATGTTTGGAATAAATTTCCATGGTCCCAAAAATGTCCAAGCCATTGATGTTTTACTGCATAAGGAAATGATAAGCATACATATTCCTTGAAGTGCAAAGAAGAAAAGGGGCCATCAGCCAAAGGGATACAGCGAAAGGAACCAGGTCTGGCTGCTGGGTTTTCCTTTTCTTTCTTTTTATTTATTTTTTTTTTACATCGATATTTTCAAACAGAGTATCGTGTTTATCCTGAATAATTCGATCACTTTACTTTCTACCCGTACTGATATCATATTTAACCTACATACTTTGGATAAATGCAAATATTGCTCTAAATATTCGGTTCTTCAACTCCCTACCGTACGAATATGATAAATATTCGGATACCTTAATTCCTTGCCGTCCGAATATGATAAATATTCGGATACCTTATCTCCCTACCGTACGAATATGATAAATTTTCGGATACCTTAACTCCTTACCGTACGAATATGATAAATATTCGGGTACCATAACTCCTTACCGTACAAATATGATAAATATTCAGATACCTTATCTCCTTACTGTGCGAATATGATAAATATTCAAATACCTTAACTCCTTACCGTAAGAATATGATAAATATTCGGATACCTTATCTCCTTACCGTGTGACTATGATAAATATTCAGATATCTTAACTCCTTACCGTACGAATATGATAAATATTCGGATACCTTATCTCCATACCGTACGAATATGATAAATATCCAGATATCTTAACTCCTTACCATACGAATATGGTAAATATTCGGATACCTTATCGTACGAATATGATAAATATTCGGATACCTTATCTCCTTACCGTACGAATATGATAATTATATTCGGATACCTTAACTCCTTACCGTACGAATATGATAAATATTCGGATACCTTATCTCTTTACTGTACGAATAGATACCTTATCACCTTACGGATATCATATCTAACCTACATATTTTGGATAAATGCAAATATTTTATTCACTCTAAATATTCGGTTCTTCGGCTCCCTACTGTACGAATATGATAAATATTCGGATACCTTAATTCCTTGCCGAATATAATAGATATTCGGATACCTAAATTTCCTTCTGTATGAATATTATAAATATTCGGATACCTTAACTCCTTACCGTACGAATATCGTACATATTCGGATACCTTATCTCCTTACCGTACGAATATGATAAATATTCGGATACCTTATCTCCTTACCGAACGAATATGATATATCGGATACCTTAACTCCTTACCGTACGAATATGATAAATATTCGGATACCTTATCTCCTCACCGTACGAATATGATAAATATTCAGATACCTTAACTCCTTACCGTAAGAATATCATACATATTCGGATACCTTATCTCCTCACCGTACGAATATGATAAATATTCGGATACCTTAACTCCTTACCGTACGAATATGATAAATATTCGGATACCTTAACTCCTTACCGTGCGAATATGATAAATATTCGGATACCTTAACTCCTTACCGTACGAATATGATAAATGTTCGGATGCCTTAACTCCTTACATTACGAATATGATAAATATTCAGATACCTTATCTCCTTTCCGTACGAATATGACAAATATTCGGATACCTTAACTCCTTACTGAACGAATAACATAAATATTTAGATACCTTAACTCCTTACCGTGCGAATGCCATAAATATTGGATTCCTTAGATCCTTTCCGTACGAATATGACAAATATTCGGATACCTTAACTCCTTACTGAACGAATAACATAAATATTTAGATACCTTAACTCCTTACCGTGCGAATGCCATAAATATTGGATTCCTTAGATCCTTACCGTACGAATATCAAAATATTCGGATACCTCTACTCATTATTGTACGAATATCATAAATATTCGGATACCTCAACTCATTACTGTATAAATATCTTAAATATTCGGATACATTAACTTACCGTGTAAATATAATAAATAATCCGATATCGTAGCTCCTTACCGTACGAATATTATAAATATTCGCATACCTTAGATCTTTACCATAAGAAAATTACAAATGTTCGGATACCTTAACTCCTTACCGTACGAATATCATTTATATTCTGATACCTTACCCCCTGCCGTACGAATCTTATAAATATGTGATTATCTTAACTCCTTACTGTACGAATATCATAAATATTCGGATACCTTAACTCATGACCGTACGAATGCCATAAATATTCGAATATCTTAACACCATACCGTACAAATATCATTAATAATCGGATACTTCAACTCCTTATTTTACGAATATCATAAATATTCTGATACCCTGACTCCTCACCGGACAAATATCATAAATATTAGGAGGTGGTCAGGTGTGGCGAATGTATCGTATATCCTTCATCACCGGGACGTCCAACTGATATTGGCTTACAGTTTGGCAAGGCCTGCTATCCTTGTAGCAGTTAAGGGTAGAGGGTGGGGGTATGTTTTGATTTCTTCTGTTTCTTCGCTTTCATTTATTTCCTCTTTCTCCTCTGTCCTTATCTTTTATCTCCTCTACTATCTCTTCTATCTCTGTTCTCCCTTTCATTGGGAAACGACACAACATGAACCCTAAGGTGACGTGTCGTAAACACAACAAATCCATCATAAAAATTAGGATAACTTAGATCCTTATCGTACGAATATAATAAAATTCGGATACCTCAACTCCATACTGTACGAACATAATAAAACTCGGATACCTTAACTCCATACTGTACGAATATAATAAAATTCGAATACATCATCTCCATACTGTACGAATATAATAAAATTCGGATACCTCAACTCAATACTGTATGAATATAATAAAATTCGGATACCTCATCTCCATACTGTACGAGTGTAATAAACATTCGTATACCTCATCTCCATACTGAACAAGTGTAATAAAATTCGGATACCTTAACTCCATACTGTACGAATATAATAAATAATCGTATACCTCACCTCCATACTGTACGAATGTAATAAAATTCGGATACCTCAGCTCCATAATGTACAAATATAATAAATATTCGGATACCTTAGCTCCTTACTGTATGAATATCATAAATATTCGGATAGCTCATCTCCATACTGTACGAATAATATGAATTTAATAGGTGCTACCTATATCCGTACAAATATGATAAATATTCGGATACCTTAACTCCTTACCGTACGAATATGATAAATATTCGGATACCTTAACTCCTTACCGTACGAATATGATAAATATTCGGATACCTTATCTCCTTACCGTACGAATATCATAAATATTTAGATACCATCTCCTTACCGTACGAATATGATATATACGGATACTTTAACTCCTTACCGTACGAATATGATAAATATTCGGATACCTTAACTCCTTACCGTACGAATATGATAAATATTCGGATACCTTATCTCCTTACCGTACGAATATGATATATACGGATACCTTAACTCCTTACCGTACGAATATGATAAATATTCGGATACCTTAACTCCTTACCGTACGAATATGATAAATATACGGATACCTTAACTCCTTACCGTGCGAATATGATAAATATACGGATACCTTAACTCCTTACCGTACGAATGTGATAAATATTCAGAAACCTCTACTCACTACTGTACGAATATCATAAATATTCGGATACCTGAACTCCTTTTCGTGCGAATGCCATAAATATTGGATTCCTTAGACCCTTACCGTACGAATATCAAAATATTCGGATACCTCTACTCATTACTGTACGAATATCATAGATATTCGGATACCTCAACTCATTACTGTATAAATATCTTAAATATTCGGATACATTAACTTACCGTATAAATATAATAAATAATCCGATATCGTAGCTCCTTACCGTACGAATATAATAAATATTCGCATACCTTAGATCCTTTCCATAAGAAAATTACAAATGTTCGGATACCTTAACTCCTTACCGTACGAATATCATTTATATTCGGATACCTTACTCCCTGCCGTACGAATCTTAGAAATATGTGGTTATCTTAACTCCTTACTGTACGAATATCATTTATATTCAGATACTTTAACTCATTACCGTACAAATGCCATAGATATTCGAATAACTTAACACCATACCGTACAAATATCATAAATAATCGGATACTTCAACTCCTTATTGTACGAATATCATAAATATTCTGATACCTTGACTCCTCACCGGACAAATATCATAAATATTAGGAGGTGGTCAGGTGTGGCGAATGTGTCATATATCTTTCGTCACCGGGGCGTCCAACTGATATTGGCTTACAGTTTGGCAAGGCCTGCTATCCTTGTAGCAGTTAAGGGTAGAGAGGGGATGTTTTGATTTCTTCTGTTTCTTCGCTTTCATTTATTTCCTCTTTCTCCTCTATCCTTATATTTTATCTCCTCTACTATCTCTTCTATCTCTTTTCTCCCTTTCATTTGGGAGACGACACAACATGAACCATAAGGTGACGTGTCGTAAACACAATAAATCAATCATAAAAATTAGGATAACTTAGATCCTTACCGTACGAATATAATAAAATTCGGATACCTCAACTCAATACTGTACGAATATAATAAAATTCGGATACCTCAACTCCATACTGTACGAATATAATAAATATTCGTATATCTCATCTCCATACTGTACGAATGTAATAAAATTCGGATACCTCAGCTCCATAATGTACAAATATAATAAATATTCGGATACCTTAGCTCCTTACCGTATGAATATCATAAATATTCGGATACCTCATCTACATACTGTACAAATAATATGAATTTAATAGGTGTTACCTGTATCCGTGCGTCCAAATTATCATCACATGCTTCATAGGTGGGTTGGCCAGATCTAACTGAATTTGATTTCAGACCACGCCTGACTTCTGAATCTGCTGCATGAATTGCGATATAACGTCCAAGTCAACAATATTTCAGTAGTTTAAAGACATTGCTTCCAAATTTGTGGGACTTTTACCCGACATGAATTCGGGTCCTGCTTAGTTACTAGCAACTCAGCCATGGAGGTTTTAGGCAGCCCATCTATTTCGCGGGCCCCGATGGGCGGGGCCATACTTTCCGAATACCGAAAACTAGTGTATGCCGATGGCAGGTACAACGACAATACACTTTCGTGCGCTTACCTGAAATCCGTTTTACTGCTTCAGGATTTTTTCTAAAGATTTTTGACTGTTTGCGCGTTTTTGTTTTTGTTTCGTTTTGGTCTTGTTTTTCTTCTGTTTTTTTCTTTCTTTTTTTTTTTTTTTTTTTTTTTTTTTTTTTTGCGAGTCTACATATTATGAAAAGCAGGAAAACAAAAACAACAACAAAAACAACAACAGCGTTAAAAAAAACAACAACAACAATTTACGAACCGTCGAACAAACACGAACATTATTGTGTCGAAGATTCTACAGATTATCACGTGAAAAGAGCGTTAAGTCTATGTGTTATCTAAAAATCCACATCAAAGTGTACCTTATGCACTAAACGAATCATGCTTAGTTTGTAAACAGACGGAGAATAGATAGAAATAAAATTCGAGGTGGAAACAAAATTCAAAATGGCGGCGGCGCAAATTTTGTAGGCTGATGTCATGTCTCGTGATTTAACCCCTTGCAATTTGGATTACTTGACGAAATTGGCTGTCTGTTGCTATTATCGGCACGGCCGCCGTGTCAACAGTCTCTGCCAAATCACGGAACACTTATTGTTTTTCAGGATAAGCACCGAACCACCCAAGTGTTTGTTGGACCGTCACATTTTTTGGTCACACAGATCACTGATCACATAGACTGTCTATAGTAGTGCGTCTGCACGCCGAACCCCTTCGCGGTTCGGGTTGGACGCACTTATAATAAATATTCGGATACCTTAGCTCATTTCCGTACGAATATCAAAAATACTTTTACTTTTAAGGTACTTTATTATTATTATTATTACCTTGGATCCTTACCATATGCCATAAATATTCGGATGCCTTAACTCCTTACCGTATGAATATCATCCGAATACCGTCTTCTATTCCGTTATGGAATAATCTAGATGAAAATATACGAAACAGTTCTTCATTAAGTTCTTTTAAGTATGAAATAAAACGTCATAACTCGACAATCCACGAAGTACCGCAACATTACTTATATGGTGATAGATATTTATCTGTTATGCATGCAAGAATAAGAAATGAATGCAGTAATTTGTATAGTGACTTGCATCATTTTTTTCTTTTTTTTTTTGTTTGTTAATTAACCCATTTTGTAATTGCAACTTAGAAATCGAGAATGCGGAACATTATTTTTTTCGCTGTCCGAATTATTTTAACGACTGTTTAAGGAAACCCGTACTTTTCAGCCTCTAAACCTGGATATCCTACTTTATGGCGTTGTCGAGATGTCTTTAGAGGACAATATGTCTGTATTCAAATCCGTCCAGACATACATAAAGGATACTGGTAGATTCTCTGGAAATCAGTCATAGACATAGACAAATTACTACTCTACCGCTGATACCCTCCTGTGCCACAACCTGCACGTATAGAGACACACAATCCTATTTATTTATTTAATTATTTATTTACTTATTTATTTATCGAGTTTCATTCAACAAGTACTGCATACTTTAATCATATTACTGAAATTTTTAGCAATGTCACGTGATTGTTGTTGTGTGTTAAAATTGTAGGGGGAAGGCGGGGGACGGCCGTAACTAATGTTGAGAGAACTTGTGGCCCAACCCCATTGCATACATGTATATTTTTCATATAAAGTTGCAGTAAAATATGTTTATACTAGACTACGAATATCATTGATATTCCGATACCTCTACTCCTAACCGTACGACTGTCATAAATATTCGGTTATCTTGTATCCTTCCTGTACGAATATCATAAATATTCGGATATCTTAACTTCTTACTGCACGAATATCACATTTACTGTAAATGTACGGACAACTTCTTACTGTGCGAATATTGTATTTACTCTTAATATTTGGATACCTTAACTCCTTACAGAACGAATATCGTATTTACTCTAAATATGCGGAAGCCTTTTTTCTGTTCGGATATTGTATTCGGATACCTTAACTTCTCACCGTATGAATATCATACTCTAAATATTTAGATACCTTTAACTCCTTATTGTACGAAAATCGTACATACTATAAATATTTGCATACCTTGCCTCCCTACAGTACGAATATTATATTTACTCTAAATATACGGATACCTTAACTCCGTACTGGACGAGTGTTGTATTTACTCTTAATATTCGGATACCTTAACTCCTTACAGTACGAATATCGCATTTACTCTAAATATACGGATACTTAAACTCCTTACTGTACGAATATCGTATTTACTCTAAGTATTCGATACCCGTATGAATATCGTATTTTCTCTAAATATACGGATACCTTAACTTCTTACTGTATGAAAATCGTAGTTACTCTAAATATACGGATACTTTAACTCCTTACTGTACGAACAAATATCGTATTTACTCTAAATGTACGGATACTTTAACTCCTTACAGTAGGAATATTGTACATGTATTTACTCTTAATGTACGGATACCTTACTCCTTACCGTACGAATATCGTATTTACTCTTAATGTACGGATACTTTATCTCCTTACTGTATGAAAATCGTAACTACTCTAAACATTCGGATACTTCTTACTGTAGGAATATCGTATTTATTCTAAATGTACGGATACCTTAACTCCTTACTGCACGAATATCGTATTTACTCTGAATTACGGATACCTTAACTCTTTACTGTACGAATATCATATTTACTCTAAATGTACGGATACTTTAACTCCTTACTGTACGAATATCGTATTTATTTATTTATTTAAATATTTATTTTTAATTTGTTTGTATATTCATTTATTTATTATCAATTTCCAAAGAATTCTCTTTTCAGAGTGTTTTTGCAAAATGTTTTGCATATACGATGACATCTCTTTTATTTACTTATTTATTTATTTAACCGACTCTGCCATCTTTTTTTTTTTTATTAATGTATGTATTTTTTAATGATCAAACCCATTCTGCTATCTCGTACTTCCAAAGGGTTCTATTTTCAGAGTATTATGCATACGTTTTGCATGCGCTGGCCTCTGTGTTATCATTTAATTTATTTATTTATCTAGCCGACTCCGCTATTTATTTTTATTTATTTCATTTATTTATTTATTTTTTTTATTTATCAAACCCTCTCTGCTATGTTTTAATCCTTACTTCCTTTCTTTCTTTCTCTTTCTTTCTTTCTTTCTTTCTTTTCTTTCTTTCTTTCTTTTTCTTTTCCTCATTTTCTTATTTATTCAGTTTCCAAAGAATTACGGGTATTTTGATTACGTCCTGTATTTAAACGCTTAGAAAGCTGGGTAAAAATTCAGCAGACAACAATTTGAAATAGTTTTCTAATTTCTCCAAGAAAATCAGGCTTTGATATTTCATACAAAAGGGAGCAATATGCATGAAATGTCACATCCTTGTTTCTGGAAAATATCAACAAAAAATACCATCAATTTGTCGTCTGCTGAACTACTCAGAGAGTAGTAAGTTTAAGTTTCAGTGTTTTTAAAGATGTACTAAATGGTATCTGTTTGTATTGACGTCCAGAATTTTTAATGAATAAAGTACTCTTATCAACGTCTACGTATTTTGAAATATACCCACCATACGTACTTTAATATGTCAAAAGATTTACACAAAAAAATAATAATCTTAGTCTGACGCATGTAGATATGAGCCTGTTGAAAACGTGCCTTCGGGCAAATACGGACAGAGAAGGCCAACATATGCTAACTGCGACAGGGCTATCTGGACAATGAAGGCCCAGATCAGACTGTGCATCCGCGCAGTCTGATTAGGGCCTTCGCTGTCCACTTACAGAATCAATGGATAGTGTAGTATATATTGATGTATGGTAAAGACCCTGATCAGGCTGTGCGCATGCTCTGGCAGATCCAGTTCTTTACGGTTCGCATATACATCGGAAATACCTTTTCATGTGGCGCGGTTAATAGGATACAAACGTACATGTTTTCTGTATAATCACTTAAATATATGAAACTAACTTAAGAAAACAAATCTTATGCCAATATATTAACAACAAAGGCCAAGATTAGTTTCCACATGCGCAGTCAGATCAATACGTTCTCTTACATTAGAGCTGTTTCACAGCACCCTTTGATTCTGTAAGCGGGAATGGAAGCCCTGATAAGATTGTGCACATGCGTTGGCTGATCTGGGCCTTCGTTGCTCTCTTATGGCATGACGGCCTTTTATCAGTGGGCATTCAAATATTCTATTCATATATTTCAACAAAATCAGGTATTTCACTCATCCTGATGCAGAAATGACTTAGTTTTTAATATGCTAAAAGGACAAACGCACAGCGGGAATTAATTGAATATGATTTTGGGGCTGTCGAATTATTGAGGAAATATATGTTAATAGCATTGATATATTCTTATATTTGTAAGTACTGTTGTCAAAATACGTCCATCAATCATTTAACGCTTAGTATTCTGAGTTAAAATTTTAGCAGACCATAATTTGATTTTTGTGTTTTTTTTTTTTTTAATTTTCTCCTAGAAAATTGGTTTTGACATTTCATGCAAATTTGAGACAATTTGTATGAAATGTCAAAACCTATTTTCTGAAAGAAAAAAAAAATAAGAAAAAATATCAATTTATCGTCTGCTGAATTTGCCAAGAGAGTGGTTAAGAAATGTTTTTTCGGTGTGCGCCTAGTTTTAAATACTTTTCAAATACTGTAAACAAATTGTAGGCTGTTTTTACCTTCGGCGTACGACATTGGAGGAAAACATTTTTCTTATATAGCGAACCACAAGGAACCACACCAGTCAGCGTATGATGCCTTTGATTCTATTTTACATTGTTTTCCTTTTAACACTTAACATGCTCTGCGCAAAGCCAGCAGGCGACAAATTGATCATATTTTTATTTTTATTATTATTTTTTTTTTTTTTCTTCAGAAAACCGAATGCGAATTCTCTCCAAAGCAGACCCGTTGCATAAAATGTCAAATCCTCTTTTCTTAGAAAAAATAAGAAAAAAATCTTCCAGCTTACTATGCGATATCATCATTTTTCCACTTTTTGTGGAGGGGTGGTTCGGGTTGCGGTGGAGTTACATGTCTCTAAGCACTCGCCTAAGGCGCATCCGTGTTTGTAGCCGTAACTAATCAAAGCACTCACTGCACTAGTAGGTCGATTGTCTCTAAGTGTAGCCTGGGATAATGGTACTGAACGGGGATTTAAGACTGTTTCATTTAACCCTTAACTTCCTGTAATTTAAGTAAACAGTGCAGACCCTGATCAGACGCCGCGTTCTGCAGCGTCTGATCTGGGTCCTCACTGTTTGCCAGTTAATGTCCCATTCCAGGTTTTTACAGATAACCCTCTTAACACGTCACTCTGATGTCACAGTGACAAGAATAGCTGTGGCTATAAATAACCGTTACCTGGATTTTGTACAAACGCACGGTTTGTTTTCATTGGTCAAGGGTAATCATGTGGACTACAACCTAAAAGAAATTTTGGTGTATGTATACTTTGGCTCGATTGTAAATAATCCACCCGATGAAGTTACCTAGAAAGGCCACAATCACGAAGCACAGCGAAAGATGAGATGATGATGAGCAAATAATGACGTCACAACGACACAGCTGCAATAAACGACATACAAAGAGGAGCTGTTCCGTTACAGAGGAATCGTCTTGGAACGATCAGCAGAAACTACTTTGGTTGGGGTGGGGCGGTGGGGGTGGGGGGTGAGGGATTACATAATTATAGATAAGTAGGATATACCGTATTTACCCTAAGTACATGTATTCACACACTTCGACTCTTTACTATATTTGTTCTAAAATTGAACAAGTACAACTTACTACCCGATGTGTCTAAAATTGCTGGATGAATGGCAAACAGTGTAGACCCAGATGAGACGCCGCGTTCTGCGGCGTCTCATCTGGGTCTACACTGTTTGATCAGGCCTGTCTGTCCGAATACATATGGTAAATCGTTTCTTGTTTCTCAATTAAAAGATTTTTGTTGGTACTTGCAGTGTCATATATTTTATTGATACATATAAATAAGAAAAATATCAATACATTTTTGTCCAAAAACAAAAAAAAATTTATTTATTTATTTATTTATTTATTTATTTATTTATTTTTTTTTCATTTATTTATTATTTTTTTATTTTTTATTTATTTATTTTTTTTTTTTTGGTTTGGTTTTTCAACCAATGCCTTGTTTATTTACTTGAAAACAGACAAATTTCACGATATTTAATTGATGATGATGATGATGATAATAATGATAGTGATTTCATGTTTTACACCCCTTTGGTTTAAACATATTTATTTCCGAAATGTTTACATATACAACACATACAAAAGTACAACAATAGGATTAGAACGAAAG
Organism: Anodontia alba; assembly: GCA_964016985.1. Classification (NCBI taxonomy): domain Eukaryota; kingdom Metazoa; phylum Mollusca; class Bivalvia; order Lucinida; family Lucinidae; genus Anodontia; species Anodontia alba. The sequence continues at coordinate 5,522,459 of OZ024835.1, read as the reverse complement.
CATAAGAGCTTATTTAGTTCCTTTCCTAGGATGTGATCATTGTCAGAAATATGAGTATACAAGCAAATCCTGAATGGTTAGTTTCCAGTGGTCCTCTTCAAGTAATAACAATTTATTAATAAATAATAATTGTGAAGTTTAACATGAAGAGATGAGCAAACATAAAATGAGAATAAGAAGAGAAAAGAGAAACAAATTACACAAGATGTAATGAAGAAAAACAGAGGGAGGGAAAGAAATGAAGAACTATATTTATGTAGAATGCTTACTGGGAAGTCAGGATCGCTAACCACTCGGCCGCCCGGACGCTACTCTAAACTGGCATTAGTCTATGGAATTAAAAGACGAATGTATAAAATGCATTATCTAGACCTATAGAATCAAAATGAAACTAAACTTTTCTCTCTGATGCTGAAATAAATGAAGACGATGAAGGGGTGACCAGCCTTTATAATCATATTATATTGAATTTATTTTAGTGGATATATTAAACAGGATTATAGGAATAAATATTTAGTCGCTGGACACTGGAACCAGTCAACATTTAGACTAGAATATTTTGATTTCTGGAGGCGGTTTTTTCTCTTGTTGTTGTTTTTGTCTGTCCATCTACCACATGAATATTCACGAGTCAGTAAATACAAACAGAAGCTTTATTACCCTTGGCCTAATAAAATTCTGGTTTACCGTATTTACCGTAAGTATTCGGACAGACAGACCTGAGCAAACAGTGTAGACCCGGATGAGACGCCGCAACATGCGGCGTCTCATCAGGGTCTACATTGTTTGCCACTCATTCAGCAATTTTAGACACAACGGGTAGTAAGTTGTACGAGGGCAAGTCAATAAGTAACCAGCCTATCCCATTTCCAATTGACCGAGACACCCAAGATTTTCATGCCTTGTTTCAATACATGTTTTAGGTCTGAGAGCAAAATTCCACCCTAATCGTGTCATTCACTCATAAGATATTGAATGTCAAAAATGGCTAGCGATGCAAAAGCAAGCTTTTTGTCAAAAGTTGAGTACCGTGCTGTAATTCGGTACTTGTATTTGAAAAGGAAAACAGGTCAGGGAATACATTGCGAGTTGACCAATGTTTATGGGTCTTCTGCACCATTGTATGCACAAGTTAAATTCTGGGTAGGGGAATTCAAACGCGGTAGAACGTCTTTAGAAGACGAAGCCAGGTCTGGACACCCACTGGATGCCACCGACGAAGAAATGTGTAAGAAAGTTCGGGATCTGGTATACTCTGATAGGCGAATTCAGGTGGAAGAAATAGCAGAGGCATTAGGCATTTCACATGGTAGCGTTTCAACAATCGTTAAGGTATGCGCAAGCTTACAACCCGTTGGGTCCCCAAATCCCTTAGCAATGAGCAAATGGCAACCAGAGCATCAGTATGCAGCGCCTCGTTGAAGCGTTTTAGGCCAAAAGATGATTTTCCTTTGCATCTGGTGATTGTAGATGAGACTTAGGTTCATTATTATGAGCCAGAGAATAAAGCTCAGAGTCGTCAGTGGGTAGGGCCTGGGTCCCCGAGGCCAGAGAAGTTCAAGACGCAACCATCTGCTGCCAAGGTGACGGCCACAGTATTTTGGGACGCAAAAGGCGTTATTATGTTGGACTTTTTACCCAAGAGAAGTACAATAACTGGAGTGTACTATGCAAACTTGTTAGACCAGCTGAGAACCGCCATCCGTGAAAAACGCCGAGGTAAACTTTCTAAAGGTATTTTGCTGCAACAGGACAACGCGATTGTCCACACTTGCAAAGTTGCAATGGATGCTGTAGAGCGAAACGGGTATGAATTAATACCACATCTGCCTATTCGCCTGACCTAGCTCCTAGCGACTTCTTCCTATTCCCAAACTTGAAAAAGGATATCCGTGGACTTCATTTCCGGTCTGATGAAGAAGTCGTGACGCATTTGAGGAGTGGGTCAATGGAAAGGACCCTGACTTTTTCAGTTCTAGGCTGATTGCACTTGAACACCGTTGGTCTAAGTGCATCACACTGGAGGGCAATTACATCGAAAAAAAAAGAGGTGGATCTCAACCGGAAATAAGTTAGGCTGGTTACTTATTGACTCACCCTCGTACTTGTTCAAATTTTAGAACAAGTATGGTAAGGAGTTAATGTGTCCGAATACTTAGGGTAAATACGGTAAACAGAATTTTTATTCAGAGGAAAAAAAAACAGAACACAGCATTTATGACGTCTATAAATAAGATTCTTGATGTAAAGCGAAGATGTGACAAGAGTAAAGGTGAGAAAGTTGGCGTTGGTCTTATTTTTTCAATAAGTCACAAAAACAGTTCGCTTATCTATTGATCAACAAAATTTTGTTTACTATATATAATTTTAGTCAATAATCCATTTCATATACGGTGAACTCCTTATGACCCGTTAGCAAAGGTACATTGAATTTCAGGGGAGACGTGACACACTTGATAGTTTTCGCCATATTTTACAAGGGAGGCAACTTTTGTGACTTCCTGTTTGCTTTCCTGCACGCCAAAACCCATTAGAAAAGAGGTCTACTCTAAAAAGAAAGAATTTGCTCTCTCTTGGGAGCAAATTCTTGTCTTGTTAGAGTAGACTCCTTCTCAGAAGGTAAGTAAAACAACTTGAAAGAGTTAAATGTTAACAATTTCCCTTATGACAGGGAACCTGCGTCGTGTAAAAATGTTCTTGGGGCATGCGCGGACAGCAACATCCGGCTATTTGATCATGGCCTTCAACGTTAGCTTACAGATACATGTATCCTATCATCTCCGCAAAGCCAGACAGATACCTTTCAAACAGCGTAGATCCTGATCCTGAGCCATCTCATCAGAATCTACACTTTTTTGCCATCCATCAAGAAAACATACCTATATAATTTTGACCCCCTTATACCCCACTTTTATATGGTAAAACTGGGGTTTACAGGGTTATACATTATTTTTCTTATTTCTGCTCAAAAACATAGATTGTGGGTACGCGTTAGAAATGCCTCGGCGAAGCGATTCTAACAAGTACCCACAATACATGTTTTGAGCAGATATATGAAAAATATCAGAATTTTTATCTGAAAACTTTCAGTTTTTGGTGGTGAAATTTTCAATTTATTTGAATAAGCGTGTTTTCGTAATGCTGCTGTTGACTTTGACCAAATCTCGTTTTTGCAACAATGGAACTGTCCAAATTCAAAGGTGAAAGAGTCCATTTCCCAAACGGGGGAGGGGTGAGGGGTTAAATACTGTTTATCGACGAGCAGTAAATCTAATCAGATTGTGCGGCTGTGCCAGGGTTGTCACTGTTCAAACATTCTTATTGCATAATTATTTCCTATTCAGCAAGTGTATTAAATCTCCACTTTGAAAATGTTTTAGAATGACATTTTCTTAACAATTACCACGGTATTGCAGATTCAGCAGACGACAAATTGGTGATATTTTCTTATTTTTCCTAGAAAATAGAATCGGACACTTCATGCAAATTGTCTCCTAAGAAGACACTTTGCAAGAAGTGTCATCCTTTTTTCCTAGGAAAAACAGCTGAACTTTTTCCCCAGCATGCAAAGCGTTAAATTATTTCACTTTTACCATTATAATCCAGGAGAAAAAATAATAATTGATCGAGTTGGGGTTTAACGACACATCAACCTTTGTGGGCCATTTTGTGTCGTCTCTTAAAGAAAGATAGAAGAGATAGTAGAGAAGATGAAAGAGAGGGACAGGAAAGAAAGAGGAACAGGAATGAAAGTAAAGAAACAGAAGAAATGAAACATTTCCCCTCCACCGTTACCTTACACAAGACAATAGCACAAAAATAGCAGGCCTTGCCCAACTTTAGGCCAATATCAGTTGGGCGCCCCAATGACATAAGATACCCGACACCTTCGCCACACCCGACCACCCCCAAGTAGAGTGGAAAGAGAGGGACAATGATGAAAGGAAAATGAATGAAAGTGAACAAACAGAAGAAATAAGAACTCCCCCTCTACCCTTACCTGCTACAAGGACAGCAGGCTTTGCCCAACTGTAAGCCAAAACCAGCTGGACGCCCTGGTGACGTAAGATACACATTTCAGTGAGCGTATCAAGATGTCTATTGACCCAATATGTGATAAATTGTTTCGTTGTGAGTTTATACTAGGAGGCACTTAATACCTAATAATTAAGAACGATTTTTTTTAATTGGGCTTGTTATTAAATTTTAATCTCATACTTTTATCTCGTAGTGTATGAAACCCCTTCTCCTAACTTTCTCCGGTTTTCTCAATTTCCTTTTATAAAAAAAAAATATTTTCTTTTCGGGCTGGTGGTGGAGGGGGTGGGGTGGGGAGGGGTAGTGGGTAACTTGATGCTTTAGATCTGTGAAAATAGAGACGGTAGGCTGAAACCGGAAAGTGCATTAGGTGTTATGAAGTCACACAGATCAATTTTTGAGGGATTATCTACAGAGATGCACTAATAAAGTTTAATGCGACCGAGGCCTGTGGAAACCAAGACATGAGGCTGAACCCTTATGTTAATTTTCATGTAAGCAGGTCGCAGTGACCTGATATTTTGTGGACAGTGACCTGGTAGGATGCACGCAAAGATGAAGTCTGACGCGACTAAAGTCTGTCGAAGTCAAGACATGAACCTTAACATCAGAAAATGTACCTTCAGAAATTTGCGCCCAGGGAAGACTCAGATCAGACTGCGCGAATGCGCAGAATCTTCACTGCAGCATTTGAATAGCTAATGATACAGTTTCTTCATGCGCACAACGAACTCCTGACAGTACGAAAATGCGGGATGATCCGAGTGTTCATTGGGCGCATGTCAGAAGGTGCTTTTTCTCACGTAGCGGCCAATCGAAACGTTGTAGAAGTTTACCCAGAAGGAAAACGGGACCATCTATGTTACACCTGTACTTACATACCCGTTTGCTGAAATGATGTCCCATCTAGAGAGGTCCCATTTCAAACAGCCCCCCTTTGCCTGTTACTTAAGCAGAAATGTTAATCTTAACCACTCTCTGGGCTAGTTAAGCAGGCCTTAAATTGATATTTTTCTTTATTTTTCCCTGAAAAAAAGGTTTTGACATTTCATGCATATTGTCTCCTTAGGCTAATTCTGGGCTAACACAGCAGACGATAAACTGAGGATCATATTTGTCCCAGAAAATAGGCTTTGACACTCATGCAAAATTGTCTCCAAAGAAAATGATGATGAGTTTAGGTTTAACGACGCATCAACCCATGAGGGTCATTTGCGTCAGAATGGTGAACTAGCATGGTTCTATAATGAAACGATTATAAAGATAAGTCATAAATCTCCAAAGAAAAATAGGTTTGACATTTCATGCAAATTGTCTCCTAAGGAGACAATTTGCATGAAATGTCAAAACCTATTTTCTAGATAAAATACGAATATTTTAAAAAGTCGTCTGCTGAAATTTTGTGTGTTGGGGTTTAACGACACGTCAACCCTTGTGTGTCATTTTGTGTCGTCTTCAGAGAAAGTGAGAAAAGAGATAGAAGAAATAGTAGAGGAGATGAAAGAGGGACAGGAATGAAAGGGAAAAACAGAAGAAATAAAAACATTCCCCTCTACCCTTACCTGCTATAAAGATAGCAATCCTTGCCCAAATGTAAGCCAATGTCAGTTGGACGCCCCGTGACGTAAGATACATGAGAGCATGCTAAGCGTTACGATTTGTTTGTTTCTGTTAAGGTTTTACGTCCCAGTCAACCCAATCGCGTCATGTCGAGCGCGGTCAGTTTACCTAACCACACATTTACTGGGCAGGCTTAGTCCTCTAAGCGGTTAACCAGTATTGTGCACATTCTTTCGCCAAAAACTGACAACTGCCCTTCTTGAATCAGCGGAAGGGAGAGAATGACCGTAGAAAATATTTCATGATCAATCTCCACGAAAGAATGTTGCCGACCTCGGCGAGGGTTGAACCCGTGACCTCCTGGTCTCCAGTCGGACGGCGCATCCAACTGAGCCACCGAGGCCAATTTGTGTCGTCGAGTCATTTTGTGTCATCTTGGGAGAAAGGGAGAAAAGAGATGGTAGAGGAGATGAAAGAGAGGGACAGGGAAGAAAGAGGAACAGGAATGAAAGGGAGAACAGGAATGGAAGTGAAGAAACAGAAGAAATAAAAACATTCCCCTCTACCCTTAACTCCTACAAGGATAGCAAGCCTTGCCCAGTTGTAAGCTAATATCAGTTGGACGCGCCCATTACGAAAACACGCCTATTCAAATATATAGAAAATCTAATCTCCAAAAACTGAAAATTTTCAGATGAAAAACTGATATTTTTCCTATTTCTGCTCAAAACATAGATTGTGGGTACTCGTTAGAACCGCCTTGACGAGGCGGTTCTAGCGAGTACCCACAATCTATGTTTTTGCGCGGAAAAAAGAAAAATAATATATACCCCCGTAAATAAATAATATATACCCCGTAAACCCCAGTTTTACTATATAAAAGTGGGGTTTGTGGGGGTCAAAATTATATAGGCATGTTTTCGTGATGCAGTGAAGTAAGATACACGACAGCATGCTAAGCTTTACGATACCATAGTCATAAAACAACAGAATCAGATATCTCACTTTACAGTTTATTATACAATACATTTACAATGTATTTGTACAACAAATCCTCAAAATACTAACAGTAATAACAAAAACAATTTCACAAACCAATTAAGACATGGCGGAAAACCCAACAATTTCTCCATCTGAACCACAACACGAGAAAAATCTGCCTTGACTCTTGATGATTATTTGGTGTTTTACTCCCTTTCAACATTATTTAGGAGGTCACGGGTTCGACCCCCGCCGAGGTCGGGCAACATTCTTTCGTGGAGATTGATCATGAAATATTTTCTACGGCCATTCTCTCCCCTCCGCTGATTCAAGGTTTCTGGCGAAACAATGTGCACAATACTGGTTAACCGCTTAGAGGACTAAGCCTGTCCAGTAAACGTGTGGGTAGGTAAACTGACCGCGCTCGACATGACCCCATTGGGTTGACTGGGCCGTAAAACCTCAACACAAACAATTGACTCATGATGATTATTTGGTGTTTTACATCCCTTTCAACATCATTTAACCCTTAAACTGCCAATCACAACAATTGTCGTCTGCTTTGTCATCTGCTTGTGATTTTAAAAGTTATTTTTGCAAACAGTGTGGACCCAGATCAGACTGCTCCTTTTAGGAGCAGTCTGATCTGGGTCCACTCTGTTTGCCTGTATGCAAAAAATAGGTTTGAAAAGTTTGCAAGAATATTCAGCAGACGACATAAACAGACGACATTTTCAGATGCAGGTTTTCTTGGCATTTCAAGGGTTAAGTCATGTTAAGAGGGAAGGGTAATAATAAAATGTCCTGTAATGAAGTGCAGTGTAGTTACCAGCGGAATTCAAACCCCAAACCGTGGTCTGAAGTCTGGAGAGTTAACCACTTGGCTACCAGGACTCTACCATACAGTCTGATCAGTTTCAACTGTTCACTAAAGCGCTCTAGGAAGACTCCGTTCAGACTGCGCTGATCTGATTCGAGTCTTCCCTGGGAACACATAATTTAATTTCCTCACGTGATGGATTATATGTAAGTAGCAACATCACGAAAACACGCCTATATAATTTTGACCCCCTTAAACCCCACTTTTATATAGTAAAACTGGGGTTTACAGGGGTATACATTATTTTTCTTATTTCTGCTCAAAAACATAGATTGTGGGTACTCGTTAGAACCGCCTCGTCGAGGCGGTTCTAACGAGCACCCACAATCTATGTTTTGAGCAGATATGTGAAAAATATCAGAATTTTTTATCTGAAAATTTTCAATTTTTGGTGGTAAAATTTTCATTATATTTGAATAGGCATGTTTTCGTAATGAGATTCAAAATAGCAGCTGCACATCTACTGTTATAACCTAAATATTGGGACCAACAGGCCCAGCAAACATTGTAGATCCAGATCAGACACTGCAGAATGTGGCATCTGATCAGAGTCTACAATGTTTAACTTTCATCCAGAAAGTATACAGACACATTAACAGGAAGAAAAATTGAGTTGTTCAAAAGTTGGGGCAAGTATGGTAAAAAGTTAAGGTGTCCCAATTTTTAATGCTAGGATGCTAAGTAAAACATTAAGCAGACGACATACTGAAATAAATTTTTTTTTTTCCCAGAAAACAGGTTTTGACGTTCCATGCAAATTGTCTCCATTGGAGACAATTTGCATGAAATGTCAAAACCTTTTTTTCTGGGAAAAATACTATCAATTTGTTGCCTGCTAAATATTAGTTTGCCTACCTCATCCCAGCGAGTTTCAGATTATTTTTAAGAAATATGTGTGTGTGTGTGTGTGAGGGGGGGGGGGGTCAGGGAGGGGGTTCAGATTTATACATGGTGCATGTCATTCTATGGCATCTGATTTGGGTCTACATCATTTGTTCGAACATGTCTGTCCAAATAGTCATTACTAAAACACGCCTATTCAAATATATAGAAAATTTTGCCTCCAAAAACTGAAAATTTTCAGATAAAAAACTATGATATTTTTTTTTTCATATTTCTGCTCAAAGCATAGATTGTGGGTACCTGTTAGAACCACCTCAGAGAGGCAGTTCTTACAAGTACCCACAATCTATATTTTGACTAGAAATAAGGAAAAATATTGTATACCCCTGAAAACCACAATTTTACTATATAAAAGTGTGATTTAAGGGGATTAAAATTATATAGGCATGTTTTCGTGATGTTAGGTTTATTACAGTATTCTCATAGCCCTAGATAAGAGAGGTTATCAGGAGAATATTTTTCTTATTTATCCACGCAAGCACCCACAACATGTTTTCTCTGGAGAAATAAAGAGAAAATATCAATAATTTTCATTTGAAAAAAAAAGCAGCTATCTGAAGCTATGTGAGCCACCTGACATACATACAGTCGACTCTCGTTATCTCGAATTCCAAGGGACTCTCTGAAATACTTCGAGATATCCGTAGTTCGACATATCAGGTTTGCAGAATTGTGGAAAAAATAATTTGATTAACCACATTTAACAAACTGATAGGTAATTGGACTTTTGAAGTTAGAGATATATTGAAAACATTGTGGAAAAGAGGAGAAATTGCTCCTTAGGAGCAATTTCTCCTCTTTTCTACAATATTTTCCATCTGTTTTTAGGTTTTCATGTATAGGCAGGGACCAGATTTTCGCTTCGAGATAAGCGGTTATTCGAGATAAGCGAGGTCGAGATAACGAGAATCTGGATGATATTTCTGAATATTGTTTTACACAAAAACCTACTTTATGAATACACAGTGAGGCATGGAAAGGCCAAATACAGTAGACTCTCGTTTTCTCGAATTCCAAGGAACTCTCTGAACTACTTCGAGATATCAGTACCTCGACATATCAGATTTGCAGAATTAAAGAAAAAATAATTCGAACAACCATATTTAACAAATATATATGTGACTGGACTCTTGAAGTTAGAGATATCCTCTTTTCCACAATATTTTTTTTTTTACCTGTTGTTAGATTTTCATGCTTAGGCAGGGACCAGATTTTCACTTCGATACAAGTGGTTATTTGAGATATGCGAGGTTGAGATAACGAGACAGGGTGGCCACACATTTTTAGCAATCAAATTCCCTGATTTTTCCCTGATTTTTCCCTAATTTGATTTGATTTTCCCTGATTAAAAACCTTAATATTATCGCAATGGCCCCTACTTTTAGAAGTCATATACTGATTCAAATGCTGTCAGAATATACAGCAAACAAGTACTCCACCTAACAAGTACTCCACCTTTAAGTAAGATTAGATCTGCAGGTATTTTAAGCATATGGCAGAAAGAAATCACCAGTAGCCACATCTGAACAGCTATAAAATTTGAATATTTTGACCTTACAAAGATAAGATTTTTTGAAATTCCCTGATTTTCCCCTGATTTTCAGCAAAATTTCAAATTCCCTGATTTTTCCCTGCAGGGAATTTTTTTTCATCATTTTCCCTGTTTTCCCTGTTTTCCAGAGTGTGTGGCCACCCTGCGAGAGTCAACTGTAGCAGCAACAAGATATGTTGATGTTGACTAGTACAGCTGAAATGATGTGTCAAAGAATGAGTGTCATTGCCTCAAAATGGTTCAAAAGCTGCATTTTTGTGGGTCATTTTGCAGCAGAACATATCTTAAGGTTTCTAGTTCAACTAGAAACCTTAAGATATGTTCTGCTGCAAAATGACCCACAAAAATGCAGCTTTCAACTAGAAACCTTAAGATATGTTCTGCTGCAAAATGACCCACAAAAATGCAGCTTTCAACTAGAAACCTTAAGATATGTTCTGCTGCAAAATGACCCACAAAAATTCAGCTTTTGAATAATTCATTTATCGGGACATACCTTACTTATTCCAATATACACCCCGGGGGTGTTGCAATTCATTACTGCTTAAAAAAAAAAAGTATTGAGTCAAAATTTTGGCCCAAAAGTAGAGCTGTCAGAGGATCAGACTATAGCTCTGCTGCAGCTCTATCAGAGGAAAAATACATATAGCATTGAAATATTTTGAATTCATCCTTACCAGATAACACCAATGTAGGACATGGTTACACGGAATCGTAAAACCTATCAAGGGATTTTAATCCATGAGTTATGGGCCCGTGGCCTTGATTCCTGAATACAAGATGCATCAACCCACTGTCCATGCATGTACTACTTTTTCAAAGCCCCTAAGTGTGGTATAAGTTTCATCGAAGTTGGACTACAAACAAAAAAGTTATCAAGCAAAATGCATTTTAATTTTTTGAAACCTACGAAGGTGCTGAGCAAAATGCATATTAATTTTTTTGAAAACCTACCAAAGGACGTAACTCCCAAGAGTTATGGTCCCTTGGCTCCTATTCAGGTACACACGATATATCCAGTCATTGTCCATGTTTATACGAACTTTCAGCTTTCTAGCTTTCATAGTTCCTGAGAAATCTGTTACGAAAATTTTCAAGAATGGCAAAATTTGAAAACCTATCAAGGGACATTAACTTCTAGAGTTATGGGCCCTAGGCCACCATTCTGCCACTACACCTTCCACCACAAACATTTAAGTTATTGAGCAAAATGCATTTTAATTTTTTGAAAACCTACCAAGGGACATAACTCCAAGAATTATGGACCCCTCGTCCCTATTCCCGTACACTTGGTACATCCAGTCATTGTCCATGTTTATAAGAATTTTCAACTTTCCTGCTTTCATAGTTCCTGAGAAATCTGATACAAAAATTTTCATGAATGGCAAAATTTGAAAACCTATCAAGGGACATAACACCAAGAATTATGGGCCCTTGGCCACCATTCTGCCACTACACCTTCCTTACCTCAGAGACCAAGAGTAATTTAAGGCTCATTGAAATAGGACCACAAACATAAAAGTTATTAAGCAAAATACATTTTAAATTTTGAAACCTACCAAGGGACATAAATTTTGAAAACCTACCCAGAGGTTTTAAAACTTTTTTCATACTCAACTCAGCTGAGCATGAAATTTTCTCTGCTAATAAATATGAAAATGCCTGCAATTGTTGGCATTTTCATATTTATCAGCAGAGAAATTATTTTGCTCAGCTATGTTCAGCAAGTAAGAATTTGCAATTAATAGTAATTTGAGATTAATTTGCAGGACAAATTTCATGTTCCGCCGAGTTGAGCATGAAAAAAGTTTTATAACCTTGGGGCCAGTTAAGGAGGCTCCATAAACTTAACTGACTTTCCACCATTTTTGACATGGGAGACAACTTTTGAGACTTCTTGTTTACTTTCATACACAGCAACCCCATTCTTTTGAAAGGGGGATCACACTAAAAGGGGAGCAAATTCTTTCCTTTTAGAGTAGACCACATTTCAGAAGGGAGGTAAAATAGTTTTACACAGTTATCTCCCTTGACAGTGTATCGTTTCTCCTTAAAAAATAATTATTACTTGCCAGAAAATTCATGTATCATTTTAAGCATGAACAATAAAAAAAAAAAAAAATAAAAATAAAAACATAAAACAATAATACCCTGCCATTATAGTGTTGCAGGCAGACAAATCTGTTAAAAACTGAGAAAGTTTGCCCATTAGCAAACCAAAACCTGACCTCCTTAATATCAATGCATGTACCAAGTTTGGTTAAAACCCCTTGGCATTTACACAAGTTATCATCCAGAACCAAAATATGGGCATGTCTTGGGCAGATAATTCCAGATGAAATTTGCCTATTAGCAATCCCAAACCAGATCACCAAAATATCAATGCGCATAACAACTTTGGTGAAAATCCATTGATGTTTACTGGTTAACATCCTGAAACGAAATACCGACAGACGGCCAGACTGGCAGACAAACATGGACGTCGAATGTGAAAATGTAAACCTTGCCACTACCATGTGGTGGAGTATAAAAAGGCAAAAAAGAAAGAAAGCTTAAAATCTAACTTAACCCTTGTCCTGCTGAACCCGGATATACCCTGCCTTTGCAAACAGTGTGGATCCAGATCAGTTGGCTTCTTCAGAAGCCAACTGATCTGGATCTGCACTGTTTGTCATTAAGTATGTGAATTTGTATCAAAATCCAGAATCAAGTAATCTGATTGGATGAAAATTAGAAGTGGGCGTGGCATCTTAATCTATTCAGCAGGACAAGGGTTAAGTGCTGGAAATAAAATATTCTAGACTGAAGCAGATTTCGAATAAATTTTTAAAAAAAAAAGCAAAATAATCCCAAGGCTTAATATCAAGACCACACAACAAGACAAGGAAAATTATCCTATTTCATGATCACTATACTAAATGACAAAGCACATATTCTGTACACCGGTTTTTTAAGAAGAAAAATAATTAAAAAAAACAAACAAAAGTACTGGGACCAAAATTGTTAACATGATTATGACAAAATACCATATTCATCCTGCGAATTGAGACACATAGCTCCAGACAAGGTGCTATTTTACAACCCCAAAGTATTGGGCCCAGTTCTTCAAAGCATTGTTAGCTTAACAAGTTGGTTAATGACAAACTCTTTAACTGTTGTAGCTGAGGTATTTTCAAAAACATTGATATTAATGTATTTGCCATATTTCAAGATAGATTTTTAACATCACTTTAGCTAACAACTTTGTTAAGTTTTGAACAACTGGGTCCTGACATTTTTCTTATTCCTCCATGAAAACATATGTCATGGGGCCTCAGCAAGGCACTTCAAACAAGTATCCACAAAATAATGAATATAGTTTGATGTTTTAAGTTCCTTACATCATTATTTGTTTGGTATTTTACATCCCTGTCAACATTATTTAAGTCATATTGAGACAATGGAAGGGTGATAATAAAAGGCTTCGTGGAATGAACTGCGGTAGAGTCATGAGCTGAATTCGACTGCCAACCATGACGTATGTTTTCCGGGAGACTTAAGTAAAATATTTCATCATGAAAACATGCCTATATAATTTTGACCCTTCTTAAACCCCACTTTTATATAGTAAAACTGGGGTTTACGGGGGTATACATTATTTTATTTCTGCTCAAAAACATAGATTGTGGGTACTCGTTAGAACTGCCTCGCGGAGGCGGTTCTAACCAGTACCCATAATCTATGTTTTGAGCTGAAATTTGAAGAATATCAGAGTTTTTTATCTGAAAAATTTCAGTTTTTTGGAGGTGAAATTTTCCATATATTTGAATAGGCGTGTTTTCGTAATGATCTGATATGCCCTCTATGTGGAGCTATGAGACAGACAAGCCTAAACAAATGGTGTAGACTCAGATCAGAGGCTGCAGAATGCAGCCTCTGATCTGGGTCTACACTGTTTGACATTCACCCAGCAGTTTTTAGACACACAATAATAATTAAAATGAAGTTATTCAAATTTTATGACCATCATGGTAAGGAGTTAAAATGTCCAAATATTTAGGATAAATGTGGTTCTCAGTAAAATATATCATCAATATAAAAAGAGATATTTAAATACCATATCTGACCTAATTACCACACCGTGGGCTTAAGTTTTTCAAAATAACTAGAAAAAATTGTGGTATGATGTCCACCTAATATGGGTACATTTTAAATAAAGATCAGCAAAGGACTACATGAGAGGATTATTCAACAATAGATATCTTACATCTGATTTTTATAAAACCATTTTGTTGATGCTCATTTGAATTACCTTAACTTGTTGAAGCAATTCAAACGATTGCCTCAACTTGTCAAAGGAATTCAAACAACTTCCCACAGCACAAAAAAATGCATGGGCTGTAATCTGAAGATTAAGAAATCGCACAAAATTGTGCTTATAATATAGGGGTATGTGTGGTAAGTAGATTGAATATGGTATTTTCTCATTTTTCCTTAACAAAATAGGAATCTAATGATCACCATGAAATACAAATCCTATTTTCTGTAAAGAGATTTGCAAGGGATTTCAAGACCTATTGTTTTCTATTCCACAATAAGAACCTGAAACTCCTTCAAATCATGATGAAAATAACTTGCATAAAGTATCATGCCCTATGTTCAGTATTTTAAAGAGGATTATCCCAGTCAGCATTCTACGTAAATCTACATCGGGCCGTCATCGGCCCGTCAGGGTAGCTGACGGGCCGATGATGGCCCGATGTAGATTTATGTAGAATGCTAGCTTGGATGGTTATGGTAAATATTCTAAAAAATTATACCAAAATAAAAAAAACAACAACAAGATTTCTAATCTTTTTGTTTCTCCTTATCAATTAAGCAATTAGGGAAGTAGCCAATATTGCAAAGGGAGGCAATTTAATTGCATCCCTTTGCAAAATTAGTTACTTCCTACATAGATATCTTCATGGTTTTGCTTTTTGAAATTTAAATTGTTTTGTTGAAATTTTTTGAATAAGTAACACATACTTGCATGAAATGTTGAGAAATTATCTTAAAGGGGAACTGACATACTTTCAAGGGAGACAACTGTATCAAAAGTGTTTTTGCTTACCTCTGAAAAGGTGTTGCCTCTAAAAGGAAACAATTGCAATTCTTTCCTATTATAGTGGGCCTTTTTTCTCTGACAGGGCAAATAGGAAGTCACAAAAGTTGTCTCCCTTGTAAAACTGCCAAGTGTATCCAATCCCCTTAACCTTTGTCCTGCTGAACCCGGATATACCCTGCCTTTGCAAACAGTGTAGCTCCAGATCAGTTGGCTTCTGAAGAAGCCAACTGATCTGGATCTGCACTGTTTGCCATTAAGTATGTGAATTTATAGCAACAATTAGGATCAAGTAATTTGATTGGCTGAAAATTAGGATTGGGCGTGGCCTCTTCATTTATTCAGCAGGACAAGGGTTAATAGCATTTGCCTATTAACCCATTTATGCCAAGTAGACTCTTCTACAGGAAGTCTTTGGACTGGTCCATTTCCAATAAAAGGGGTGTCTGGTTAATTTTTATTGTTACCATATTTTATAGAAATTCCTGTATTTAATGTGAACAGTGCAGACCCTGATCAAACACCATTCTGCAGCAACTGACCTGATCTTTACTGTTTGCAAATGTCCCTTTTATGGGACACTAGGCAAAAATATGTTAAATGGGTTAAACATCACTAATATATTAAAGTTTAGGAACTTCATATCCTTAAATTTCATAGTTTCAACTTCATTGTTTTTGCTTGCCTATCAATTAGTCTCTTTAACCCTTGTCATGCTGAATAAATTAAGATGCCACTCCCACTTCTAATTTTCAGCCAATCAGATTACTTGATCTTAATTGTTGCTATAAATTCAAATACTTAATGGCAAACAGTGCAGATCCAGATCAGTTGGCTTCTTCAGAAGCCAACTGATCTGGAGCTACACTGTTTGCAAAGGAAGGGCATATCCGGGTTCAGCAGGACAATGGTTAAAACATATACAGAAGACAACATTTCATTATATTTTTTTCCTTGGACACATTATCATAAAGATACTAATATTCTTACTACTCCAATAAAACATTATGGTGAAAGTACTTGTTGGAAGCACCTAGCCAAGGAGAAAAACATGTCCAGATAAGAAGGAATATCCACATAATATTTTATAAGACTAATTACTGCACATACTCCTATAAGTGCATAGTCAAGCAATTCCATAGCCTTCAGATTACAGCTCGTGTACTTTCTGTCTACTTCTGAAAAAGGCATATGTTGTTGGTACCAATCGGAGTTCAAATTTGTACACACAACATTATGCTTTTGTAAAGAAAACCAGAAAAAAAAAAAAAAAAACAACAACACAAAAACATTGCATAAACACTATTAGATGTCATTTGCTGATCTTATTTTAAAAGCATACTTTTAATAGAGGGATATATATTTTACTGCAAGTTTTCCCAGTAGTTTTGAAAAACGAAGCGCACAAAGCGGTAATTAAATCAATTACAGTAATTTTCTTATTTTTCTTTTTTTCTATGCAACATATTTAAGTTCTCATTAGAAGCACCTTAGCAAGGCACTTCTAATGAGAACCCGCAACTTATGTTTTTCTCATCACAAAAACATGCCTATATAATTTTGACCCCCCCCCCCCCCCCACCCCATAAACCCCACTTTTATATGAGAAAACTGGGGTTTACAGGGGTATTCATTATTTTTCTTATTTCTGCTCAAAAACATAGATCGTGGTACTCATTAGAACTGCCTCACTAACTAGTAACAACAATCTATGTTTTGAGCAGAAATGTGAAAAATATCAGAATTTTTTATCTGAAATTTCATGTTTTGGTGGTAAGTTTTCAGTATATTTGAATAGGCATGTTTTCGTAACGTGAGAAATGTTTTTCTTGACAAAAAGAGAAATATCAGTACTTTTTTGTTTATATGGACATGTTATGGATGCTCATTAGAAGAGAGTTTTGGAGACCCCTAAAAGGGTAACTGGCACTTGAGACCCAGATCTGATGCCACAGAGAGTGGCATCTGATCAGGATCTCCATTGTTTGCAAATAGTTAAGCCTTTTTTTCTAGGAATTTCTGAATCTCATAGCTGGACCTATCTAAAATTGAAAATAGACTCTTCCAATATGTAATGTGGGAGAGTCTATTCAGTCTATTATGGGTTAACAGTGGAGGGGCTACAACATACTGTTTTAGGAGAAATAAGAACATTTCAATATGTTTTTACTGAAATTAAAAATTAACCTTATTAATAGCTCAGAATATCAATATTTTACTCTTTGAATGTTAACCCTTGAAGGGTCGTTCATAATAGCAACAGACAACATTTTGGATTTCTTTCTAAGAAAATAAAGCTTGACATTTCATGTACATTGTCTGCCAGGTAGGCAATTCACATAGAATGTTAACCCTTGTCATGCTGAATAAATTAAGATGCCACGCCCACTTCTAATCGCCAGCCAATCAGATTACTTAGTCCAGATGGTTGTTATAATTCACATACTGAATGACAAACAGTGCAGAGCCAGATCAGATGGCTTCTTTAGAAGCCAACTGATCTGGATCAACCAAACAGTGCAGATCCAGATCAGTTGGCTTCTTTAGAAGCCAACTGATCTGGATCAACACTGTTTGCAAAAGCAGGGCATATCCGGGTTCAGCATGACAAGGGTTAAGCACTATTTACTCAGAAAAAAAAAAGCAAAAACATTTTTTTTTTTTTTCTTTCTTTCGAATTTTCAAATGTCATCTGCCACAATTTTTAATGGTGCTTTAACCTTTACCACTCTCTGGGCAAATTCAGCAGATGACAAATTGATATTTTTCTTATTGTTTCCCAGAAAACAGGATTTGACATTTCATGCAAATTGTCTGATTTGAAGAGATCACTTAACGCTCTACATGCTCCATAAAAAATTCAATATTTTTAAACATTTTTTTTTTTTTGCTTTTCCAAGAAAACATTAAGAAGAACTATATAAGTACTTGTGCTTTCGTTCTAATCCCAATTTGTATAATTACTTGCATCATGTTGTAATGTTTGTTTGTGTTGAGGTTTTACGGCCCAGTCAACCCAATGGGGTCATGTCGAGCGTGGTCAGTTTACCTAACCACACATTTACTGGGCAGGCTTGGTCCTCTAAGTGGTTAACCAGTACTGTGCACATTCTTTCGCCAGAAACTGACAACTGCCCTTCTTGAATCAGCAGAAGGGTGAGAATGACCGTAGAAAATATTTCATGATTAGTCTCCACAAAAGAATGTTGCCGACCTCGGCAGGGGTTTGAACCCGCAACCTCCTGGTCTCCAGTTGGACGGCGCATCCAACTAAGCCACCGAGGCCTCATGTTGTAATGATATTTTTGCTACAATAAAATTTGTTTAAACCAAAACATTGGTTATCATTTCCTGGGGTCAGTCAGTCAGCATGAAATAGAACAAAAAAAACATTGATTATCATTTCCTGGGAAGACAATCAGCATGAAATAAAATGAATTTGCCATCTGCTGAATCTGCCGAGAGAGAGCTAAACATTTAAGTAAGGTCAAAATCTGAGCACACCAGTTATATAAAAAGCAAACAAAAATATTTTAAAATATGTGTATGTTTTTCTATTCTGACAAGCTTATGGCACTTCATTCAAAGTCTTTAACCCTTGTCCTGCTGAATAAATTACGATGCCACACCCACTTCCAATTTTCAGCCAATCAGCTTACTTGATCCAGACAGTTATAAATTCACATACTTAATGGCAAACAGTGCAGATCCAGATCAGTTGACTTCTTCACGATCTACATTGTTTGCAAAGGCAGGACATATCCGGGTTCAGCAGGACAAGGGTTAAAAAGCACCTCTAATGGGCAAATTAAATGAAACACAGCTCTTGTAAAGGCGCTTTTTTCAACAAAAAAGTATTTATATTTTTCTTATTTCTCAACGAAAACATGTTGTGGGTACTCATTAGAAGCACCTCAGCGAGGTGCATCTAATGAGTATGCTTCTAATGAGTACCCACAACATATGTTTTTGTCGAGAAATAAGAAAACTATTTACCCTGATACCCGCTCTTATCTAGACCTATGATGAAATGTCACACCCTATTTTCTATAGTTGTACAAGTTTGTCATGCAGCAAAGCATAACACAATTCAATATACTACCATGTCTACTGTTTCAAATCTTCAATAAACATGTAATTTAAAATATTCTTCATAAAAATGCCTCATGGAGTATGTCAGTGTCTGTTTTTTTTATGTTTGTGTCTGTGATGATCATCTCTATTTCTGTCTCTTTCTCTACTTCTGCTTCTGTGATGATCATTATCCCTATATCGAACATCATCTCTATAGTGATCACTGTCTCTATGACGATCATCTCTATGACGATCACTTGAACTACGATCTGAATGATCATATCTCTCTCTACTAGATCTATGTTCCCTATCATCTCGGTGTCTATGGCGATGTTTGTCTCTGTCACGTTCCCTACTGTCACGACTTGAATGTCTATCCCTATCTCTATGTCTAGTGCTCCTCTCTCTAGAATGTCTATCATCACTATGACCTTTTAGTCCTGGAATTAATGGGGGTGGATACAAGTCATCATCTTCCATTATATGTGGGGAACCAGATGGTCCACCAGATTCTAGGCCTCTGAAAGGTGGTGGTCCAGTGCTAGACACAATGTTGGGACCAACATGGCCAGGACCCATGGACTCGTCACTAGATGGTGGTAGTAAAGGTATAGGTAACAGTCCCGGTTTAGGTGTTTGAAGTAATGCTGGAGGGCCAGAAGGTGTGTTACCTCTACCAGCGGGCTTTAATTTAGGAGGTCTTGAAGAAGATTGCATGGGAGCTTTAATATCAATTGCCATCAGAGGAGGGGGGCCAGGTGATGATGCTGCTGGTGGACCATTCCAAGGGCCTGAAGGAGGGGCAGAGATGCCTTCTGGTATCAGCTGTGGCATTGGAGGTGGGGGGCCATGAGACGTGAACGGTAGTCCTTGGGAAGTGACTGGAATTGGTGGTGGTGGATTTAAAGTAGGCGGTTGTGACAACATAGGTCCAGGTACTGACATTATAGGGGCTGGTGGGCCTGACAATGGGGGTGGTCCAGTAAATATAGGCATTGGCATAGGTGGTCCCAAGGATGTTTGTAACATGGGTGGTAAAGGAGGGGGTTCTATAGGCTCTTTACGAGCTATCTCAAGAACTATTGCTTTCAGTCTTTCATCACTAGTCAATGGTCCTTTCTTTTTCTCCTTCTCTTTCTTATCCTTCTTTTGCTTTTTGTCTTTTTCTTCTGTACTATCAATTTTGTCCTTTACATCCTCTGACTTTTCTTTGTCACTTTCTTTAGCTTTAGTACTTTCCTCAACTTTAACTTTCTCTTTGTCTACCCCTTCTCTGGCTTCCTCCTGCTTTGGAGGCATAGGAGGTAGAGGTGGAGGTGGCAGTCCTTTAGGAAGTGGTGGTGGGTGATGCCTTGGTCCTGGGGGCAGTGGAGGAGGTGCTGGTTGACCCGGCTGCCAGTCTTCCCCAGGTGGTGGGGGTTGATTACTGAGCAAAAATGGCATTGGTGGCCTTAGCCCAGGTGGTAATGGCCCTGGAAAAGGAGGACGCCTGTGATCTACATCCAGTAAAACTGGTGGCCTTATGTCTGATTTGTCAGCTGGAAACCCTGCTCCTATGGGTTCCCTTCTTTTTATTCTTTCATCAACATCAAACGCTGGATCAGCTTCAGCATCATATTCCTTCCGCTCTTCTCCTGGCTGTGTGGGATGAACACCAGGAACCTTTCTCATATCTTTATCTTCTTTTTCTTCAACCTTTTCTTTACTAAATTCAGAATCTTTTGTTGGCTTTCTTTCTGACTTCTTGCTTTCAGGATGGTGCCGTAAATCAACATCTTCAGCTGGTAACTCAAACTTATCTTCTCTATTTTTCTCTTTTGTTTCTTTACTTTTGGGTTTCACTCGAATGTCAATATCTCCAAATTCATTTGTAGATTCACTGGCAAGACCTTCACTTTGAATTGGACTCTGTTTAGCAACTAATTTTCTTTTTCTTGGACTTAAACTCTTAACACCATCATCATCAAATCCTTCAAATGATCCCTCTGAATCTGAATCAGAATCATAATCAAATCCAAAGAATGACTTTGACAACTTTTCTTTAGAAACTTTAATTTCAGCTTTTGCTTCCATGGATGGATTTATAGCTTTTTCTTCAGACCCAACTTTTGCGCTGGCATTTGCTTTCTTAAGCTGAAATCTTAAGTCTTCATCAGCAACACTGGTGTCAATCTTACTGCTAGACTCAGTCTGTGCATCTGAAGATGGCACACTAGAGAAAAGTGACATTAAAGCATTTGGCAACTGACCAGTCTGCTGACTTTCTCCTGGTCTGGGTTGAGCCTTAGACACAGGTTTTTCAGAAACTTCTTTAATAATGTTTAAAATATTTGCTGGTAATTTCACAAGAGGTTTTGATGAATCAGTTTCTAGGAGACTAGACTTTGGAGTACTTTCTTTTCTATCATCTGTTTGCTTGGATGTTTTGCCTTGATCTTTAGCAGACTTTGCTCCCCAGACAGAGGCATGTAACTGACTAAGAATATCAAAAGGAAGTTTTTCTTTACTATCACTTGAACCACTGCTTAGTTTTTGAGATGCTGAAACTTCTTCTTGCACACTATCAGATTCTTTGGAACCTTTTGCTGAAGGTGCCAAACTATCAGTCTTTGAAGTACCTGATACTTCAGCTTGTAACTGAGACACAATATCATATGCTCTACTTGTCTGAGCCGTCTCTTCTTTTGTCCCATTTTTGCCCTCGCCATTATCTAAAGTGCTTTCTTTAGCCACTAACTCACTTCCTGTTTCATTTCTATTTAAATCTGTTATATCAGCATCTGTCTTATCTCTTTCATTTATATTAGCTGACATTTTAGTTCTGTCTAATATTGAATCTGTTTCACTAGAAACAACTTTCCATCCACTGCCTTGAGAATGCTGGTCAATGTTTTTAGAACTGTCTATACTTTTTGTTGTTGCATTAATTTGTTCATTGTCTTTTAATGATTTCTCACCATGGTCTACATAAAAGCCTTTTGGTTTCATGATTGTTTCATCATCTAACTTTGGTAAAATAACTTTTGATTCACTATCATCATCAATGGCTGACTTCAAAACTGGATGTACTTTAGATTTAACAGTAAATGAAAATGGTTTAATTGTTGGCGAAGTGGGAGCATTATCTTTTCTATCTCCTGTACTGCTGTCAGAATCAACGGTAGCTTTTGTTGATGGTGATGACATTGAAGAGATCTGACTTAATTTTGATGCCTGGAGATCTTTCAGAGGTGAATACACTGAAGATGTTTGTAAAACACTGACAACTGCTGGTGGAGGACCACCAATAAGAGTATCTGAACTTGTAGAAACTGATGTATCTTTCACTGAAGTCTCCTTTGTTACTGAAACTGTTGGAGAACTTTTAGATTTCAGTCGAGGATCATTTTTATTCAAATGTGATTTGCGAGTTGAAGAATGAGGACTACTTCCTGACGTAGAAGCAGTTGCTGCCAACCTGTCAGAAGGTGATGTTGAAGATGAAATACTTGATGGAGACTGTGCTGCTAAAGATGAGATTCTTTTCTGCTCTAACATTCGTTTTTGTTCGTCAACTTTCTTTGTAAGTTCAAGCAGCAGTTTCCGCTGATTCTGGTTACCAAGGCGAGCTGATGTTGCCAAGGCCGCTACCATGGTGGCAGTTGCTTCCACTGGATTCTTACTCAGGGCTATTTTCTCAATCATCTTTGAAACAGGATCATCTTGCTTTGACTCTGCAAAACATAGCAATTATTGTTAATCCATTTTAATCTGGAGACCCTCAAAAGGGTAACTAGCAAACAGTGCAGACCCAGACCTGATGCCACAGAATGCATCTGATTAGGGTCTCTGCTGTTTGCAAACAGTTTAGCCATTTTTCCCTAGGAAATCTAAATCACATAGCCTGACCTACCTAAAATTGAAATTATACTTTTCCATATACAGTGTGTATGTGTGTGTTGGGACGGGATAGAGGGATTATTCAGTCTAAATGGGTTACACCTAAAGGTGCCTTTCAAAACAGTAACAGTTGACAATCTAAAATACTTATTTTTATTTTTGTTTGTTTGTGTTGAGGTTTTACCACCCAGTCAACCCAATGGGGTCATGTCGAGCGCAGTCAGTTAACCTAACCATACTTTTACTGGGCAGGCTTAGTCCTCTAAACAGTTAACCAGTATTGTGCATGTTCTTTCGCCAGAAACTGGTAACTGTCATTCAAGGGAATGCATGACCGTAGAAAATATTTTGTGATCACCATAGAAAATGTTTTGTGATCAATCTCCATGAAAGAACGTTACCGACATGGTGGGGGTGGAACCCACAACTTCCTGATCACCAGTCGGACGCGCATCCAACTGAGCCACATAGGCCGGCCTATTTCTATTTTTAGACAAAGGATTCATATGAAATGTTCTGCCTTTTTTCTCAAATGAACAAAGAATGATTTAGAAATTTATCTACTGCTATTATGACTAGCTTTTTAAGTCTTTGCATAATAGGGTAATTTTGCTGGCTTTTTAACTTTTTTTTTTTTTTTTTTTTTTAAAGTTACAGGTTAAGATACTTATACATCAGGGCCCAGTTGTTCAAAGCGTCGTTAGCTTAACAAGCTCATTAAGGGTCATTTCGTTAACTGTTTTAGCGGATTCAGTATACAATATTCTGATATTTTTTGCTGAAAAAATGTGAGTAGCTTTTGCACTGCAAAAGCTAACATTTTTTCAGCAAAAAATTTCAGCATATTTGTGTATCACTCGATGTAAATTTTAATGAATCGTTAACTAACGACATCGTTAGCTTTGAACAACTGGGCCCAGGGCCCAGTTGTTCAAAACTAATGACATCTTTAGTTAACATATTAAAAAACTTTGGTAGTTAAATTTGGCATATACCCTAATATTTTTGCTGAAAAAATGTGAGTAGCTTTTGCATTTGCATAAGCTAATCACATTTTTTCAACCAAATACCTGTAAATTAGGTATTGTACTTACTAGAACAGTTAACATTTTGACCACTAACAAGCTCTTTAAGCTAACAATGCTTTGAACAACTGGACCCAGAATGCCAAGGAGTTAAGCTATCCCAACTGACAACTGAATCTACAGAAGGGAAAGAACAAAGGTAGTTTTGATTGTGTTGGGGTTTAACGACACGTCAACCCTTGAGGGTCATTTTGTGTCGTCTCCCAGAGAAAGGGAGAAGAGAGATAGAAGAGAGAGTAGAGGAGATGAAAGAGAGGGACAGGGAAGAAAGAGGAACAGGAAAGAAAGTGAAGAAACAGAAGAAATAAAAACATTCCCCCTCTACCCTTACCCACTACAAGGATAGCAGGCCTTGCCCAACTGTAAGCCAATATCAGTTGGACGCCCCAGTGATGTAAGATACACAGCACCTTCGCACCACCCGACCACCCCCAAGAACAAAGGTAGAAAATATTTCATGATCAATCTACACAATAGAGTGTTGCTGAACCCGGCAGGGATAGAACCCATGACTTTCTGATCACCAGTTCGATGCGCAACTGACAAAGCTGATGAGGCCCGCATAGAATTAAGGTGTTCAAATACTTAAGGTTAATACAGAAATCAGATGGACTTGCTTGGATATTATGCCAAGTATGTACATGTAATGAGTTATGAAGTCTAGACACCTGAATACCCTGTTTTTATCGAGGGTTAGGTCTGATATGGGCTCTGAATACCCTTCATTTATGGAGGCTTTGGCACATTATGTGCTAAGTGTCATTAGCTTAACCCTTGTCCTGCTGAATAAATTAAGATTCCATGCCCACTTCTAATTTTCAGCCAATCAGATTACTTGATCCGGTTTGTTGATCTAAATTTTCATACTTAATGGCAAACAGTGTAGATCCAGATCAGTTGGCTTCTTTGAAGCCAACTGATCTGGATCTACATTGTTTGCAAAGGCAGGGTATATCCGGGTTCAGCAGGACAAGGGTTAACTTAACGAAATCATTGAGCCAACATTTTCATTCCATATTTTCATAAAAAAAAAAAAAAAAAAAAAAAAAATTTAAAAAAAAAAAAAAAAAAAAAAAAAAGAAGATATTCCAATTTCTTTGAAAAATATAAATATTATCTAAAATGTTTTGATTTAAGTATTTACTTACATGAAATATTCAGACAGACAGGCCTGAGCAAACAGCGCAAACTCAGAGCAGCTGCTGCACAACATGGCACTAGATAATGCAGGGTCTATATAATCTATACTGCTGGCCACTTATTCAGCATATTTAGACACATCAACAGGTAGTAAAAAGAACTTATACAAAGTTTAGGGCAAGTATGGAAGGACTGATATGTTTATAAAACTGCAGGGTCAGCGGCAAAGAGTTCTGGGGCATGTGATCTGGGCCTACACTGCCCAGGGCTGCCTGTCCAAATATTTTTGGTAAATATGGAACTCCCTGTGTGTAAAACAGTGTTGGTTGAATGGCAAACAATGCAGACCCTGGTCAAACTGCTAAGGAGCAGCCTGATTAGGGTTTAGGAACAGTTTGATCAGGGTTGGCTCTCTTTTCTCAAGCATTAATGTCCAAATACCAAAATAATCGTAAGTATTGAGACAGATTGGCCTTTGCAAAAAGAGTAGACCCAGATCAGATGCCACAGAATGCAGCATCTGATCAGGGTCTACACTGTTCACCATACACGCAGCAATATTTAAGACACATTAAGGGGTAATAGAATGAGCTATTTCAATTCTTAGGACAAATATGGTTAAGTAGATAAGGTGTCCCAATACTTAGGGTAAATACCGTACTTTGGAACCTATACCACAACCTCTTTATAACACTATTGTTGGGGTCCAAAGCATAAGCCCTGTTAGTTACACAACTGTGTTATATCCAAACATAAATGTATAGATTATATAGAAAAATGTCCATAAATGGTCATTTTTCTACATAATCTATACATTTTTGGGATCCATCCTTGAACCGTGTTGTATCCAAAACCGTAATGTGTGTATATATATATATATATATATATATATATATATATATATATATATATAGTGATGTGTCTAATGTTGGCTGACACTGCTCCTTACACTGTTTGCTCAGGTATTATTGTCCTGATACTAAGGTAAAATGTTAACCATTAGCATGCTATGGGCGAAAATTAGCAGCCTGACAAATCCATTGCCAAGCTGCCCGGGACAAGTCCAAATTTTGGCTGGGCAAGTGATTTTTTATTTCACTTGCCCAGAAAAATGTATAGAATATATAGGGAATATTGTAATTCCAGCCATTTTCAAGATGCTGTGGAATGCCGGGCAAGTGGCTGAAACTTGGATTTGTCAGGCCCTGAATCTGTAATATTTTTCTTATTTTTCCCTTAAAATAGGCTCTGACATTTCATGCAAACTGTCTCCTAAGGAGACAATTTGCATGAAATGTCAAAGAAATTTTTACCCAGCATGAAGTCCAAGTACAATGTAGATATAGCCAATTTTAAGAAGAATAAAAAGTCAATAATAGGAAATACCACCACCACCATAACCACCACCACATGTACCACAATGAGGAAAAATCCATCACAAAAACATACCTATATGATTTTGACCCCCTTCAACCCCACTTTTATATAGTAAAACTGGGGTTTACAGGGGGTGTACATTATTTTTCTTATTTCTGCTCAAAAACATAGATTGTGGGTACTTGTTAGAACTGCCTTTGTGAGGCAGTTCTAATGAGTACCCACAATCTATGTTTTGAGCAAAAATATGAAAAACATCAGAATTTTTCAGCTGAAAGCTTTCAATTTTTGGTGGTGAAATTTCAATATATTTGAATATGCGTGTTTTTGAAATGGGACGGAATAATACTGTCATAAAATGTATACTGTGGGTACTTGTTATAATCATCAAATACTTCTTAAAAACAAATCCTTTGAACAAGTGCCTTGCCAAGTCACTTCTAATGAGTACCCACATTATACTTTTTTATGGTGAGTTGGAGAAAATTATCTCAGAATTATCATCAAATACAGTCAAACCTGTCTTAAGCAGCCACCTATGGGAAGCTTAAAATGTGGCTGCTGAAGGCAGGTGGCTGCTTAATACAGTTCAAATATATAAGTCTATGAATTTCCGGGCAACTTTCCTCTGGCTGCTTAATACAGGTTGGCTGCTTAATAGAGGTGACCACTAACACAGGTTTGACTGGGGTACTCCTTAACAACAAATCCTCTGAATATATTTTTCCTATTTTTCCACGTAAACAAATGTTGTGGGTACTCATACGAAGCACCTCAATGTGCCATTTGCAATGGGTACCAACTATTAGTTTGTAGAGGAAGACCTGATCAGACTGAAAGGGCCTTTGTTGTTACTATAGTGCACTGGGTAGGTTTCCCAGTTCCCTGTTCATGTTTCATGTGCTCAAAAACATGGATTGTGGGTATTCTCGGCAATGCGGTTTTAATGAGTACCCACATTCTATGTTTTGAGCAGAAATATGAAAAATATCAGAGTTTTTTTTTAATCTGAAAATTTTCAGTTTTTTTAGGTAAAATTTTCTATATATTTGGATAGGCATGTTTTTGTAATGCATGCTTTATTGCTGTCTGTGGATTTGTTTTTTTTTTTAAATTAACTTTTTCAAAAGAATGTTTCAGGAATACTATCAGAGTGTCAAACAGTTTGGATCCAGATTAGGCCTGATGTTTTTGTCAGGCTTGATCTGGATCTGTCTGGATCCAGGTTATCAGCAGACGACAAAAGTCGCCACCAGCTGGGAAAGAGTTAAAATGTCTTGATATTTTTTAACAAGAGCTCCGCAAGCAGAGGCTTTATATGCCCTTGGCAAGTAATAAGATGTAGCACATAAACTGACTCGTGTATAATTCAGAGCTCCGGATGTAAACTGTAAGTGGAGTTAATTGGAAACAAAACAAAAATTTTAACAAATTTTCAAAGGGGCATAACTCTGCTGATATTTGGTGAACTGTATCCCCAGGGTCCAAGCTGGCCCAGAAGTGACTTCTCCCTCCTAGGAAAACAGGAAGAAGTTTGCTGCGTCTAGGGAGAAATTGTTTCGGACAGACGACAGAACCATGGCTATACTATAAGCTCATATGAGCCTTTGGCTGATTTGTTTTT
This sequence comes from Anodontia alba, assembly GCA_964016985.1. Classification (NCBI taxonomy): domain Eukaryota; kingdom Metazoa; phylum Mollusca; class Bivalvia; order Lucinida; family Lucinidae; genus Anodontia; species Anodontia alba. Next base: position 5,494,283 of record OZ024835.1, on the reverse strand, counting down.
CCTATACTTCAACATCTGCTGCAAGAAATATTTTATAAAGCTTTAATTTGTTTTATATTGATTTTATTTTTTGTACTTCAAGGGAGGCAACTCAGAAGAGTATTTAAAAAAAAAAAATAAAAAAAGAATTATGTTTATAAGTGATATTAGTCAAGCTTCTTAATTCTGTATCATTTAATAAACTTATTTATAAAGATTTAATAATGGCAACATTTCTGTGCAAATCTAATAAAAGAAGATGAAAAAAAAAAAAATAAATAACTTGCCCATATGGCCATAATTTAGTTATTTACAAAAAATATACCTACTATAAAATAAAATTTGCACACTATTACCTCTAAACAATATGCTGCAAAAAGTTTACGGAATTTTTCAATGGGGCATAACTCTGCCAATATTTGGTGAACGATAACCTCGAAATAATATGCACTGCTCCACATCATCGTGTTTCAGCTTGATAGGATGTAAATTGTAGGAGTTAGCTTGAAACGAAAAATTTACAGAAATTTTCAAAGGAGCATAACTCTGCCAATATTTGGTGGACTGTAACCTCCAAACAACATGCGCTGCTCCACATCATGGTCTAACTATAATGAAGCTTCAGCTTGATCGGATGTAAAGTGTAGGAGGAGTTAACCGGAAACAAAAAGTCTACAGAAATTTTCAAACGGGCCTAACTCTGCTAATACTTGGTGGACTGTAACGCCCAAGCAATATGTGCTGCTCCACATCATGGTCTAACTATATACCAAGTTTTCGCTTGATCGGATGTAAACTGTAGGAGGAGTTAGCCGGAAACGAAAAAGTTTACGGAAGGACTGACGCCAGACCCGGTAACATAATACATCCCATTTTTCAAACGGTCATATAAAAAGTGTTTATCTGGATATATCTCTAATCTATAGCTTTGATTCCTTCTACCCTGTTTTTTACTGTGGTGTTAAAAATATTAGAAATTCTTGTTAATTTAAGCAGAGCAGTGCTTCAGTTTAACATTATTTTAAAAGCCTTTAACCTTTATAAGGGTTAATTCAGCAGACAACAAATTCATGGTAGTTTTCTAATTTTTCCCAAAAAACCAGGATTTGACATCGGAGGACAATTTGCATGAAATGTCGAACCCTGTTTTCTGGGAAAAAATAAGAAAAATATTTCAATATGTCTTCTCCTGAAAATTTTTTTCCAGCATGCTAAGCAATAAAAGGAGACACAAAAAAAGGTTCCTGATTCCTTAAATAGTTAACTTGTCATAAATGCCCTAAATTTTTTTTTCTTAGAAAAAAGAAATTGGTACTTTGAGACTGCATGAGAAAAAAAATATATATATATCATCCCGTTTCTGATTTAAACATGATATATCCCTTTTAATCTTTAACTCTTTAGGCACCAAATTTCAGACTACATTTGTCATCACCTTTGGTTTTTTAGCAAACTAACGATTGGAAAGAAGTTTGTATGTAAAGCTGCAAGAATGAATGTCAAACAGCGTAGATCCAGATGAGATGGCTCATTATGAGCCATCTCATCTGGATCTATGCTGTTTGCCAAAGATTTTTATTATCGCCTATGGCAGTGTTTTTTTGATTGATTGTGTTGGGGTTTAACGACACGTCAACCCTTGTGGGTCATTTTGTGTCGTCTCCCAGAGAAAGGGAGAAAATTGATAGAAGAGATAGTAGAAGAGATTAAAGAGAGGGACAGGGAAGAAAGGAACAGGAATGAAAGTGAAGAAACAGAAGAAATAAAAATATTCCCCATCTACCCTTACCTGCTACAAGGATAGCAGGCCTTGCCCAACTGTAAGCCAATATCAGTTGGACGCCCCGGTGACGTAAGATACACGACACCTTCGCACCACCCAACCACCCCACCTATGGCAGTGAAAATGTTAAAAACCTCCTGGTATTTCACTTTATTGTAGTTTGCTGGTCCTTTGGGATGACTCAGATTATTTGGATTCATTTGAAAATAGAATGTCGCTAAACCATAAGCTAAGAGGCACGAGAAGTGTTAACATGACTGTTCATGAACAAACTTTTATTCATCTGGGTCCAGTTGTTCAAAGCGTCGTTGGCTTAACAAGCTCGTTAGTGGTCAAAATAATAACTGTTCTATTAAGTACAATAAATAATTCACAGGTATTTTTGCTGAAAAAATGTGAGTAGCTTTTGCATTTAAGTAGCTTTTGCAAATCACATTTTTTCAGCAAAAATATTATCGTATATGCCATAATTAATGATTAAAATTTTAATGATACGTTAACTAACAACATCATTAGTTTTGAACAACTTGGCCCTGAAGATTGATTGACTGTGTTGAGGTTTAATGACACGTCAACCCTTGTGGGTCATTTTGTGTTGTCTCCCAGAGAAAGGGGGAAGAGATATAGAAAAGATAGTAGAGGAGATGAAAGAGAGGGACAGGGGGGAATGAGGAAAATGAATGATAGTAAAGACACAGAAGAATAAAAACATTCCTTCTCTACCCTTACCGTAATGCTGCAAGGAAAGCAGGCCTTGTCCAACTGTAAGCCAATCTCAGTTGGATGCCCCGGTGATGCAAGATACACGACACCCTTGCCTCACCCAACCACCCCCACATTCATCTGATGAGGTTTTTACTGCCAAAGATCCCTCTTTTCAGAATATATTTCATTCCACTATGGCTAGTTTTAACCTACTGTATTCTGGAGACCCCTAAAGGGTATTTGGCAAACAGTGCAGACCCAGATCAGACGCCCCAGACTGCGGCGTCTGATCAGGGTCTCCACTGTTTGCAAATATTTTAGCCATTTTTCTCTAGGAATAACTAAATCACATAGCCTGACATACCTAAAATCGATATTGGACTCTTCCAATATAGTGTGGGGAAGTTCATTCAGTCTACAATGGGTTAATGAGATACAACATGAAAAATGTACCTTCCGATGTGAGTCCAGCATAGATTTGGATCGTCTTGCTTATTCATGACATCTTATCAGACTTCAACAGGACAGACAAGGATCCAAGCCTTCTTCAAGAAGGCAGTGAAGCCAATGATCAAAATGCAAGTATATATAGGCAGAATTTAGTCCTTGCTGGCACGTTTCATAAAGTACATTTTTTCACAACGCTTTTAGAAGAAGTAGGTCATAGTAACCCAGTATTATAGGAAGTAAACAGATCCAACTAAGGCAGTATTTCCATTCAAAAAATATTGAAATTTTGTTATTTCTCCATGACAAAATTTGTTTTTGGAGAAATAGGAAAAATATTTTTGTGAATCCCCCTCCTGTCTGGTTGGTGTATTATTTACCATATATTCTGGACAAATTAGGAGAACTGGGGAACTCCCATATAAAAGACAACTTTTAAGATAACTATAAAAAAAAAAAAAAAAAAAAAAATTTAAAGGCTTCATATTCCTCAAAAATAGACATTTTATTATTTAACAAAGGTTTAATAAATTGATATATGGTATTGATACAATCATAAAATGTGGCGACTGACAGCCTGAAAAGTTTCAGTCTCTCGTTCTTGAACTGGATCGAAAATGAAATGATTTATTTTTATCTCTGAATAAATGTTGTCAACATTAATTCAGAGATACAACAAAAAAAGAATTATTTTATTTCAAGATTGTATCAATTTATGATCATATTAATACCATATATCAATTCAATTTATAAAACCTTTCTTGGATAAAAAAAAAAATGTCTACTTTTGAGGAATATGGAGCTTTTAAGAAAAATCTTGGTTACTGTTAACGTGTAAGCAAGCAAGCAGAGCAGTGAAGCAGTAAGTGTCATTGCGAGACAAAATGGCTCACTCTGTTTATGTGCCGTCTTCAGTGACTTTGCAATACCAAGAACTTCTCCCTGACTAGGAGAATACGGCCGATCTTCTGTAACACAGATACAGAAAAAGTACTAAAATTTTGTTTTGCTTTTTATGCCGTTATATTTGGTTGTGTTGAGGTTTTACTGCCCAGTCAACTCAATGGGGTCATGTTGAGCATGGTCAGTTTATCTTACCACACGTTTACTGGGCAGGCTTAGTCCTCTAAGTGGTTAACCAGTATTGTGCACATTCTTTCGCAAGAAACTGACAACTGCCCTTCTTGAATCTGCGGAAGGGAGTGAATGATTGTAGAAAATATTTCATGATAAATTCTTCATGAAAGAATGTTGCCAACCCAGCAGGGGTCGAACCCGCAACCTCCTGATCACTAGTCAGACACGCATCCAACTGAGCCACTGAGGCCGGCCATTAAGAGAAAAGAATATACGAGAAGAGGTCTACAACAGACTAATAGCCCTGTCACTATTTCAGTCATATCAAGCAATTTCCCAGAGAGAGTGATTAGGTAACGAAGAAAGGGATAGGAGAGAAAATGTCCCCAACGTGCTCAACATGCTTGGAGGCAAGAACCTGTCATAAACAGATGCTGACAGGGTTAACCCTCCATAAGTTTCAGCAGGGCACATCACCCAACCATTTGCAAGAAACTTAAAAAATAGATCAGCTCTAGCAGTGATTTGTTTGTGTTGAGGTTTTATGGCCCAGTCAACCCAATGGGGTCATGTTGAGCGCGGTCAGTTTACCTAACCACACGTTTACTGGGCAGGCTTAGTCCTCTAAGCGGTTAACCAGTATTGTGCACATTCTTTCGCCAGAAACTGACAACTGCCCTTCTTGAATCAGCGAAGGGACAGAATGACCGTAGAAAATATTTCATGATCAATCTCCACGAAAGAATGTTGCCGACCTCGGCGGGGGTTGAACCCGCGACCTCCTGGTCTCCAGTCGGACGGCGCATCCAACTGAGCCACCGAGGCCGACAGTAATAAATCACTGTTTGAAGGTCATTTGTAAAGTAGATCAAATCACAAGTGCTAAGCCCAGGTGATTTATCTACGTACAACAAACTGAAAATGTCTTGCCTTATCCAGTCTAGCATGCCAACAATCTTTCCCAAATAGAGTATATTCACTGGACTTATGTATACCTTTGGGGTGTAACACCATCAATAATCTTGTCACACTAATTTAGGTTTGCAGAACCACCAGATGACAACTCATCTGCAAACATTCTGCACAAAGATCATTACTCAACAAAACAGTGTTTTCAGAGAAAACAGATGGTCTCCCACCAAATTTTCAGTTTTTCTACAGCTGTGACCTTGAAAAGTAGGTCAAGGTCACCAAAATCTAATCAGTTCTTTGTTATGCCCAAATCATATATTCATGACAATTTGGTAAGAAGGCATTCACTGGTTCACAAGATATTGTGCAGACAAGAAAGCGTCATGCTAACACGGATGCCAACAGGGTCTGCACCAAAATCAGTATGTCCCCATCTCCTTAGGTGGGGGACATTAGCAACAATGGCTTTCCCTGAAAGGGTTTAGAATACATTTTTATGAAAAAAAAAAAAAAATAACCAGAGGATCAATGGTCCAAAACAGGGTGGCCACACATTTTTAGCAATCAAATTCCCTGATTTTTCCCTGATTTTTCTCTGATTTGATTTGATTTTCCCTGAATAAAAACCTTAATATTATCGCAATGGCCCCTACTTTTAGAAGTCATATACTGATTCAAATGCTGTCAAGTGACATGTTTATACACAATGCTGTCACAATATTCTTAATTAAATGAAAATTTATCTAAAATATGATGTACATGTGCTAATTTACTTTCATGGTAGTCAAAATCAAAACTGGTAAAATATATGGCCTCCAACCTCCCCTTGTAGCTATACCTTCACCTCCAATTTATTAAAACAGTAGGGGTTTTTTGTTCTTTTTTTTTTTTTTTTTGGTTACATGGTAGACTGTCTAAGGCCATTCTTCACAGAATATACAGCAAACAAGTACTCCACCTAACAAGTACTCCACCTTTAAGTAAGATTAGATCTGCAGGTATTTTAAGCATATGGCAGAAAGAAACCACCAGTAGCCACATCTGAACAGCTATAAAATTTGAATATTTTGACCTTACAAAGATAAGATTTTTTGAAATTCCCTGATTTTTCCCTGATTTTCAGCAAAATTTCAAATTCCCTGATTTTTCCCTGCAGGGAATTTTTTTCACCATTTTCCCTGTTTTCCCTGTTTTCCAGAGTGCGTGGCCACCCTGCAAAACCGCTCACCTGAGTGCTGAGTGATTTTTGAAATGATTTTGAGGGTCATTATAGAAGACTGTCCCATGGACTGTTAACATGCTTATTGAAAGCCAGGCTCATGTTATGGGGCTTTATGCCCCTCCTTAGGATCATGAACCCAGGGGTCTGTACCATGAGTTCATTTGCTGATTATGTTAAATTCTGTGCTAAGTCCAAGGTCAAGGAGTGATCTTGACTATCTGATACTCATGTAGCTTCATTTACTCATTTAGATGATTGCAAATACAAAATTAAAGTTCACAGGCAACAATAATTTCCAAAAAATTTACAATTTCCACTTTTTCCCATACAAAAGCATATCTGACCAAATTTGACCTTGATGTAAATTGGGTCACGGTTGAGCCAGTCATCATTTGAATAAACTACGATGGGCTCCGAGACCCCAGGTTTTTAGGCAATCAGTCAATTGGTTCCGGAGAAGAAGGTTTTTTAAATGATTTTTACCATATATGGGCATGGCAGCCATATTTGTCATGTGACCAAACTCATATTTATTAATTTTCATTTCTTTGTTCCTAAAAGCTTTCCTATGAAATTTGGTTACAAATGGCCAAGTGATTTCTGAGAAAAACAAGTTTTAATTTTCATATCTGATTGACCTTGGGCCAAGGTCAAGGAATGACCTTGACCTTGAATACTCATGTAGTTTCATTTACTTATTTAGCTTTTTTTTTTTTTTTTTTTTTTTTTTTATTTGGGTTTTACGGCCCTTTCAAGAATATTTCACTTATATCGAGCCGATCGTTCATCGAAGGTGGGCGAAAACCGGAGAACCCAGAGAAAAACCACCTGACCATCCGTAAGCAGAACTTGGCTTTCCCACATATGACCTGAGCGAGGCTCGAACCACAGCGGTGAGAAACCTAATGGATTAAGAGTCAACTCTCTTATCCACCAGGCTACGGGGGCCCGCTACTTATTTAGCTACCTGCATCTACAAATTTTCAGATCACAGGCTGGAATAGTTTCTGGAAAATACATATAGTTTTGACTTTTTCCAATACAAAAGCCTATGGGACCAAAGTTGACCTTGGCCTAAAACAGGTCAAGGCCATCCATGGGCCATCATTTGAACAAACTATGATTGGCCTGAGTCCCTTATGCTGCATACAACATTTCATGATAATCAGCCCACTGGTTCCTGAGAAGATTTTTAAAAGGTTTTGACCTTATATGGTCATGGTGGCCATATTGGTCATGTGACCAAACTCATATTAATTAATTTCATTTTCTTGTTCCTAAAAACTTTTCATATGAAATTTGGTTACAAATGGCCCAACAGTTTCTGAGAAAAACAAGTTTTAATTTTCGCGTATCTGAATGACTTTTTGCGGAAGGTCAAGGAATGACCATGACCTTGAATACTCATGTAGTTTCATTTACTTATTTAGCTCACTGCATCTACCAATTTTCAGACTACAGGCTGCAACAGTTTCTGAAAAATACAAGGTTTTGACTTTTTCTCATACAAAAGTCTATGCGAACAAATTTGACCTTGGCCTAAAATAGGTTGAGGTCATCCAAGTGTCATCATTTGAACAAACTATGATTGGCTCGAGTCCCCAATGCTACATACCAAGTTTCATGACAATCGGCCTACTGGTTCCAGAGAAGAAGATTTTTGAAAGGTTTTTACCTCATATGGGCCACCTTGGTCAAATGACCTGGACCCCATGAACAAACTTTTGTTCCCCCATCCTATGGATGCTCCAAATGAAATTTGACTTCAATCGGCCAAGTGGTTTCAGAGGAGAAGATGTTTGAAAATGTTGACAGATGACAGACTACAGACTACAGACTACAGACGACAGATGACGACAACAGAGGCTAGTCATACTATAAGCTCACCAGTGAGCCTTCGGCTCAGGTGAGCTCAACATTAAGCTCGTATATTTGTTGTGTTCCAACTTCTGAAAGATCCCTCTACAAATTACTGAATGCAATATAATAATAATGATATTATATGGATTTCACATCTGGACAATGTAAGAATTCCATGTGTACTAATTCCGACGACTGAACTACAACCCACCTTGCTTTGGTGTTGTGTTTTCTGCCTCTTTCTCAGGATCATAAGGGGCATCTGGATCATTGGAGTCGTCTGCTTCTTCTGTAATAGTAAAATCCAAAATTATATTAACCCTTAAAGCACCAATCACAACAATTGTCGTCTGCTTTGTCTTCTGCTTGTGATTTTAAAAGTCATTTCTGCAAACTGTGTGGACCCAGATCAGACTGCTCCTTTAGGAGCAGTCTGACCAGGGTCCACACTGTTTGCCTGTATGCAAAAATAGATTTGAGAAGTTTGCAAGAATATTCAGCAGATGACATAAACAGACGACATTTTCGGATGCAGGTTTTCTTGGCGTTTTAAGGGTTAAGGTGAATGGATACACATGAAGAGTTAGCTGCCCTTTTCAACAAGGGAGGCAAGTCTGTGTTGAGGTTTTACGGCCCAGTCAACCCATTAAGGTCATGTTGTGGACGGTCAGTTTACCTAACCACACTTTTCCTGGGCATGCTTAGTCCTCTCAGCAGTTTACTTGCATTTGTGCACATTTTTTTCGTCCAAAACTGACAACTGACAACTGCCCTTCTTGAATCAGCGGAAGGGAGAGAATGACCATAGAAAATATTTTGTGATCAATCTCCACAAAATAATGTTGCCGGACCTGGCGGGGATCGAACCCGTGACTTCCTAAACACCAGTTGTGCATGCATCCCTCCAAACCACAGAGTCCTTTGGGTCAAGATGAGGGGGATTAGGTAACTAATTTTCTTATTTCTGCACAAGCACATGTACTGAGGGTGCTCCCCGAGGCACTTTAGTGAGTAACAACAACATAAGTTTTTGTGAAAAAAATATCTATACTTTTTGGCTGAAAACAAAGTATCTTATCTTACGTTTCTGTGTGCAAAAGTTTTCTCCATTCACATAATGATGAAAAACTCCTTCAGCTATATCCATTCACCTGAACCAAACTTTCTAAGGGTCTGAAGATCTTGACATTTTAAATCGAGATAATCTTCAGAACAGACTTCTTCAAACAGATGAGCAGGGTAGCCTGGTGGCCAATACTCTTGCAAGCTGGGTATCTTAAATTTAAAGCCCACTATGAGCCCAGGAGTTTTTCAGATCACTAGCAGACTTACATACAGGTCATACTCACCATGTCCAGGCAGTAGTATGATAAGGACAGAGGTGGGACAGACAGTGGCAATAATAAAAAAAAATAATATTTTTTCCTATTTGTTCATGAAAGCATACTCATTAGAAACATCTCACTGAGGTGCTTTTAAGCCAATGATTGACTGAGTTGAGGTTTTACGGCCCAGTCAACCCATTGGGGTCATGTCGAGCTGGTCAGTTTACCTAACCACATTTTTCCTGAGCAGGCTTTATTCAAATTCTAGAAGTATGGTAATAAGTTAACCCTTGCCATGCTGAATAAAATGATACAACACCCACTTCTAATTTTCAGCCAATCAGATTACTTAAGTCAGGCTGTTGAAACAAATTCACATACTTAATGACAAATAGTGCAGATCCAGATCAGTTGGCTTCTGAACCTTCTGAAGAAGCGAACTGATCTGGATCTACACTGTTTGCAAAGGCAGGGCATATCCAGGTTTAGCGGGACTAGGATTAAGAGGCCTGAATATTTAAGGACTGGTCTTGTGATTTACTGGCATATAAACCATTGTGGGTCATTTTGTACTGTGTCTCAGAGAAAAGGAATAATAGGATAGAAGAGATAGTAGAGGAGATGTAAGAGAGACACAGAAAATATGTGAGCCAAGAAACAGAATTTCTTACTGCATACCCAGTGAAAACTTGATTAGGCTGCGCATTCATGCAGTCTGATCAGAGTTCATTACGAAAGCATTCCTATTCAAATTACTGAAATTTTAACCCCCCAAAAAATGAAAATTTTTAGATAATTCTAATATTTTTTCATATTTCTACTCAAAACATAGACTGTGGGTACTCGTTAGAACTGCCTCGTTGGGGCGGTTCTAACAAGTATCCAAAATCTATGTTTTTGAGCAGAAATAAGAAAAAAATGTATACCCTTGTAAACCCCAGTTTTACTATATAAAAGTGGGGTTTAAGGGGGTCAAAATTATATAGGCATGTTTTTGTGAAGGGCACTCTGTGGGTACTCAAGGACTTATTGTCAACGGGTACACAGTAACCTCTGATCAGCCTGGGCAGGTGCGCTGATCTGAGTTTTTGCTGTGAACACAAGCAATCTCGTAGGAAATGCTGTGTCCTGGCTCATTTAGGGTAAAAACGGTACCTTGATCTGATGAGATATGTGAGTATTCCTTCACAATTGGGTCAAATGATATTGATTTTACTTTCTTCTTTTTCTCCAGTGGTGTTGATGATGATGCAGACGACAGTGGTGTACTGGACGAACTTGAACTTGAGGTGGACTTGTCATCTGCCACCTGTAGATAAAAGACAAAATTCTGACATGTTAAATTTAATGCTTAGCATGCTGGGTAAAAATTTCAGCAGACATTTTGGAATATTTTTTTGCAGAAACTGGCTTCGACATTTCATGCATATTCATACATGCCATAAGCTGTGGACTAAAATCTGTGAGATAAAACAGACTTTTAAGGGAGATTCGACAAAATTCTGTGAGAGTTTCTTACTCCTCACTTCTAAAGTCTTTTTTTAACATGTAAGAAGCTTGTGAAAACCACAACAGTGTGATTTCTGTTTATTTCTCCATAAAATCTGTTGTAAAATGGTCTGAAAATTCTGTGAGATTTGTATTTTTTTATGGGAATAGCCTTCCAGATGGACCAAATTCTGTGAGATTTTATCTCTCAGTGTGAGGTATGGCATGTATGCATATTGTGTGCTAAAAAAACTGGCTTTGGCATTTCATATGAATTGTCTCATAAGAAGACACTTTGCATGAAATGTCAAAGCCTGTTCTCTGGGAAAAATACGAAACGATAACATTTGTTTGTGTTGAGGTTTTATGGCCCAGTCAACCCAATGGGGTCATGTCGAGCATGGTCAGTTTACCTAACCACACTTTTACTGGGCAGGCTTCCTCTAAGCGGTTAACCAGTATTGTGCACATTCTTTCGCCAGAAACTGACAACTGCCCTTTGAATCAGCCGAAGGGAGAGAATGACCATAGAAAATATTTCATGATCAATCTCCACAAAAGAATATTGCCGACCTCTGTGGGGGTTGATCCCGTGACCTCCTGGTCTCCAGTCAGACGGCGCATCCAACTGAGCCACCGAGGCCGGCTAAAGATAACATCAATTTGTCATCTGCTGAATTTACCTAGAGACTGGTAAAGATTAATGGAAAGGAGTTAAACTAGTAACAACCCAGATTTGACAGTTGATACAAACTGATCTGGTTTTGTACAAAGTATTGTATTGAAGTTTTACAACTTGATTACATTCAAGAATGTCTTATTCTATTTTCAAACCTTTACCCTTGTCTGCTGAATAAATTAAGATGCCACACCCACTTCTAGTTTTCAGCCAATCAGATAGCTTGATCTGGATTGTTGCTATAAATTTAAATACTTAATGGCAAACAGTGCAGATCCATATTTTGTTTGTGTTGAGGTTTTACGGCCCAGTCAACCCAATGGGGTCATGTCGAGCGCGGTGAGTTTACCTAACAACACGTTTACTGGGCAGGCTTAGTCCTCTAAGCGGTTAACGAGTATTGTGCGCATTCTTGACAACTGCCCTTCTTGAATCAGTGGAAGGGAGAGAATGACCGTAGAAAATATTTCATGATCAATCTCCACGAAAGAATGTTGCCAACCTTGGTGGGGGTTACCCGCGACCTCCTGGTCTCCAGTCGGACAGCGCAACCAACTCAGCAACCGAGGCCGGCGGCTTCTTCAGAAGCCAACTGATCTGGCTCTACACTGTTTACAAAGGCAGGGTATATCCTGGTTCAGTATGACAAGGGTTAAAGTGTGTTCAAAATTGTAGCAGGCAACATTCTATAGACTTCTTTTTACCGTTTTGTTTATCTGAGGTAATAAAAGCAGGCCATTCAAGTGAACTGTCCGCTGAGAAAATAAGGCTGAACATTTCATTTGAATTGTATTAATTTGTCTGCTATGCGAGAATTTGACTGAAATATTGTATCCCTTTGAGCATCTAAAATAATGTATTTTCAGCATTTATAAGTCTTTCATGACCATGTGTCTTAACCCTTGTCCTGCTGAATCCAGATAAACCCTGCCTTTGCAAACAGTGTAGATCCAGGTCAGTTGGCTTCTTCAGAAGCCAACTGATCTGGATCTGCACTGTTTGTCATTCAGCATGTTAATTTCAGGCCTCCTAGTGGCCCACTTTGAAAATATAGGTTTTTATATAGGTTCTTCTTACTCAAAATATAGGTTACTTACAGGTTTTTCAATAAAAAATATAGGTTAAAAAAAGGTTTCTTCCAAACTCACATAAAGCTTTAAAACTGAAGAAAAAATATTTGAAGAATTTTTGTGCCACAATTACTCAGACAAAGTTTATCTGAATTTACAAAGTCTGAGCGAGCGAAGCGAGCAAGGAAAAAAATTACAATTTCATGACAGTTTTCATCACTTTTTTGGGACTAAAAAGTAAAAATAGTAGGGCATTTTGAAGAAAAGTTAAGGTTGAGTCGCGGGAAGGTACAAAAAGTGAAAAATATAGGTTTTGTCATGAAAATACAGGCTTTTTATAGGTTTTATGAACAAAATAAAGGTTTTATAGGTTTGACATAAAATTATAGGTTATTATAGGTTTAATAGGTTTCGCTAGGAGGCCTGTAATTTATATCAATAACCTCGATCAAATAATCTGATTGGCTGCAAATTGGAAGGGGGCATGGCATCTTAATTTATTTAGCATGACAAGGGTTAAAAGATGAACACATATCAATAACCGAAAGCTACAGAAACAGTTCATAGTTCCAGGCTAGTTTTCCGTGACCTTGATAGCCACTGGGCACAAGTGGAACCCATCAGTATCTACTACGGTTGCTGAAGGGAGAATTCTGTCCAATTAAGTACACACACTTTACTCTAAAACTCTTAATATCTGTGGCATCAAAATTTGGCAGTTTGACCTAAGACATTTTAATTTTAGCGCTTTCATGTTTGTTTGTGTTGAGATTTTACGGCCCAGTCAACCCAGTGGGGTCATGTCGAGCGCAGTCAGTTTATCTAACCACACGTTTACTGGGCAGGCTTAGTCCTCTAAGAGGTTAACCAGTATTGTGCACATTCTTTCGCCAGAAACTGACAACTGCCCTTCTTGAATCAGCAGAAGGGAGAGAATGACGGTAGAAAATATTTCATGATCAATCTCCACAAAAGAATGCTGCCGACCTTGGCGGGGGTTGAACCCGCGACCTCCTGGTCTCCAGTCGGACGGCGCATCCAACTGGGCCACCGAGGCCGGGTTAGTGCTTTCATACTTACATACTTTCAAATATAGGCCACATCATAAATATTTACTGAAAATTAAATATTGAACGAGTTTACTTTGGCAGTTTTTGCCTAGATTGCCAGTAATAATGAGACTGGCCAAATATGTATTGTACAGTAAAAAATCACATGTATGTGTGTGGTAAATGTCTTAAACTTTTGAACAATTTAATCCTTTTTAGCCTAATTTTGTTGTGGTTTTTGTCCTCCCCATTCAAAGAATGGTGGAAAGGGCAAATAGTGTTACATCACACCCCGTCTGTCTGTCCGTCTGTCTCCGTCCATGTCTGGCATTAGCAATTTGCATTTAAGTTTTTCAAGTGGGGGCATTCGTGTCCTTTCTAGTTTATGCCTTTGTTTCACATCTCTTTGTTTTTGTAGAATAATACAAAGTGATTGCATCTTATTTGTTTGTCAAGAATCATATATAACAATCATATATAACAATAAACATGCTGTAAGAAAACGGTGAGTAAATCTAAGATTTGTTAGTTTAACACATGCATGCAAAACGGGGCCTTGCGTCAAACACAAATAGACAGGGTCCATCTCAGCCTATGCCCAATTAAGGCCTTAAATAATTGTTTCAGAGCTCCAGATGCTTTCAACTTAAAAGTAGTCATAGTTATCTTATTTCTCCATGGAAACATATGTTGTGGGTGCTAATTAAAAAGCCTCAGTGAGGTACTTCTAATGAATACCCACATGTTTTTGTGGAGAAATAAGAAAATAAATATGTGTGGATACCCCGTCTTATCTGGAGCTATGAGTTTGCTTGGCTGAAGCCTAGTCAGTATTTATCATAAAACTATATGGACAGATAGGCCTCAGCAAACAGTGTAGACCCACAGCAGATTGCTCTTTTACATGTCTTCCATCCAAATAAGCAATAAAAAAAAAAAAGAACTGGCTGAACAGAAAATCTAAAATAACTAATGATTTATCATGCAAACTTTAAACCTAAAACACCATTCAAAAATATAGCAGATGATATTACAATTTTTTTTACAAGAAAAAAAGGCTTGATATTTTCTTGTCTGCTTAGCAGACAATTCAAATGAAATGTTAAGCCTTGTTTTCTCAGATAAAGAAAAGAGAAAAATATCAGGGCTCAGTTATTCAAAACTTAACAAAGTTGTTATCTGACGTGATGTTAAAATTTCTACCTTGAAATATGGCAAATACATTGATATTTTTTGCTGAAAAAAAGTGAGTAGCTTATGCAGAGCAAAAGCTACTCACATTTTTGCAGCAAAAATATCCTTGTATTTGAAAATACCTTAGCTACAAAGGTTAACAAGTTTGTCATTAACAAGTTCATTAAGCTAACGATGCTTTGAACAATTGGGCCCAAGTATCTGTCATCTGCTGTTATTGTGACTGATGCTATTAAGGTTTTAATGAAAATTCTATATCACCCATTTCAAGGAAAACCTGACATATGCCATATGCAAAACCACAGTCTGGTCACAGTTTTCACCCACATCCGGCCACAGGTTTCACCTGTCTGAACACAGTCTTCACGGCTTGAATAGAGATCATTTGGCCAAACGCTAATGCAAAGGAATTCACTAGTACAAATTGTGGCAATATGTATAAAAGCGAATTATAATCACCAACAACATCTCCACCAAAAAGCAAGTGCACAGAGCTGGAACTTTTAGTCTGAGATAATCTATTCCAAACCCGAAGTTACTGTGGATAAAAATTACCATTTTATCATTTTTATAAAGCTCTAGACAAGGTGCTTTTGATTCAGCCAAAAAGTATTGATCTTTTTCTTATTTCTGACGGGAACTTTTAGTCTGAGATAATCTATTTCAAGCCTGAAGTTACTGTGGGTAAAAATTACCATTTTATCATTTTTATAAAGCTCTAGACAAGGTGCTTTTGATTCAACCAAAAAGCACTGATCTTTTTCTTATTTCTCCATGAAAATATATGTTATGGGTACTCATTAGAAGTGCCTCAGTGAGGTGCTTCTAATGAGTACCCACTACATATGTTTTTATGCAGAAATAAAAATACATTTCTCTGATACTTCCTCTTATCTAGAGCTACGTCTGTTTACATATGGCACAGACAAATTTTCTCATGTTGGAGGTGATATAGCATACCATGACTGATGAATCTGAGTCCTTGAGAAGCTTTGTCTGTACTGTCGAAGCCTAGGTGAAAGATGATATGAAATGTGAAATGTTTGTTTGTTTGAATATAGGTTTAAGGTCAACAATCTTTCAGCCATAATTCTGATAATAGTGTCTGGATAAGATAATGGGATGTGATAGCCTTTTACAGATCTGCCTCATTCATAGCTCTCTCTCTCTCTCTCCAGTAAGAGGAGATATCAGATAAATATTTTTCTAATTTCTTCACAAAAAAGTTCTGGGTGCTCATCAGAAACACCTCCATGAGGAGTTACTTGTAAGTATCCATCACATTTTAGTTCAGAAATAAGAGAAATATTGCTACTTTCAGGCTGAAAAAAGGGCATTATCTGAAATTATGTTCATTACAGTATCAAGCCCCGGACACACAGTCACATTACTGACTAAGGCTGGCTAATCACAGCTGAAAAGATAATTGATTATCGGTCCTGCCATTGCGATCAACAATCGATTAGTACATGTAATCACTGAAGAGTTGGTCTTAATTTTACCTGTCAACCTGAGCATGACTCTTACCATATGTTGTACTTTAGTGTATGTATTTAATCTGACAGGCCTGAGAAAACAGTGTAGACCCAGATGAGACGCCGCAAACTCGGCGTCTCATCAGGGTCTACACTGTTTGCCACACATCTAGCTATTATAGAGACACAGCATTGGGTGGTAAGTTGTACTTGTTCAAGTTTTAGATTAAGTATGGTAAGAAGTTGAGGTGTCTGAATGCTAAAGGTAAATACGGTAAAGTAAAAGACACAGAAATTAAATGATCGATTATTAGCAAATCTGTAATGATAATCATTTTTGTGGATTTTATCAATCAATTAATCGATTATCTGGGCCCAGTTGTTCAAAGCGTCGTTAGCTTAACGAGCTCGTTAAGGGTCATTTCGTTAACTGTTTTAGCGGATTCAATACACAATATTCTGATATTTTTTGCTGAAAAAATGTGAGTAGCTTTTGCACTGCAAAAGCTACTCACATTTTTTCAGCAAAAAATATCAAAATATTTGCGTATCACTCGATGTAAATTTTAACGAATCGTTAACTAACGACGTCGTTAGTTTATTGTGTTGGGGTTTAACGACACGTCAACCCTTGAGGGTCATTTTGTGTCGTCTCCCAGAGAAAGGGAGAAAAGAGATAGAAGAGAGGGTAGAGGAGATGAAAGAGAGGGACAGGGAAGAAAGAGGAACAGGAATGAAAGTGAAGAAACAGACGAAATAAAAACATTCATCCTCCACCCTTACCCACTACAAGGATAGCAGGCCTTGCCCAACTGTAAGCCAATATCAGTTGGCCGCCCCAGTGATGTAAGATACACAGCACCTTCGCACCACCCGACCACCCCCAACGACGTCGTTAGCTTTGAACAACTGGGCCCTGATTAATTGTGCCAGCCTTATTACTGAAACTGGTGCAAACAGCCTTAACTCTTCTTCCTAATGCCGAGCACTGAGCAAAAAATAAGCTGAATGCAGTAGCAATTTTGGAAAGTCTCGGGTATAATCCTTGGCTTTAGATCTAACCAACTACTTGCCAATCAGAAAGCAGACACTCCACCAACTTAGCCACTGGGACTGATGAAACACATGTCAGGTGAGACAACAATAAAGGATAAATTCTAATACTTTTTTGCATCAAAACATAACCTTAGTAAGTATTATTGCATAAAAAGCAGTGCTGCATATCATTAACAGCCGTACATTAACCGGCGAAAAGCCGTGTATTAATGAGGCAATTCAGGCGCTGTTAATGCATGCCTACACAACTTTCAATATGCTCTTATGGGGCCACAGAATTGCTGCCATCACGAGATGTATACTGCCCAGCCCTAGAACGAGCATAGTCCATGGAAATTGCATTCTGGAGACATCGGTGAAAAGGCGAAACAAAATAGAGCAAGAAATAATGCGAAATGTAGAAAATGTTTTCAGTTTTTTATGCAATAATAGCGATCAAACATGTTTTTTCAATGCATTAACATTTGCCAGGTCCCTTGGGAGGTGTTGGAAACCGCGGCCTCCGGCCTCAGTTTTCAACACCTCCCTCAGGACCTGGCAAATTTTAATGTATGAAAAAACATGTTTGATCCCTATACTCAATGAAACCATCTCAGAGGGACAATTCCACTGAGTATGTACAAGATATGTTTTGGTGACAAATTCTCCAGATGTAGTTATTCACCTCAAATTTCAGGGTAAGTATTGCAGGAAGATTGGGGTCCCATTTTTAGAACTATTTCAGTTCAAAATGCACCTCATGTCATTATCCCTGAGATTTTGTGAAGAAATACAAAGTATCTATATGATGATTACCACCTTGCCTTACAATATATCCTTTCTAGTATAAAATATATCCTTACTTATTTTTTCTAATATAAAATATATTATAGGTTTATTGGATGACAAAGCTGGAATATAAAATGATGATGATGATGATGATGATGATGATGATGATGATGATGATGATGATAATGTTTAATGATGACAGACAATCATAGGCTAAGATAAGATAATGATCGGCATGCTAATGTGGGGTATTTCTGTTAATTAGGCATCAAAATCTATCCTGTGGGTACTCATTAGAATTGGAGTTAAATAGTCTTGTCAACAGTATTTGGTCATGTTGAGCAAGAAAGAAGTATTGTATAGATGAGAAAAATGCCCTGCTTAAGTGGGATTCATGCCAAAACAATGACAGGGCCAACACTCCAAAACTTGGGGACACACCACTCTACAACCCACATCCCACAAAGATTATTCCAATAAGTACCCAACATGATATGTTTTGGTGCAAAAATAATATATTTGACCACTTTAGCTGTTAAATTCATTTGCTTTCTTACTTCTCCAACTTCTCCCTCTTCTTGATAATCAAGGGGATTCTAATGTCAGAGTATCAACAATCACACACATGTATGTAGATAAGTTCTAGAATTAAGCATTAATTCTGATTATTTTGATTGTTTTTTCTTTAACCCATTTAACCCTGGTCCTGCTGAACCCGGATATACCCTGTCTTTGCAAACAGTGTAGATCCAGATCAGTTGGCTTCTTAGAAGCCAACTGATCTGGATCTACACTGTTTGCCATTCAGTATGCGAATTTATATCAACAATCTGGTTCAAGTAATCTGGTTGGCTCAAAATTTGAAAAGGTCGTGGCATCTTAATTTATTCAGCAGGACGCAGGACAAGGGTTAAGATTCATAGATACATACCGGATCCTTTAAGCTTGACTTGAGCTTTCTAGGATCTTGCTGCTTATGTGTCTGACTAGATGTTCCGCTGACAGAGGTCGACTTGACTTTGTTACGTATTATCACCCCAATCAACATATGGCACCGATTTTCTTCCAGCCCTGAATTAAAATATTAAAACTTTTGTTTGTTTGTGTTGAGGTTTTACGGCCCAGTCAACCCAATGGGGTCATGTTGAGCGGGGTCAGTTTACCTAACCACACGTTTACTGGGCAGGCTTAGTCCTCTAAGCAGTTAACCGGTATTGTGCACATTCTTTTGCCAGAAACTGACAACTGCCCTTCTTGAATCAGTGGAAGGGAGAGAATGACCATAGAAAATATTTCATGATCAATCTCCACAAAAGAATGTTGCCGACCTCGTAAAAAAAAATATTAAAACTTATGGCCTGAGCTGTGCGTTATGTAAGACATACAAAGGTAAGGGTTTTTAGCTGTCACCAGTTCCAGAGACACGCAAAAGTGACGGAACTTCAAAGATCTTGATCAATCAATTACATATGAGATCCTACACTGATTGACTGACATTCCCAGAAACAACATTATTTCATAATTTTTTATTTATTTTTCATTCTTTTTACATATCTTATATGTTTTAAATGCAATAACCGTGATACACACTGTAATAACCATTAAGTATTGGGACAGACAAGCCTGAGCAAACAGTGTAGACCCAGATCAATCAGCTACATATGAGATCCTACACGGATTGACTGACATTCCCAGAAACAACATTATTTCATAATTTTTACTTTTTTCATTCTTTTTGCACCTTAGGCATCATATTTCATGTATTTATATCCTCATGAAGCTTGGCAGAGCGAAACTGTCAATAGGAAGCTGACTTTTAACTCAACAAAATATTAAGTTTAAAGTTTTGTTGGAACAAAAGCAAAATTTCTACCTCAGGAAGGATCAATACCATATTGCATGAGAATTTATATAAATTTTTCACATCAAAAAAAAAAAAAAAAATTCTATCAAAACTTTACCATACAATACCATTTAATACTAACTTTTTACCAGACTGCTGGATGAAACAAGACCTGTCGCCTGACAAGATAGCTCACCGGAAGTCGCGCTTTGACTTAATTGCGCAAAGGCAAATTTTCAGACCCATAACAGAAACAAAGTCACGGTTATGGGAGCTGATGCTGCTGATAAAATTTTTAGACAAGTATCCCTGACCTCAGCAAGTATGAACTGAATCCATCAAACGGTAAAGAAGAAATGAGCTCCTAAAAACTTTAACGTAAAATCTTTAACATTAAAATTCTAAGTCTGTACCTTGACCCCAAGGTCATGGTTATAAGTGCTGATGTTGCTGATAAAAACTTAAAGCAATATCTATCACCATACCAAATTCATCTAAAGGCAACCAAGTAATTATCTAAAATCTTTAGTGCAAAAACTAACATAAAAGTTCTAAGTCTGTGACCTTGACCTCAAGGTTATGGTCGTGAGAGCTGATGCTGCTGCTAAAACTTTAAGACCAGTATCTATTACCATACCAAGTATAAACTAAATCCATCCAAAGGTAAAGAAGTAATGAGCTCTAAAAATTAAAAACAAAAACAACATAAGAATTCAAAGTCTGTGACCTTGACCCCAAGGTTATGGTCATGAGAGCTGATGCTGCTAAAAACTTGAGACCAGTATCTATTACCATACCAAGTATAAACTAAATCCATCCAAAGGTAAAGAAGTAATGAGCTCCTAAAAACTTTAACACAAAATCTTTAACATCAAAATTCTAAGTCTGTGACCTTGACCCCAAGGTCATGGTTATAGGTGCTGATGTTGCTGATAAAAACTTTAAAGCAATATCTTTCATCATACCAAGTCTCCAGTAAATTTATCTGAAGGCAACCAAGTATTGATCTAAAATCTTCAGTGCAAAAACTAACATAAAAGTTCTTAGTCTGTGACATTGACCCCAAAGTCACAGTCATGTATGATGATGCTGCTGATAAAAACTTTTGACTAGTATCTATCACCATACCAAGTATGATCTAAATCTATCAAAAGGTAAAGAAGTAATGAGCTCCTAAAAACTTTAACACAAAAGCTTTAACATAAGAATTCAAAGTCTGTCACCTTGACCCCAAGGTTATGGTCATGAGAGCTGATGCTGCTACTAAAAGTTTGAAACCAGTATCTATTACCATACCAAGTATAAACTAAATCCATCCAAAGGTGAAGAAGTAATGAGCTCCTAAAAACTTTAACACAAAATCTTTAACATCAAAATTCTAAGTCTCTTTATCTCAAGGTCACGGTCATGGGTGCTGACACTGCAGATAAAAACTTTAGCCCAGTATCTATCATCATACCAAATATGAACTCAGTCCATGTACACATAAAAAAGTAATGAGCTACTAAAAACTTTAACATTTCGAGGGTTGAGCGCAAGACTAGTGTAAGTCAGATGGTTGTTTTTCCCCAAACCTAATCTCCTCACCATGAAGGTGTTATGAAGATTACAACATTTCTTTCTGTAAACAATGAAAATTTAGGTGCCATTGCTCGTATGAGCAATGGCACCTAAATTTGCATTGTTTACAAAGGGGTCCAAGTTGCCCCTAAACAAGGGTTTCAAAAATATGTTTGAGTTACCATAGTCTTGCGCTCAACCCTCAATTTGTGGATGCCGACTCCATGGGTAGAAGAATAGCTTACCGGAACTTTTTGTTCCGGTGAGCTAAAAATGAGATGGTCATGTGACAAAAAAACTGAACTACGCTCAATACATGGGAGTAATAATCGACAACTTTACCAGACCAAATATGAATAAATTAAAAGATTACCTGGGCCATCAAATGGCTTTAATACAGCTGGTATTTTACTGTGGGAAGCCAGTGGCACAATGTAGAAATCTTTGATATGCTTTGCTGAGTTAGCCACCACACCACATCGACTCCTACTGTTGAGATATGAGTATAGATTGATATATGCCACCTTTTCTTCGTTGTTGCCTGGGATAAATCTAATCACACAGATATCCTGAAAACAAATAAACAAAAGTTGTACTAAAGTTTTGCACACCAACTTTCCTAATGAAATGGCATACACAAATTGTCCAAACCCATATCAGAGTGTTCCAGAAGAAGAAGTCTGATCAGGAACTACACTACACTTTTCGTTTTTCCAACATTTTTTTTTTAAATTTCAGTTATATGTAAAACAGACGCATAACACAAACAACTAACAAATAAAAAACGCTGAACTATAATACCCTGCCATTATCGTGTCGCGGGCAGATAACTATCAAATATTGATGAAATTTGCCCAATAGCAATCCCAAACCAGATCTCCTTCATATCAAAGTTTGGTTGAAATCCCTTGACATTTACTCAAGTTATCGTCTGGAAACAAAAATATGGGCGTGCCTAGGGCAGATAATTGCGTCAAAATTTGACAAAAATTGCCCATTAGCAATCCCAAATCAGATCTCCACAATGTCAATGCACATACCAAGTTTGGTGAAAATCCATTGATGTTTACTCAAGTTGTCATCCGGAAACAAACTAAGGACGGACAGACATCCAAAGTGAAACCATAATACTCCGCCACTATTGTGTGGCGGGGTATAAAAAGGATGGAAAACATATTCAAAATTTTAGGATATTTATCATTAATAATAACTTGAAATAGTAAATGCCTTACAAGTGAGACAACTTTTGTGACTTCCTGCACACCAAGTCCCTTCTGAAAAGGGGTCCCCTCTAAAAGGAAAGAATTTGCTCTGGGTGGGAGCATTCTTTCCTTTTAGATTGGACTCCTTTTCAAAAGGGAGACAAAACCATTTTGACAAAGTCACCTCCCTTGAAAGTTTATCTGTTTCCCTTGATGGCTTAATTTCACTCCTATGAAGACCCTATGAAACACTACAGCAGACTTACCCTGGAAGCAGCTTGCTTGATCTTGCTGAGATAGTCCCACACATGTTCAGGGTTGATGCGGCCACATACATGGATAGTATCGGGCAACTCCTACAAAACAAATACATTGGTATTGTGAATATTGGCACATGTACAGTGATTCCTATAAGAATATATTCTACAAACCAATTTTCTTTCTCAAGCAAGATACTTTTAAAACTAACTGGGAAATGCAAAGATTGCAAAAGCTTTTCGCCATGAATATCAAGAAGTCAAAGTTGCTTATACACGTACAGATGTGAAAATAAATCACTGCTGTTGTTGTTTCTGAATTTGTGATACTTTTACCAGACTTCTTAGATGATGATGATGTTGTTGATTTGATCTGGTGTTTTACAACTTTTTCCACCTTATGTAAGTCAAATCAAAATGATGATGGGATGATAAAGAAAGGCTCTTTGCAATGAAAGTGCAAAATTACTGTACTTTACTATGATTAACTGTTCTAGTAAGTAGAATATCTAATTCACAGTGATTTTTGCTGAAAAAATGTGAGAAGCTTTTGCAAATGCAAAAGCTACTCACATTTTTTCAGTAAAAATATTAGCATTTTATGCCATATTTAATGATCAAAGTTTTAACGATATGTTAACTAACGATATCGTTAGCTTTGAACAACTGGGCCCAGAATTTTGGTTGAGGTAACAGTAGTTAATTTGAGATAAACAGAGTTAAAATGTAAGGAATATATAGCAAACTAAACCAATATTGCCTTTTATTTGACTTCAGCAGTAGTTTGAGTCAACAGTTTTTGATTTGACTGAGTTGAATGAGTAGAGGTTTTACTGCCCAGTCAACCCATTAGCGTCATGTTGAGCTGGCCAGTTTACCTAACCAGAATTTTCTTGGACAGGTTTGGTCCTCTAAGCAGCACATTCTTTTGCCAGAAACTGTTAATTGCCCTTCTTAAATCAGCAGAAGGGAGAAATCAGCAGAAGGAGAGATCACCAGTCCGACATGCATTCGGCTGAGCCACTGAGGCCCGTCTACATTGTTAGTGGAAGGAAGAAAATGACTGTAGAACATATTTCATGATCAATCTCTGTGAAAGAATATTGTCAGAACCAGCTGGGATCAAACCCGGGACCTTGTGCGTGAATCCCACTGAGCAACCGACGCTTGCTTACAGTTTTTGAGATGAGAGTAAACTATACAGTTTTGTTAAATACACTTTGAACAACAGGGCACAGATTATAACAGGTATCCTAAATTTTATTGTACAATAGCTGTGTACGTCATGCCACAGCTACAGATAAGAGGGGGTATCCACATAATATTTTTCTTATTTCTCGACAAAAAAATGTTGTGGGTACTCATTTGAAGCCCCTCGGTACCCACAACATATGTTTTCATGGAGAAATAAGAAACATATCAGTATTTTTCGGATGAAAAAAGCGCCTTATCTGTTTCTATGTGATGCTGTATCGACTACCACCTTACCAGATTTTCGGCTGGTCCAGTGACCCTGTAGGCAGTTGTGACGAACTTTGAGACATCCTGCATGTATATGAACCCTTTCCACAACTGCGGACCTGACGGGGTAAACTTCACTTTCTTATCGAGTCCAGAGGATAATGCCGAGTCAGGAGACCTAAACAGACAATAAGCAAGATATTAACTTTCACCATTCTCGGACGAAAAATTGATGAAATTTTTCTTATTTTTTCCAAGAAAACAGGATTTGACATTTCATGCAAATTTTCTCCATTGGCAAAAATTTGCATGAAATGTCAAAACCTGTTTCCTGAGAAAAACAAAAAAAAAAACATTTAAATATATCCACTGCTGAAAATTTTACCAAGAATGCTAAGTGTTAAACCTTAAAGCATCAGTAACATTAGCAGAAGATGATTATCTTTTTTTTCTTTTTTTTTTTTATGTATTTTTCAGAGAAAACAAGGCTTGGCATTTCATGGTGAATTATCTGCCTAGTAGATGATTAACATGAAATAAGAGGCCTTATTTCCTCAGAAAACATATATTTTACAGTGCTGTCTGCTACAGTTCTGAATATTGCTTTGAAGATTAAGTGAATTTATTTCAACCAATTCATGAAAGGAACGACCATACAACATATAGCAAATTAAAATGAAAATGTTCAAGAATACTGAAATTATCCAACAACTTTGGACTACCATAAGCCAAATCAGTAAGCTTGTCCTAACGCCAAAAGCTGTACGGCAACTTTTGCATCACCCAATCATCCCCAGTCTACAGGCTTTGCCTGGACATCAAAGTAGTTTGAGTAAATACTTTTAATCTCCATGGTACAAATCGAGGGTTGAGCGCAAGATATAGTAACTCAAACATATTTTTGAAACCCTTGTTTAGTGGCAACTTGGACCCCTTTGTAAACAATGCAAATTTAGGTGCCATTGCTCGTATGAGCAATGGCACCTACATTTTCATTGTTTACAGAAAGAAATGTTGTAATCTTCATAATGCCTTCATGGTGAGGAGATTAGGTTTGGGGAAAAACAACCATCTGACTTGCGCTAGTCTTGCGCTCAACCCTCAAAATATTAGTTCAAAACAAGGCCTACCTGACTGTAACTGAGCTAGCCCGCTTCTGTGATTCTATCGCTTCTCTCTGAGCATCTATTTGTGCTTTCTTTATTGCCTTAAGGACCTCTTTAACCACCTCTTCTGCTTGAAGATCCTTCTCTTTCTGGCTTGGTTCTGGCTCTTCTTCTGTGGACTTCGCTTCTGTTACAACAACCTATAATATCACATTCATAGGTCTAGATAAGAGTTGGTATCAGGTAAATAATTTTCTTACTTCTCGACGAAAACATATATTGTGGGTACTCATTTGAAGCGCCTCGCCCAGGCGCTTCTAATGAGTACCCACAATATATGTTTTCATCAAGAAATAAGAAAGATATAGATACTTTTTGGTTGAAAAAGTGCTTTATGAAGAGCTATGCACATGGTTTTAAATAATGACAGGTAGTGCTTAGACCCCAAAATCAGAAATGGTTTGCTAGATGACAGTTTGTGACTGGGTGGAACATCATATCATCTGACTGAGGCAGAACTCTAAAAATGAGACACCTGCTCCCTCTTACATCTAAACACCAGTTAAGAGTTGTTAAAAGACTGCTGAAAGCAATGCTGAATCTAACCTGCCTCGGTGGCTCAGCTGGATGCTCGTCCAACTGGTGATCAGAAGGTTGCAGGTTTGACCTCCGTCAGTTTGGCTACATTTTTTCGTGGAAATTTGATCATGAAATATTTTCAACGGTCATTCTCTCCCTACTGCTGATTTAAGAAGGGCAGCTCACAGTTTCTGGCAAAAGAATGTGCACACTACTGATTAACTGCTTAGACTAAGCCTGCCCAGTAAAATTGTGTCCTTAGGTAAACTGACTGCATTCGACAGGACTCCACTGGATTGTTGGTTTGTGTTGAGGTTTTACGGCCCAGTCAACCCAATGGGGTCATGTCGAGCGCCTCAGTTTACCTAACCACACGTTTACTGGGCAGGCTTAGTCCTCTAAGTGGTTAACCAGTATTGTGCACATTCTTTCACCAGAAACTGACAAATGCCTTTTTGAAACAGCAAAAGGGACAGAATGACCGTAGGAAATATTTCATGATCAATCTCCACGAAAGAATGTTGCCGACCTCGGCGGGGTTCCCCATTGGGTTGACTGGGCCACAAAACATCTTAACAAACAAACAATGCTGAATCTAACCCACCCACTCATACTCAAATTTTAGATGAAGATGACAGTTTTATGTCCCTTTCAACATTATTTAAGTCATATCAAGAGGATGGAACGATGATAATGAAAGGCTCTGTGCAATAAAGCACCATAAAGTCATGAGCTGCATTTAACCTCTTGCAGGATTCAAACCCTGGACCTCATGAGCCCAACTCAGGAGCATTAACCACTTGGCCACCCAGCTGCTTCAAATTTTAGAAGTACAGTCGACTCTTGTTATCTTGAAGTCCAAGGGACTCTCTTAAATACTTCGAGATATCCGTACTTCACATATCAGACTTGTAGAATTGAGGAAAAAATAAATCCAACAACCACATTCCAATATGTTATTTGACTCCTGATTCCTGAAGTTAGAGGTATATTGAAAATATTGTGGAAAAGAGGAGAAATTGCTCCTTAGGAGCAATTTCTCCTCTTTTCCACAATATTTTGTAACCTATATTAGAATTCCATGTGAAAACAGGGTCCAGGGCCCAGTTGTTCAAATTGTCGTTAACTTAACGAGCTCGTTAAGGGTCATTTCGTTAACTGTTTTAGCAGATTCAATACACAATATTCTGATATTTTTTGCTGAAAAAATGTGAGTAGCTTTTGCACTGCAAAAGCTACTCACATTTTTTCAGCAAAACATTTCAGCATATTTGCATATCACTCGATGTAAATTTTAACAAATCATTGACTAACGACATCATTAGCTTTGAACAACTGGGCCCTGATTTTCACCTCAAGATAAGCAGTTATTCGAGATTAGCAAAGTTGAGATAACAAGAGTCAATTGTATAATATAAAAGAAGTTATGATTTAGAACAAGTATAGTAATAATTCTGGGCATCTTATGATCTAAATACTATTCTTACTATATAAAGCCAACAATACTGTATTTATCAAGAGTATCAGAATTTTAACTTACCGTAGTTTTATTGGGCTCAGCACTCTCTGTATGAGGGACTACTTTTCCTGTGCAAACTTTGCAGTTAGAGTCAAAGAGGTGTTTGCCATGCTGGTCAGTCGTGTCTGGCAAAATGGCTGACAGCAGGTCTGCTTTAGGATCAATTTTGGGTGCTTCTTTTTTTGGCTGTCGGGGAAAAAAAACTCAGAATTATATTTTGTCTACAAGAAGACATATAGCTCCAGAGAAAAGGGAATATTTACATGATTTTTTCTTATTTCTGATTTGTCCACTTAAACATATGTTGTGGATACTCGTAAAAGGCACCTTACCAAGGCATTTCTAAAGAGTACCCTGGACGTATATTTTCATGAAGATCCAAATAAAATTTTCTTATTTCTCCACAAAAAACCTATGTTGTGGGTACTTATTAGAAGCACCTCACTGAGGTGCTTCTAATGAGTACCCATAACATATGTTTCAGTGGAGATATCCAAATATTTTTTTTTCTTATTTCTCTATGAAAATGTATGTTGCGGGTACTAATTAAAAGCATCTGTGAGGTGCTTCTAATGAATACCCACAACATATGTTGTCATAGAGAAATAAGAAAAAAAGTCTTCTTTTCAGTTGAGAACGTGCCTTATCTGGAGTATAAGATATGTTCATACATACATATAATTATGATGGTTACTGTTCCAGGAGCAAGAAATGCAAACTTTGGTGCAGAAAAAAGGCAAAAAAACATTACGAAACTATACATTACAAATCTATAGCTATTTTTAGCAATTTCTGCAGGAAATATAACTTATAATATACAATGTAATTCCCAGGAGGAAATATTTCCTTTAGAATGCTGTCACACCGCGCGATAGTGCAGCTGAGGTAATGTCGCAAAGCTTTTTGACATCATTTGAAACGGCGTAAAACAGAATCCAAAGAAAAAAATCATTTTTATGACATGTAATATATTAGTTAACACATATTGAGTTTAAAATACAGGAAATACTCGAGACATGCAAAACTATGCACTTGTTTGTTTATTGGAATTGCAAATCTCTCGGAGGAATATTTCCTGTATTTTAAACACAGGGTGCATTAACCTCTATATATTTGTGTGGGTTGTTGTCTATAAAATTAAACAGCTATATTCATTTGATTTATCTCAATGAAAACTAGAAATATTTTTGGCTGGAAAAACAATCATCTACTGTGCTTTCAACATCATTCAGAAAGTCGTTTTTTGCTTGGTGCTTTACACAGATGAAGTTAATTTGCAAACTTTTGTCATGATTTAATGCAAAACCATTTGTCGTAACTACCTATGCACAAAAAGTTTTATTAAAGTCATTGGATTTTTAAAAATCAAATATTTTCAATTTTTCCCATAGTAAAAATGGATGTAAATTATGCAGAAATCTGTTGGGCAGGTAACTTGGAGGCAGATTTTCAACAAGTTTCGCTTATTCAATTTTTTTGAAATTTTCACAATATTGTTGTGAAACATCAATAATTCAAATTCAGCAAAGAAAAGTAGAAAAAGATTCTTAGACAAAAATTCCAAAAAATCGCTTAACTATAGGAATTACATAGGTCAGGCCAATTTTGGGCCATAAAATAAATTTTAGGTTAAATATTTGAGAACAAAACACAGAAACAGAAAAGACAAATGGTTTCTGATAAGATATGGTCAATCAGAACAAAATATTTTCATTTAAAATAAAACACCAAGCAAAAAACGTCTTTCCGAGTGATCTCGAAAGAACAGTAGGTAGAGCTATGACTTACAGCATACAGAGCTTTAGATATGCTGCCTTTTTGGAGGTATTTACCCAATTAAAATTTCTGCAAAAGCGATTCAAATTAAATTTATGGCGTATTACCCAAATATCAGTAATTCTTGGGACCGCATAGCAACAGATAAGGCACTTTTTTCATCCAAAAAATGCTGCTATCTTCCTTATTTCTCAACAAAAACATATGTTGTGGGTACTCATTAGAAGCGCCTCGGTGAGGCGCTTCTAATGAGTACCTACAACATATGTTTTCATTGAGAAGTAAGAAAAATATTATGTGGATACCCCCTCTTATCTGTAGCTATAGGACCGTAAACAAAACAGGGTTCCCGAAAGAAAACTCCAGATACCCAATTCAATGAGAAATGGGTGGGTTTGTTTGATTTGAGATTTTACCTCCAAATCAACCTATTAAGGCCATGTCGGGTGCACTAAATTAACCTACCCACACTGTTCCTGGGCAGACTTAGTCCTCTAAGCAGTTAACTAGCATTCAGGCCCCCTAGCAGTCTCTCTTAAAAATAACAGCTTTTTATAAAGGCTATTTTTGGCCAAATAAAGGTTTTTCAGGATAAATTTTGTATAAAATAAAGAGCATTTAATGGTTAAATTTCTTGGCAGATCCTAAGCAAAAGAACTCCGCGCCATCGACTCTCAAGCAAAATAGGGAGAAAAATTGCAGAGAAAATCAGGTATTTTCATCTTTAAATGGTAATGACACTATTTCTGTTTAGAAACATATGAATCAAAGAAACAGAACTATAATTTGTTGTTACCAAATGCTACATAATTACTCCGTCCTTCTCTTGCATTTACAAATTACCAAATATAAAGGTTTTCTCATCAAAATAAAGGTTTTTATAGGTTTTTCAGCCAAATTAAAGGTTTTAAAGGATTTCAACAAAATTAAAGGGTTTTAAAAGTTCCCCTAGGGACCCTGCAGCACTCTGTTCAAGTACTTTTGCCTGAAACAGACAACTGCACTTAATCAGCTGTCTTGAATCAGCTGATGGGGCAGAATGACTGTAGAAATTATTTCATGATCAATATCAACCAAAGTTATGTGGCCAAGTTGGGGTTCTAACTTGCTACCCTGGATCTGTAGTCTGAAGCACTACCAATACTGATAGAAAACAACTGGCACAAATAGATAGAAAACAACTTGCACAAATAGCCAGGTGCTATGGCACCTGGCTATTTGTGCAAGTTGTTTCTATCAGTCATACAGCTATATTTATTAGAATCACCTCAATGAAAACTAGAAAGATTGTTTTTGGCCCATAACAATTATCTTACCTATCTAAGACTGAGAGTTTTGTTTACATTTTATATTGTAAGTTACATCCTGGTTCAACTACTCTGTAGAAAATATCCTCTTACCTCAACAACAGAGAGGGAACTAAGGTCCTCCTCCCCTTCTTGTTCAACCTCCACCTCGCCCTTGTGAGTCTTCTTTGTGATGTGAGGATGTTCCTGTTCTAACTCGGCCTCTGTCTGCTCAATCATCTCTAATTGCTGAAGAAATAGTAAAATAATTATTTAACATTTACCACTCTCTAGGCTTATGTGTGAAATGTCAAAACCTGTTTTCTGGGAAATTTGCCCAATGGCTATGTCATGAATGCTACAAAGATAAAAGCACAGACTAAACATTGTTCTGCCAAGCATGAAAAATAGGCTTCCAGCAAAGTTAACTGACCAAGATGGGATTCAAACTTGCTTAGTTCTCTGAGCATGGATATCGATTTCAAAACGTATAAAGTCACAAATGTTCAGGATCAGATGGCAAGGTTAAAGCTTATATATGTCATTTCCTGAGGCAGATACCCAAGTTATTTAGAGTCAGTTGGTACCGGGCTTTTTCCCCCTAAACATTTTTGTTCAACCCCTTTTCAAGCACTTTTTATGCAGCTGCTTTGCTCTGGGACCCATTAAATAAAATGTACCAGTATTTTCATTTTTGGTTAGTTTTTTGTTTGATACTTTTTTTTCAGTACATGTACTTCCTTTAATAGAAACTTACATAAGGCCTTGACAAATATAGGATTCTGCATCACTTACATGTTTAGTTTCCTGTTCCCTCCATTTAGACAGTTCCTGTGAGGCCAGTTCCTCTGGTGTCATACGAACCAGCTGGTTTGGTCGGACTCTTCGGTTCAGTATCTTTCGGAACAGACCCTACAAAAACAGAAGCTGTAGCATGAGAAATAAAAACCTTAAACTATAATACCCCGTCATTATCGTGCCGCGGGCTGATAACTCCGTAAAAATTTGACGAAATTTGCCCATTAGCAATCCCAACCCAGATCTCCACAATATCAATGCACATACCAAGTTTGGTGAAAATCCATTGATGTTTACTCAAGTTATCATCTGGAAACGAAAAACCGATGGATGACTGACGGATGGACAGACACACGGATGTCCAACATGAAACCATAATACCCCGGCACTATCATGTGGCGGGGTATAAAAACCTAATGAAGACTCAGACACAAACATGCACTTGTTATTTTGTCAACCAAGTTTTGATAAAACAAGAGGCCATGGTTATGGAGGAGATGTTGTTTGAAGTTTTTTTTTCTGTTTTTTTTTTTTTTTTTAGCTCTGGCAGGCCTTTTGTGCAGCCATGTGGAACAGTTTGAGCAATTTTGGTAGAGGATCTCCCAAGGAACAATCCTATCAAGTTTGATTGAAATCTGCCGTGGTAATGGAGATGTTGTTTGTGGCATTTTCTATTTTTAGCTCTGGCTGTGGAGCCAAACGATTTCAGCAATTTTGGTGGAGAACCTCCCAAGGATCAATCCTATCAAGTTTGGTTGAAATCGGCCGAGGGGTTATGGAGGAGATGCTGTCTGAAGTTTTTTGTATCTGTAGCTCTGGCCACCATTTTGTGCACCGAAGTGGAACGGTTTGTGCAATTTTTGTAGAGAACTTCTCTAGGAAAAATCCTATCAAGTTTAGTTATGTAACCATGTGGTTACGGAAATATCATTTGAAATTTTTCTAATTTTTTGTTCCTCCATTTTGTGCAGTGGAGCAGAACAATTTGAGCAATTTTGGTAGAGGGCCTCCCAAGAAATCCAAGTTTTGTTGAAATCTGCTGAGTAGTTATTTCTATTTTTTAGCTCTGGTTGCCATTTTGTGTAGCAGAGAGGAACAGTTTGAGCAATTTTGGTAGAGGACCTCCTTATAGAACTACCATATCAAGTTTGGTTGAAATCCGCCCAGTGGTTACAGAGGAGATGTTATTTGAAGTTGTTTTTTTTTCTATTTTTAGCTCTGGCGGCCATTTTGTGCAGTGGAGCAGAAATATTTGAGCAACTTTGGTAGAGGACCTCCCAAGGAACAATCCTATCAAGTTTGGTTGAAATCTGCCAAGTAGTTACAGCAGAGATATCGTTTGAAGTTTTTTTTATTTTTAGCTCTGGCACCCATTTTGTGCAGCCGAGCGCAACAATTTGAGCAGTTTTTGTAGAGGACTTCCCAAGAAAAAATACAATCAACTTTGGTTGAAATCCACCCAGTAGTACAGAGAAGATGTCATTTGAAGTTATATATCTAGTTTTAGCTCTGGCAGTCATTTTGTGCAGCTGAGCAAAACGATTTGAGCAGTTTTGGTAGAGGACGTCCTAAGGAACAATGCTATCAAGTTGGGTTGAAATCTGTCCAGTGGTTACCGAGAAGATGTCATTTGAAGTTTTTTTCTATTTTTAGCAGAGCAGAACCATTTGAGCAATTTTGGGAGAGGACCTCCCAAGGAACAATCTTATAATGTTTGATTGAAATCAGCCCAGTAGTTACAGAGATGTCATTTGAAGTATTTTATATTTTTAGCTCTGGTGGTCATTTTGTGCAGTGGAGTGGAACAGTTTGAGCAATTTTGGTAGAAGACCTCCCAAGGAACAATCCTATCAACTTTGGATGAAATCCGCCAAGTAGTTACGGAGGTGATGTCATTTGAAGCAATTGTGGACGACGCACGATGGATGACACACAACGGACACCGGACACAGGGCAATCACAATAGCTCCCCCGAAATTGGTTGTGCTCAGGTGAGCTAAAAATATCAGTAAATTATGGATGAAATAAGCACCTTATTGAAACTTACCTTGTTCTTTTGATCTTTAATATTGAAGACTAGACTCCTGTATTTGGCCTTGTATTTATGATCTGTATCTTTGAAATAGTTGAACATTTCTTCCTCAATGGACAGAGAAAGCCCTTTGATTTCACTGTTAGACAATACCACATCCTCTGCTGCATCAGCCCTATAATGAACAAATTAATGGGTCATGAACATACATATATTAACGGGCAATGAACAAATAAATGGGCCATGAACAGATTAAAGTGTCATAAACAAATTAATGGGCCATGAACATACATGAATTAATGGATCATAACCAAATTAATAGGCCATAAACAAATATATGAGCCATGATCAAATGGACTACAAGCAAATTAATGGGCCATGAATAAATTAATGGGCCATTAACAAATTTATGGGTCATCTGATGCTTAAAGGCTGTGGGAATGGACACATCTCCAAGAGAAACAACTCGAACATGGAATTTTGTTTGCATCTCTTCTTACTGGGGCTATTATTAGAGGAACAAATTTGTTCCCTTTCCTTAAAGAGCAGCCCCCAGTTTTGGAATTTTTCAAATACATGGGAGGCCAATTCCTGTCTGCAAAAATTATCCTCCTTTTCCAAAATGCTGACAAGTGTATCCAGTCAGAAAAAGCCTAGATTAGCCTTTGCACATTCTACTGTACAGGTTCTAAGATTTGGTTACAAGTTTTAGAGCTTTGTCCTCTTTAACCCATTGAAGACTGGAGATCCCCAAAAGGGTAACTGACAAACAGTGCAGACCCAGATCAGACACTGCAGAATGCGGCATCTGATCAGGGTCTCCACTATTTGCAAATAGTTCAACAGTTTTTCTTTAGGACTCTCTACATCATATAGTCTAACATACCTAGAACTGAAAATGGACTCTTCCAATATATAGTGTGGGAGAGTTTATTCAGTGTTTAATGGGTTAAGTAAATATAAGTATAGGAAGTTATTGCAGTACTCCCAGAATTGATGCCCAGGGCCCAGTTGTTCCAAGCATCATTATCTTAACGAGTATGTTAGTGGTCAAATTGTTAACTGTTCTAGTAATTACAATATCCAGTTCAGAGGTATTTTTGCTGAAAAAAAAATGTGAGTAAATGCAAAAGCTACTCACAATTTTTCAGCAAGAATGTTAGCAATTATACCATAATTAATGATCAAAGTTTTAATGATACGTTATCTAACAACATTGTTAGTTTTAAAAATCTGGGCCCAGATTGGTGTTAGCATCCATAAATGTTAAAGTTTTATGTAAGATGGAAGGGGGATCTCTTGGAATCATGAAGTGCATTGAATAAATGAAAATGCAGACTCAACCTGGATGGATATAGTTGGTGCATACACAGATGTTTGTTTGTTTGTGTTGAGGTTTTACTGCCCAGTCAACCCACTGGGATCATGTCGAGTGTGACCAGTTTACTGGGCAGGCATAATCCTCTAAGTGGTTATTCAATATTGTGCACATTCTTTTGCCAGAAACTGACAACTGCCCTTCTTGAATCTGCCGAAGGGAGAGATGGCCATAGAAATTATTTCATAATCAATCTTCACGAAAGAATGTTGCCAATCTGGCAGGGTTTGAACCTGCAACCTCTTGTTCACCAGTCTGATGCACAGCAAACTGAGCCACCAAAGCTGGCGGGCTAATGTTAGATAACTGGTCCAAGGTTCTATTCAGAATAATTTGGTTTCTTTTTAAATCTCCAGGCCCCTTCAATATTTTTTCACACATATAAATTTAATGTTATAAACTAAACTTTATTATACTACAACTGCTGAATTCCTAGGTGGATTTTACAGATACTTTTACAGAGACTTATATTAGTTACTCTTACATTGTGAGCAAGTCTGAAACCCCATGAAAGATCTTTTAACCCATTGTAGTCAGGAGACCCGTAAAAGGGTAACTGGCAAACAGTGCAGACCCAGACCAGACGCCGCAGAACACGGCGTCTGATCAGGGTCTCTACTGTTTGCAAATAGTTTAGCCATTTTTCTCTAGGAATATGTAAATCTCATAGCCGGACGTATCTAAAATTGAAATTGGACTCCTCCAATATATAGTGTGGGAGAGTCTATTCTGTATACAATGGGTTAATTAAGGCCATGAACACAGACACTTTTTTAATATGAGCCAAGACATGAGAAAAGGTGTCTTTTGGGCAAATGCAAACTGGAAAGATCCAGATCAGCCAGGAGAGATATACAGTCGACTCTCGTTATCTCGACCTCGCTTATCTCGAATAACCGCTTATCTCGAAGTGAAAATCTGGTCCCTGCCTAAACATGAAAATCTAACAACATGTGAGAAATATTGTGGAAAAGAGGAGAAATTGCTCCTTAGGAGCAATTTCTCCTCTTTTCCACAATATTTTCAATATATCTCTAACTTCAAGAGTCCAATTACATATATATTTGTTAAATGTGGTTTTGCGAATTATTTTTTCCTCAATTCTGCAAATCTGATATGTCAAAGTACGGATATCTCGAAGTATTTCAGAGAGTCCCTTGGAATTCGATAACGAGAGTCGGCTGTATTCAATGGCTCGGACAGCTTTAGGATCATGGAAATTTGTTTGAGTTAAGGGTAGTTTGAGCCACTGAGGGTTAATCATGGCACTAGGTCAGGAAGCATACAGTGATACTTTAGGGAAATCTTTTCGATTTTCTATACAATAATTGTATGTTTAGTGTACTCATTAGAACTGCCTCAATGAGGCAATTCCAATGAGTACACACAACATACAATTTCATGATAATATAAGAAATCTAATGAGTACACACAACATACAATTTCATGATAAAATAAGAAAATTTTCCAAAACAGTTGTTTTCTTGAGCTATCGGAAGAATTTCGTAGGGACTCAAAAACTCATGGGGAACAGGCCATCGGTGTTGGGAGCTTTTGAGGTTGGACTCTGAAAAGTCTGATCTGGAACTTTGCCATACTTTGTTGTGTTCCACAGTGTCCCAATGATTGCAGGCCCCCTAGCAGTCTCTCTTAAAAATAAAGGTTTTTTTATAAAGGTAATTTTCTGCCAAATAAAGATTTTTCAGGATAAATTTTGCACAAAATAAAGAGCATTTAATGGTTAAATTTCTCGGCAGATCCCAAGCAAAAGAACTCTGCGTCATCACCTCTCAAGCAAAATAGGCAGAAAAGTTGCAGAGAAAATCTTTAAATGGTAATGACAATATTAACTTACATCTCTGTTTAGCAACATATGGAACTAAGTAACAGAGTTATAATTTGTTGTTACGAAATGCTACATATTTACTCTGTCCTTCTCTTGCATTTACAAATTGCAAACTATAAAGGTTTTCTTATCAGGTTTTTACAGGTTTTTCAGACAAATTAAATGTCTTAAAGGATTTCAACAAAAAGGTTTTTAAAGGTTTTAGAGGTTCCCCTAGGGGCCCTGTGATTGTATTAGCGAACAGTGAAGGGCCTGATCAGACTGTGTTGATACCCAGGATGATTTGGGCCGCTGTCAGCATATGTCTGAAGACATGTTTTCGAATGGCGTGGCCCATATAATGGGCAATCACAAATCACAAATTCTGCCAACTCAACCCTTCTCTTTCTGAACATGACATGCCTTGTCTTAGCAAACAGTGTAGATCCAGATCAGTTGGCTTCTTCAGAAGCCAACTGATCTGGATCTGCACTGTTTGTCATTAAATATGCAAACTTCTATCATAAACCCGGATCAAGTAATCTGATTGGCTGGAAATTGGACATGGGTGTGGCATCTTATTCAGCATGAGAAGGGTTAAGTATTGAGTGTACACATACCTTGCAGCCAGGGCATCCCTCAATCCTTTCCTAACATTGAGTCTGACTGGTTCCGGGCCCTCTGGCAATGGTTGATCTGACTTACTGTCATCTGAAGATTTGTCTTTGTCAGATATTTGAGACGTGTCACTGCCAGTATCTACTGAACTGTTCAAACCTGGTGACTGAGATTCTGGAAAGAAAACAAAACAAATCAATGAAGTAGTAGGATTCTGAATATAGGAGCTCCATAGCTATTTTCTTAAAAAAAGTAGGAGTCAGACTATGCAAGTTTG
Source organism: Anodontia alba (assembly GCA_964016985.1). Classification (NCBI taxonomy): domain Eukaryota; kingdom Metazoa; phylum Mollusca; class Bivalvia; order Lucinida; family Lucinidae; genus Anodontia; species Anodontia alba. Next base: position 5,456,677 of record OZ024835.1, on the reverse strand, counting down.
CTATATTTCTCTGAAAAGTAGGAGTCCCATCGAACAAAACAGGAGTCCAGGACTTCGTATTTGGAGGAAATGAGGACCTGGAAGTAAGACAATGAAAAGTAGCATTTTATCAAACATCTAGGTAACAAACATGCAATGATCAAGATTAGCCTACACTTAGTCTAAGCAGTAGATGACATTCTAAACCTTTTTCTCTTACAAAAAAGATATGGCCAAACATTTCATATGAATTGTATGCTAATCGAACTGAGCAGGTTATACAGTAAAATTCTGCCATTAAACTACTCGAAATTAAGACCACTCCGCCAAAAAAAACAGCTTTTGGCAATCCCAAAGAGCTTCTCAATATTAACCCTTGTCACGCTGAATAAATTCAGATGCCACACCCACTTTTAATTTTCAGCCCATCAGATTACTTGATCCAGGTTGTTGATAAAAATTCACATTCTGATTGACAAACAGTGCAGATCCAGATTAGTTGGCTTCTGAAGAAGCCAGCTGATCTGGATCTAACTGTTTGTAAAGGAAGGACATATCAGAGTTCAACAGGACTAGGGTTAAGATCCCTACTAACAAGACCACTTTTAAGAAGCCCCAAAGGTGGTCTAAGCCCTTAAAATGCCAAGAAAACCTGCATCTGAAAATGTCCGATGTTTATGTTGTCTGTTGAATATTCTTGCAAACTTTTCAAACCTATTTTTGCATATAGGCAAACAGTGTGGACCCTGATCAGACTGCTCCTACAGGACACACTGTTTGCAAAAATAACTTCTAAAATCACAAGCAGACGACAAAGCAGATGACAATTGTTGTCATTGGCAGTTTAAGGGTTAATGGTGGAATTTCACTGTATATATCCTGATATTCTATTTCACAGCTACAGATAAGGAGATAACTGTTAGAGATAATTTGGGATAATTTTCAATTTGCACAAAATATAATATAATTTGTATGACAGGCATTTGCAATGAACACCAAGAAATTATGATACGATGCAAGAAATAAAATTATCTCTTGCACAGGCCCCATTTTTTTTTTATTTGGGTTTTACGGCCCTTTCAAAAATATTTCACTTATATTGAGCCGATCGTTCATCAAAGATGGGTGAAAACTGGAGAGCCCGGAGAAAAACCACCTGACCATCCATAAGCAGAATTTGGCTTTCCCACATGTGAGCAGAGCGAGGCTCGAACAGCTGTGAGAAACCTAATGGATTAAGAGTCAGCTCTCTTATCCACTAGGCTATGGGGGCCCGCACATAGGCCCTTTATTAGGATCTATTATCAAAAATGTAACCAGAGAGTACCAACAACACCTGGGCCCGGTTGTTCAAAGCGTCGTTAGCTTAACGAGCTCGTTAAGGGTCATTTCGTTAACTGTTTTAGCGGATTCAATACACAATATTCTGATATTTTTTGCTGAAAAAATGTGAGTAGCTTTTGCACTGCAAAAGCTACTCACATTTTTTCAGCAAAAAATTTCAGCGTATTTGCATATCACTTGATGTAAATTTTAACGAATCGTTAACTAATGACATCGTTAGTTTTGAACAATTGGGCCCTGGACTTTCAATGGGCCATATCAAGTGAAAAATGTGCCTTCAAACATGCGTAAAATGTGCCGATTTACATCATCCTGCACATGGACAAAGTCTCTCCAGGACATTTGTTCTCCAGTGAAATATTCTACAGTATCTAATGATTCTGTTTGCGGGAAGCGAAGGCCCCAATCAGACTGCACATAAGTAAAGGCATAATTTTTCCTTAGTGGGGCTCATTTAACTAGAATTCCAAGAAATGGATGTGTTGCCTTTTTAAAGGGCCAACCATCTGATATATAAACAGTAAAACAACACTGTATTTGTCCTGATATTCGCTTCTATCCCTATAGGCGACCCCTCACTGACTAAATTTTATAAAGTAAATAAAGGGCTAAACTTCGACCAAAATTTTTTCGGATGATTACCAAAATCAAACCTGACCTGTATGCTATAATGATATACCATTCTGCGAACTTTGAATGAAATTAATGCACCCCTTCAAAACATGCAATAGCTTTCCCTGTATTTTACCCCACCAACAAAAACTAAGTTAAAAAAGGCCATAACTTGGCCAAAATTTTGCCGATGATTACCAATATCTAACTTGACCTGTATTTTACAATGATCTATCCTTCTGCAAACTTAAAATGAAATCAATGCATCCCTACAAAAGTTATAGAAGCCAATACCAACATAACAACAAAAACTAAGGGCCATAAGTCATCCAAAATTATGCGGATGATTACCAATATCAGATGATTACCAATATCAAACTTGACCTGTATTTTACAATGATATACTCTTCTACAAACTTCTGATGAAATCGATGCATCCCTTCAAATTTTATTGAACGGAAACCAATATCTTAACCCAACAACAAAATCTAAGTCAAAAAAGGGCCATAACTCAGCCAAAATTTGGTGGATGATTATCAACATCAAACTTGACCTGTATTTTTCATTGATATAAACTTCTGCAGACTTCAAATGAAATCAATGCATCCTTTCAAAAGTTATAGAAGAAAATGAAAAGTGTGATGACGACACCAACGACAAGGACGATGCGGATGGACAACAAGATCACTATGTGTCTGCCATGCTATGCAGGCGGCACAACAATCAAAAACGGTACAAGTACATACTAGAAGACAGCCTTCTGTGTGATTTCAGTATTTCAAATGTTGGATGTTTCTGCAGCCATTCCTTGAGTTCACTTTCTCTCGGTGCCCTGTGACCTGTCAATAACTTCCCCGTACCTCGTTCTACTACTGCTATTCTCTTCTCTTGAGGCAATTTAATGGCTGCCTGGAATAGAAACAGGGGTGAGAATAGTGACTAAATATCAATCCTGAAATCTAAAAATCTAGTTAAAAAACTACTAATATTTTTCTTATTTCTCAATTGAAACATACATGTATGTTGTGGTACTCATTAGAAGCGCCTCCCCGAGGCGCTTCTGATGAGTACCACAATATATGTTTTTATTGAGAAATAAGAAAATTATTATGTAGATATTCCCTCTTATCTGGAGCTATGCAATGAATAATTAGTTTTTAAAGTTATTTCAGACATATATTAACCCAAGTAACACAAACTGACACAAAAGATGGTCTTGTGAACAAGAGTAAAAGTGATTTTTCATGCTTAAAATGAAAATTCTCAATCCTGAAATCTGGATTAATCCTGAAGTTTCCCATCCCTGTAGAAATACAAGTTAAACAAGCTGCCCAAAGAATATAAGCATCTTTTATAGGCGTTTGGTGCATACTAAAAAATCTATTCCAAGGGTCACTATCTTTTTGTGATGCCAGACAATGATTCCTAGGGACAGATTTTTCTATATGTACCAAATACCCATTACAGATTTTTTTCTTCCACAAATTACAATTTCTAGTGTTTGGTGTTTTTCCTTATTTTTAAATGCAGCACTCCCTTCAATACACAATGAAGTTGACATCTACCATATTGAAAGATGATGTCCTATACAACCAACGCATTGATCGACCACACATGAAGTTGGTCCTTTTTATACCCCGCCATGATATTGGCGGGTATTATGATATACCCTCCAGTGTTTGTCCTTTCACACTTCATTTCCAGGTAACTCCTCCAACATTTTTCATCGGATTGCATTGAAACTTGGTGGACAGTTAGACCATGAGGTGGTACTGCGCATATTGTTTTGAGGTTATGGTGCACCAAAGTCTGATAGAGTTATCAACACTTTTTAAAGATTTTTCAGACTTGACGTTGCTTCCAGATAACTCTTCCTACAGTTTTCATCCTATCGTGTTGAAACATGTTGGACAGCTAGACTATGAGGCAATGCAGCGCATATTGTTTCAAGGTTACAGTACACTAAATTTTGATAGCGTTATAGCTCTTTAAAGATTGTTCAAGCATGATTTCATTTCCAGCTCACACCTCCTGTAGTATTCGTCTAATCAAGCTGTTATTTGTTGGACAGAGAGAAGAAGACAGAGAGGAGATGGGGAGAACTGCAGCTAGGTTACAGTACATCAAATTTTCATTAGTAATAACTTCTTAAATATTGTTCAGGCATGATTTGTTTCCAGCTCACTTCTATATTTTTCATCTGATCAAGCTGTAATTTGTTTCACAGAAAAAAGATGTGGAAGACTACAGCCAGCTTACAGTACACCAAATTTTTATATACTTTCAAGGTTTTGATCTTCTATACAATAATGGTATGTTGCATGTTCTCATTAGAATCACCTCAATGAGGTGATTCTAATGAGTACACACAACATACAATTTCATTATGAAATAAGAAAATTTCCCTAAATATTTGTTTTCTTGAGCAATCAAAAGAATTTCAGTAGAGATTCAAAAATTCATTCCAATCATCCAAGGTAAACAAGCTATCGGTGTTTGAGTCATCGAGGGTTTGCTGCATTTTCCTTAACAAGTACTCAGCTTACACCACATCACCTAACAGGATTCCTACATTCCTAACTTTACCTGTTTAGCTGCCTCACTTTCTTCTCGCTTGTTTCTCTCATGTCTCTCTTGACACTCCTTCTCTGAGAACAGTGAGCCCATCTTTGCCAGCTTATTACAACCACATAGACATTTCCTCTTAGAGTACACAACCTTAGGCTTCTCCTAGAAATAGTTTATATACAAATACTGTTGGCTATTTCATTTCAAGCTTTAGTTTTTTTGCCTATTATAATTCATGAAATCTGAAAGCCAGTGTATTTTTATGTTTGAAACATGTATATTGGTTGAGCTGAGGTGTTACTGCCCAGTCAACCCAGAAGGGTCATGCCGAGCTGGTCAGTTTACGTGACCTCACTTTTCCTATGCAGGCTTAGTCCTCTAAGTGGTTAACCAGTATTTGTGTGCATTCTTTCTCCAGAAACTGACAACTGCTCTTTTTCGAAACATGTACATACATGTAATTTTTGCAACAAGAATACTGTTTTTTGTTGTTGTTTTTTTTTGTTTTTTGTTTTTTATTTAAGGTTTAATGGTCACTGAAACAGTCTTTCAGTCAAGTTGTCATAGTTTCTGCATGTGATAGTGGGACATGATGTCCCTTTATAGTGCCTCACTGTAATACCAGGCCCTAGATACGTTGACAACGTTAACATCACCTCCCAATATACTGACAGGAGTGTGGCAAGTCTTAGCTCTTCTACCTAATACTGAGGCCAACTTAAAAAAATATACCTTTAGGGAAACCCCACCCTACCTAACTGTCCTGGTGAAACCTAGCAATTTTTCTCATGTTTTACTTGGATAAAATAATCATGCTAAATATTCCGACAATTAGGTCTGAGCAAACAATGTAGACCCATGTAGGCTTTAGGCAGCCCATCTATTTCGCTGGCCCCGATGGGCGGGGGCCATGCTTTCCTAATACTGAAAACTAGTGTATGCCGATGACAGGTACAATGACAATATACTATCGTTAGCTTACACGTGTCGAAGTTTTTTAAGATTATCACGTAAAAAGAGCATAAAGTCTATGTGTTATCTAAAAATCTACATCAAAGTGTACCTTATGCACAAAACAAATCATGCTTAGCTTGTACATAGATGGAGAATGGATAGAAATAAAATTCGAAGTGGAAACAAAATTCAAAATGGCCACGATCGCAAATCTTTTAGGCTGACATCATAAGTCTCGTGATTCAACTCCTTGCAAATGGAATACTTGGAACTATTGGCTGTTTTGTTGCTATTATCGGCACGGCTGCCGTGTCAATAGTCTCTGCCAAATCACTGAACGCTTATTGTTTTTCAGGATAAGCACCAAACCACCCAAGTGTTTGTTGGACCGTCACATTTTTTGGTCACACACATCACTGGTCACATCGTTAGTCTATAGTAGTGCGTCTGCATTCGGGGAACTGCTTCACAGTTCCCGTTGGATGCACTTATTAACTTACTGGCTCAAACGACTTTATTCTCTTTTTCTTTTCCAACCCCACTTTTTCTTTTGGTGACCTTTTCCTGATGTATCCAACCTTTCCTTTCTCGTCCTCCGAGGTTCTCCCTTTCCTTGGTGAGTCCCCTTCAGCCTGTTTAACTTTTGCCGGAGTATTATTGCGGTCATGCTTTCCTTTCAGCGATGTCTCACTATCTATTGATTCCCTCTTTGCTGGTGAAACTACTGTGGAATCAGGTTCAGATTTATCCTATCAATAGATATAGAATATAAAGGTATCTTATCTGGTATTTGACTATTGCTGGGATCCAAAGCAAACACTTTAAGTTAGATGACAATCTTGTTGTATCCAAGCAAAAATGTATACATTTTATAGAAAAATGACCATCATTTTTCTATATAATCTACACATTTTGTATATAAACACCATTTTAGGGTTCATTTTTATATATCTGAAACTGTGCCATGTTAGAAAGACATTCCTATGTACTATACTACAACCTCTTTATAACACGATTCATTATAACACGGTTTTGGATATAACACGGTTCAAAGATGGATCTCAAAAATGTATAGATTATATTGAAAAATGACCATAAATGGTCATTTTTCAATATAATCTATACATTTTGTTTGGATACAAAATGGTTGTTTAACTAACACGGTTTATGCTATGGACCCCAACAATAGTGTTATAAAGAGGTTGTGGTGTATTAGTATTTTCTTGTTTCCCCTAAACACGTTTTAATACCCACATTTGTTTAACCTCATGTTAAGGAGTAGTGTGATGATTCTGGGGTAATTTCTCTTCTAAATTCTACATGTGTATATATGCTTTCAGAACTCTCTGATATATTTATCATGAGTACATACAATTACCTAATCTATGTTTTGTGGAAAAAGTGGAAAACAATTAACTTTTTGTTTGAAACAGAAAACTAGATAAAAAGTGATTTCTCCCTGTTTTGGGAGGTCTGGGTAAGCCACGAGTATGTGCATAAAATTTTCAAAGTGAATGAAGGGCAAATAACTCCTGCAATAATAGTCAAATAAAAATTCTGTAACATTTATGCACATGTTCATTTAATGCTAGCTTCAAACCACTGTGGATGAAGTTGGACACAAATAATACTAGAAAGTGTGAGGACATATTGGCTGCGCCAAGCGAAAAAAGCATCTCGTCATGAAAACATGCCTGTATAATTTTGACCCCCTTAGCCCCCACTTTTATAAGTAAAACTGGGGTTTACAGGGGTATACATTATTTTTCTTATTTCTGCTCAAAAACATAGATTGTGGGTACTCCTACTCCTTAGAACCGCCTCATCGAGGCAGTTCTAAGAAGTACCCACAATCTATGTTTTGAGCAGAAATATGTAAAATATCTTAATTTTTTTTATCTGCAAATTGTCATTTTTTGGTGGGAAAATTTTCAGTATATTTAATAGGCCTGTTTTTATAATGTCAAGCGTGCGTAAAATAAGCGGTGTTACATCATCTTGCACATGTAAAAGGTCTCACTCGGCCATTTTCTCTCCATTGATACATTCTATAGTTCGTATCCAGTGAATCTGACAGCAGACAGCAAAGGCCCTGAGTAGATTGCACAAATGCATATGCTCAAAAACACGTTTTCGCATGGCCAGCCATATAAACACACATGTACAAGATTGATTGTGTTGGGGTTTAACGACACGTCAACCCTTGTGGGTCATTTTGTGTCATCTCCCAGAGAAAGGGAGAGAACAGATAAAAAGACAGAAGTAGAGATGAAAGAAAGGGACAGATAAGAAAGAGATACAGGAATGAAAGTGAAGAAACAGAAGAAATAAAAACATTCGCCCGTTACCCTTACCTGCTACGAGGATAGCAGGCCTTGCCCAACTGTAAGCCAATATCAGCTGGACGCCCCGATGACGTAAGATATATGACACTTTCGTACAACCCGACCAATCCCCTCATGTACAAGAACAATTCTATGTGCTCCTTCCTACTTTACGGTAGATGCATAAAAAACCTTGTCTGAAATGTCGGAGCTGCTTCCTCTCATTCTAAACCAAATCCTCCAATGACAAACACTTACACTTACAGTAGAATGTGTACTGGTTGTAGACAATGACTCAAACAGTGATGTCCTTTCTGAAGTATCTGATGGTTTTGCTTCTGTTTTCTGAAAATTATACAAAATTCATTCTCAACCATATTTACCATAAGTACTGGGACATAGAGACTTAGAACAAAACAGCGTAGATCCTGGCCAGATGCCACAGAGTGTGGCATTCTAAAGCACTTGCGTATGTAACGTGACGTCTGATTGGATAACGTCAAACATTTGCGGCGGTATATTCTGCGATATACTGTCGGAAATCTGACATCATCACGTAACGTTGCTTCTCATTGGCTGGCATTTGGTTTTACACGGCTCACAGCACTTGTCGATCTGTGCAAATAGTACATCTTTTCAACAGAAAAAAAAGAATAAACGCATTAGAATGGGGATAACTGCATTCAAATTTGTCATTTGGGGAGGTTAATCGGTGGTTTTACAGTCGCAAATTACGTTTTACAGCTCCGCTCACGCTTCGCCATTAAACGAAATTTCCAACCGTAAAACCGCCGATTTACCTCCCTAAATGACAAATTTGAATGCAGTTATCCCCTAATTAGCTCAAGATCTACACTTTTAGCCACTCCTCTAACAGTTTAGATGCATTCAAAGGTAGTCAAATGGACTTGGTCAATTTTATGACAAGTATGCTAAGTAGCGTACCATATTTTTCTAATATACTCAATACATATCTGATACAATGACATTATTGCCTCCAAATTTGCAGGCTTTTCACCATTTTCTACAAGGGAGACAACTTTTTTTGACTTCCTGTTTGCATTTTTGCACACCAAGTCCCCTCTGAAACGGCATCTACTCTATAAGGAAAGTATTTGCTTAAAAGGCAGAAATCCTTCCTTCTGGAGTAGAACGCTTTTAAAAAGGAGTTATTAACCCATTTATGCCTAGCCTCCCATAAAAGGGACATTGGCAAACAATGTAGACCCAGATCAGACTCCAATCAGAGTCTACACTGTTTGCATTTAAGACAGGAGTTTCTATAACATATGGTAGTAATAAAAACAAACCAGACACTCCTTCTACTGGAAATGTATCGCTCCAATGAGTTACGGTACAAGAGTCCACTGGGCAAAAATGGGTTAAGGGAACCAAATAGAATTATTAAAATCACTATTTGCCAAGAAGCGTGACGTTTCGGCCATCAAGTGGCTTTTCTCACGAAGACCAGTTCAATTTGATATCTACATTTGAAATAAAAAAAATAATTCTGACGAGAGTTGCCTCAGCTGAAAATGTAGTACATACATCTGGGCCCAGTTGTTCAAAGCATCACTAGCTTAACAAGCTCGTTAGTGGTCAAAATGTTAACTGTTCTAGTAAGTACAATATCTAATTCACAGGTATTTTCGCTGAAAAAATTTTGAGTAGCTTTTGCAAATGCAAAAGCTACTCACATTTTTTTCAGCAAAAATATTAGTGTATATGGCATATTTAATCAAAATTTTAACGATACATTAACTAAGGACATCATTAGTTTTGAACAACTGGGCCCTGAACGAGTAATATGTGGCAATATGTGAAATGTTTAGGGCTTTAAATCTGTTTAGAAAGGAGCAGCAGGGTCTTCCCTCAGGGTTTTAAAATGAGGGTCCCAGGGACCCTTATGTGGAGTAAAGGGGTCATTTAATAAAATTTAAGGGTTTGTTGTTTTAAAGAGGTTAACCCTCAAAGCACTAATTGCAACTACACATTACGAAAACATGCCTATTCAAATATATTGCAAATTTCACCACCAACTATTATTGCCCCAATATTGATAATTCTTGCCTTTGAGACCAGAAATACATCAAAATACAAAGCCATGGATAAATGAAATTAATTTTGGACTGATCATATAGCATCACTCAGGACCCTTGCCCCTAACTTTTATGGGTCCGGAACACTGTTTTGGGGGAAACAACTGCAAAAATGCGAGTCGGGGGGAAAACCATAGTAGCAGTATAGTTTCTTAATATAACCACTGCAAAATACCACATCACTGGCCTATGTCGAACCAGAAATGTCAATAAACAATGGTTACGTGACTAATAGTTTCATGTTCTGTTTGTTTGTTTGTGTTGAGGTTTTACGGCCCAGTCAATCCAATGGGGTCATGTCGAGCGCGGTCAGTTTACCTAACCACACGTTTACTGGGCAGGCTTAGTCCTCTTAGCGGTTAACCAGTATTGTGCACATTCTTTCGCCAGAAACTGACAACTGCCCTCTTGAATCAGCGGAAGGGAGAGAATGACCGTAGAAAATATTTCACGATCAATCTCTACGAAAGAATGTTGCCGACCTCGGCGGGGGTTGAACCTGCAACCTCCTGGTCTCCAGTCGGATGGCGCATCCAACTGAGCCACCGAGGCCGGCCTCATGTTCTGTAAGTCAGTGAATATGAAACTCAAGTTATCATTTAACCTTTATCATGTCAAAATTTACACATAAATACCGTTTTTGAGCGCAACCTCTGTGTATTCCACAAACAAGCCACCACATGAGTTACTCTGGAGTTGGATGAAAGAAACAGGATATGGCAGGAAACAAAGGGCCATAACACCATCAATAATAATGACTGAAATTAGCCTATTAACCCTTACCACTCTCTGAGCAAATTCAGCAGATGACAAATTGATGATAATTTTCATATTTTTTTTTTTCAGAAAATAGACTCTGACATTTGATGCAAACTGTTTCCTGAGGAGACAGTTTGCAAGTAATGTCAAGAAATGTCAAAACCTATTTTCTGGGCAAAATAAGAAAAAAACAGTTCAAACTGTCATCTGCTGAAATTTTTACTCAGCACGCTGATGATGATGATGCTAGGTGTTATCCCTTAAGATGCCACGCAAAACTACATCTGAAAATGTCACCTGTTTATGTTGCCTGCTGCATCTTCTTGCAAATTTTTCAAACATACTTTTTGCATAGAGGCAAACAGTATGGAACCAGATCAGACTGCTCCTAGAGGAGCAGTCTGATCTGGGTCCACACTGTTTGCAACAATGACTTTTAAAGTAACCGGCAGAAGACAAAGCTGACTACAATTGTTGTGTTTAAGGGTTAAATGGAATGGACACACTTAATAGATTTTCTGCTATTTTTACAAAAGGGAGACAATTTTTGTGACTTCCTGTTTGCTTTTCTGCACATCAAGGCCCTGCTAAATTGAGTCTACTCTAAAAGGAAGGAATTTGCTCCCTAGGGGAGCATGTCAATGCCTATTTTCTAGGGAAAAAAAAAAAAAGAAAGAAAAATATTTCAAAAATTTGTTCAGGTCCTTCTGGAAAGGATCTTCTCTAAAAGGAAAGAATTTGCTCCTTAGAGTAGACCCTTTTTCAGAAAGGAGACAAAGCAATTTTGATATGAGTTATCTCCCCATGAAAGTGTATTCATTCCCTTGAACCAAGTGAACATACCTTGTGTGACTGATCAGGGGATTCTGTTGATGTAACCACGGTCTTCTCTTCCATCTCATCCTCATTCTCTGTAAATATTTTAATTACCATTGCTCTTGATACTGTGGGTTGTTTTTTTTTTTTCAATCCAAAAGTAATGATATTTTTCTTATTTCTCCACGAAAACATATGTTGTGGGTACTCATTAGAAGCGCCTCACTGAGGCGCTTTTAATGAGTACCCCCAACATGTTTTCGTGGAAAAAAAAATATTTACCCACTCTTATCTAGACATATGAATTACTAGATTTTCCCTAACTACTGGCATAACTAAACTGCTTACTATACTTTTAAACTTTGAATAATTCCATTTTGCTATCTACCTGTTGGTGTGTCTAAAAACTGCTGCATGAATGACAGTGCAGATGCTGCAATCTGTGGCATCTGCATTCCAGGTGTCTGGTCTGAATACCAAATGTTTGCTCTGGCATGCCTGCCCCAATACTTATGTCTAATGGGAACTAATTTAGTATAATGTGCTAGCAGAATAAAACAATAAATGTGGCATGTGAAAAGTGAGTACGGCAATTAAAACCTGCTTTAATCTACGCTTGTTTAAATTTTGGACAGCTTTTGAAATTTTGGCATTAATTAGGAAAGGATCTCTGACGGTAACAAAGGCAATCTGCCTATTTTTTAGCAGGTTGTCCCAGCTTCTGTGATTTCTTCATTCAATTATAACTGATATTTTTAGAAAGGCACATGTCCTATAAAGAAGCAGAAGCAGCCAAATTGTACATTTTTGCCACATAGAAGTTGTATTTTATTTCTATAGGAGGGAGGCGTAACATTTTTCAAAAAAATAAAATTCATCCAGATTTGGATTGTTTTCATGTAAGTGAATGTTTACGCATATCCTTATAAAATACAGGGCCCAGTTGTTCAAAGCGTCGTTAGCTTAACGAGCTCGTTAAGGGTCATTTCGTTAACTGTTCTAGTGGATTCAATATACAATATTATGATATTTTTTGCTGAAAAAATGTGAGTAGCTTTTGCAATGCAAAAGCTACTCACATTTTTTCAGCAAAAAATTTCAGCATATTCGCGTATCACTTGATTAAAATTTTAACGAATCGTTAACTAACGACATCGTTAGCTTTGAACAACTGGGCCCTGGCTTATATTTGGGTATATAGCCAATTATTTGACTACAATTGATGGTATAAATTTACATTTTCCACAGAAAAATAAAACTTTATACCAAACATTTAACATACCCTGATAGCAGTGCTAGCATTTATTGTTCAGTGATTCCATATGTTATCTGGTGCTCCAGGTAAGCTTGAAATCCTAGTGATAAATATCAGTGTGTTTTTACCATTTTTATACAAACTGATAAGTTATGGAATCTCATTAGATCTACAAGACAATATGGTAATTAAGAACCAAGATTATTTTTGTCACAGTAGAATAAGAAATAAATATACATGTGACTATTTAACTGGAACCCTGTTATGCATCCCAAATCTACCACCAGGTTCCACTTCATTGGCTATATATACAATATATGCACAAGTATCTTGTATTGTACAGTTGACTTCCAAATGCACATTATTGACTCAGGCTTTAAATCCTTAAAGTACTGAGTGGAGGCTGCATTTCTGCAACAGATGTCAGACACATGGCCAAATATATGGACAAGCTGAATTGTAGTTATGCCAGGACATAACAGTTCAGATAATTCAATTTATGACAAACTGCTAAACTGAGTGACAGAATAGGGTTTTTTGTCTCCAGGGTATTATTCTCCAACTAACCTCAGGTAGCCACTTACATATATTGTGTGTAAAAAATATATATACAAATATCGGCTAAAGGATAAGCTGAGGGGGAGGGGGTGGGGAGGGGAGGGGGAAACAGTAAAAACTCCCACCCCCCACCCCAACCTCTCAAACACCAACTCACCAGTCTCTAGTGAGCAGCCTGTATAGTCATGATATTTTTTTTGTTTGTTTTAGTGGATTATTGAACAGGATTATGAGAGAAATATTTACTCACTGGAGACAGTCTACCATACGCCATTTATGGGATGCTGGGCATAAATGGATAACATCCACAGAAGAGTGCTAAAATTACATTTAAATTCAGGCCTTTTTTCGAAATTCTGTAAATTTGTGACTCAGAACAGTCAGCCTGTTATGTATCTAGGGCATGAAACAGCCCCACCAATTAATGGATAGGCTGGGATTAACCTAGATGTAATATAGCCACTCTGATTACAGATATGATTTAATGTAAATCAGCCATTGCCCAGAGTTGCATTAAGTAAACGGTGATCCTTCAACATATAGTTTAATTATTTACATTACCCTTTTATTAATTATTTAAGGTATTTATCAGATTTTTCTCATTCATCTCTGTTACACAAAAAGTTTTGAATAACACAAATTTATTTAAACAAAAAGTGTTTGTTGATAATAAAATTTTTTTCCTCTTTTCTTTTATTAGTCCTTGTATTTCTTTCAATATTTTCATCATTATTTGGGAGGTTATTCAATATTTTGGAAATTAAATGTATTTTGTTAGGCTATTTGAGTTAGCTCCCTTGAATTATTTTTAGGCTCTAGGGTAAAACCTTGCACTAAATCAAATCCATGTAGTTACCTATTTTGTTACGCTATTTGAGTTAGCTCCCTTGAATTATTTTGGGCTCTAAGGTAAAACCTTGCACCAAATCAAATAGTAACAGTCACTTTCATGTCAAAATATCACCCCAGCTGAGCTACCAGAAGTGAAAATCTGCTGTGTATTTCATATGAATATAGACTGCAGAACTCCAGATAAATTTCAATGTTAACCCTTATCATGCTGAATAAATTAATATGCCATACCCACTTCTAATTTTCAGCCAATCAGATTGCTTGATCTGGATTGTTGCTATAAATTCATATACTTAATGGCAAACAGTGCAGATACAGATCAGTTGGCTTCTTCAGAAGCCAACTGATCTGGATCTTCACTGTTTGCAAAGGCAGGGTATATCCGGGTTCAGCAGGACTAGGGTTAATTATATTTGAACTTGGCCACTTTGATGAAGGAATTGTTCCTCATGACTGCGCTACCATCTCCTAGTATAATCTTCAATAAGTTGAAGGAGGCTAGTTGATTTTTTTTTTTTTTTTTTTTGATTTGGGTTTTACTGTCCTTTCAAGAATATTTCACATATCGAGCCGATGGTTAATCAAAGGTGGACAAAAACCAGAGAACCCTGGAAAAACCACCTGACCATCCGTAAGCAGAACTTGGCTTTCCCACATGTGACCCGAGCGAGGCTCAAACCACAGCGGTGAAAAACCTAATGGATTAAGAGTCAGCTCTCTTATCCACTAGGCTAAGGGGGCTAAGGAGGCTAATACATAGCAGAAACGGCAGAAGCAGAAGATAAGGTGATCTTTTGTTATTATTGCAGAAAAACGCCCCTGGAAACCTGTATGATGCTACACTGAACTCTACAGTCCTGATAAAAATAGTGTGCAGACCAGTTTTGTTAATTTTGCAGCAAAACTTATTTTGTGGGTGTGTAGTCTAATATACTACAATCTTACACATATGGGCCACACCAAGCGAAAATGCATCTTCGAGCATGTGCAAAAAGCTCAGATTTAGATTCATCCCAAACATGCCCTGTCTGATCCAGGCATTTGCTTTCCATTGATACATTCTGTAGTGTCCAATGATTCTGTAAGCGAACAGTGTAGGCCCTGATCAGACTGAGCAGATACCCAGGCTGACACACAGGCTGATCTAGGCCTTTGCTGTCTGCATATGCCCGAAGACAGATTTTCGCATGGCCAGGCCCATAATTATGATAGTAAACAGAGTATCATAGAGAAATAAGATTCAGTCTTTGGTATACAGGACCCTCTTTAACCCATTTTATACTGAAAAGACTCTCCCACACAATATATTGAAAGAGTCCAATTTCAATTTTAGGTATGTCAGGCTATGAAATTTAGATATTCCTAGAGAAAAATGACTATTTGCAAACAGTGGAGACCCTGATCAGAGGCCACGTTCTACGGCGTCTGATCTGGGTCTGCACTGTTTGCCAATTACCATTTAACTGGTATCCCGACTACAATGGGTTAAAGCAGTTCACTGATCTAACAGTAGTCAATGAACATCCAAAAAATGTTGCATCCTAATAAACATGTAAATATATTTCTAAAAATGTCGTCTTTTTTTTTTTTAAGTCATATTTCTATAAAGTCTACACAGTTTTGTTAGAAACATGGTTGTTTGGGTGAAAGGATTTTAGCCATGCATCCCACAAGTGTTATTAACCCTTGTCCTGCTGAACCCGGATATACCCTGTTTTGCAAACAGTGTAGATCCAGATCAGTTGGCTTCTGAAGAAGCCAACTGATCTGGATCTGCACTGTTTGCCATCAAGTATGCAAATTTATAACAAAAATCTGGATCAAGTAATCTGATTGGCTGAAAATTAGAAGTGGGCGTGTTATCTTAATTTATTTAGCAGGACAAGGGTTAAGAGGGTGTGGTGTGTATGCAGCGCGCAAAGGAAATTCCACTGATATGAAGAGGAAACCAAGATTCCTATTTTTGCCCTCACATGTATTTAGTGTTTCCAAGCGCAACATTTATAGATTTTATTAAAATTACCTGAACATTGTGGACAAATGTATTCTTCATCATTCTTCTCCATCTCCTCCCCTCTTGCTCGCGAAATACCAACACACTTGCCATGAAACCATTCCTCACACTTGTCGCAGCAAATCATAAACCTGGGGAAATTTGTACATTACACAGCTCCAGATAAGAATAAGTATCAGGTATACATTTTTCTTATTTCTCCACTAAAACATATGTTGTGAGTACATATTAGAAGCACCTCGCCAAATAGCAGGATTTTGTCAATAATTAAAAAACAAAAGAAAGCAACAACCATACCTGTCTAGTTTCCTTCTATATAGGAGCCCTTCTTCCTAATGACTGATTCCCATTTCCGCAGCACGTCTCCAATGCCTGTTGCTAGGCAACCAGAATTCATGTGTCTAACTTGCCTGGCCATTTCAAGTTCAAGGTCATCTAAGTCATAATAATGCACTCGGTGAAGGGGTTTCTTTAACTTTGGAAAAAGGTCAGGCTGTGGGGGGGAGGGTCTCATATCCTGTGAGTAGACAGGGTGAGGTAATGCATTCCAATTATATGACATAAGCAGTGACGTCACCCTCTGTGATTTATGGCATGCAGAGTTGTCTTGAAGAATTAAGGGCGTCACCTCAAGTAACGTTTTCCACTTCTTTCTGATTGCTGGCCATAGTATATCCATCAGAAACGTTCGATAGTACACTTGGTTAACGTTTTGACCCATTGGAACTTGATAAGCACATATCCCAGTGTTATGATATGCTAAATTAACATCATCATCACCAAATGACATTGTGCGCTCCTGAATTTAATTGGTCTTATCGAGGCTGGTGTGTGCCATTTGGACGACAGAGGCTTTAACCCATCGTATTCTGGAGACCCGTAAAAGGGTAATTGGCAAACAGTGCAGACCTAGATCAGATGCCGCAGAACGTTGCTTCTAATCAGGGTCTCCACTGTTTGCAAATAGTTTAGCCAATTTTCTCTTGGAATATCTAAATCTCATAGACAGACATACCTAAAATTGAAATTGGACTCTTCCAATATATAGTGTGGGAGAGTCTATTCAGTCTACAATGGGTTAACTCTGGCTCATAGCTCCTGATCCAAGCTTCAGCAATTGCCAATATGAGATTAAGAAAGTTCTCACCCTCATTTTCTAACGTCTCTAACAAGGGTGCGCACTCTTTTTTGGTCTTCAGACAAACACTGGGGTACCCAACGTGCGGCGACACGTCTCATGTTCAACTTATCCCTCATAATGGTATAAATCGAACCATGACTTATTCCCAAGTCATAGGCTAACTCATCACATGTCAGATGTCTGTTGGTATCCAAGACCTGTTTCACTTTTCTCACATTTTCTTCGTCCATTACCTCCACTGCATGGCTCGGGAAAACCGGAAAAATAGCCGGTCTGGACCGAAATTAAGAATTCTGGCCCGATTTCAAACACCCCAAAACGCTCATAAATCGGTCCAACAGGTTTGTGCCTTGAACCCCATTTTTCCCCAACCAACCAATTTTCACGAATCAATGATGTCTAAAAAATCACAAACGGTCAAGTCTTCCCAAACTGACAACGTCCGAGCACCTTTTAAATGCGATATTATGGTAGTTAAAAGGCTCTAAACGGTCATTTGACATGTATATTGGAGAGACAGCTGAATAACGGCAACCTTCCGCAGCACAAATTAATTACGTCATTATCCAAACACTGTCAAAAAATCAACACTTCACTGACCTTTGTGCGGTAAACAAGCGATTAACACGAATCATCAGTAACGGTAGTCTGATAATTAATCCGTTTGTGTGACAAGTGTGAATATACTGAGACTGCAAAACATCCAGGTGCAGTCGGCGTGTCCAAAAGATCAAAGGTCACTTTACTGAGAGTGATAAAAGAATGCACCGCTTGAACGCACCCGTTTTCTTCCTCTTCTTTTTTGTTTTGATCAACACGGTTTGTCGGCCCCAGATTCGATAAATGAATTCCCAAACCATGTACGCCCTGATCAGATGTCGCATACAACGGCGTCTGATCTGGGTATTATTGATTGCTTCTTTTTTTTTTTTTTGTTGTTGATTGCCGTAATACGCGAGTATAATTCAAGGTAGATTTCACGGTAAAAGTAAGTAATGCACCACTTGCGCTAGACAAGATTGGTCAGTGCTTAAAATTTAAGCAGTCTGATCAAATCTTGAAACATTGAAAACTGCAAAAACGCCCGTGGCGCAGGCCTTTTTTATTAGACCATGAAAGTCGTTTTGTTCCGTCTCTCCTGTTTCCCGCCGTCTTCGCGCTTATACAAGACGGGAATCAGTTGTTTATAAATAGTTTAGGAAAACCCTGCGGAGGTGGAAATAACAAAACCGTTTTTTTTTTTTTGTTTTTTTTTTTCTTTCTTTTTACATACCTGACTGTATTTATTGATGACACCAGCTTTGATCATGCTCGTTATACCCGGACTTCCGTCATATAACGGAGTTGAGGTGTATTATTTAAAAGGAGTTATAGGACTGCCAATTGTCATTAGTTTTCGTGACAGGTGATATATACATATTTTTTTTTTTTGGAAATGGGCTCATTGAGACGTCATCATCATCGGCTGGACCGATTCAGATTTCAAAATTTCCAGAGCCCTGCTCCACTGGCCGGCCAGAACTGTACCTACTTTCAACACTGTCTATACCATCTTAAAAGAAATCTATCCATCTGTAAACTGCAGATCAGAGCAGTCTGATCTGGGTCCACAGTATTTGCAAAAATGACTTTTAAAATCACAAGCAGATGACAAAGCAGATGACAATTGTTGTGATTGGCAGTTTCAGGGTTTAAATGAGCTCGCTCTTCTTTGGCAATAAAGCTGGCCATGATGTTCAGAGCGACTGAGCATTAGGTGACGTCACGTTATATGACGTCATGATACTCACACTTGATGTCACTGTTGTAGCGCTAATTGATTGTGCCAGGTGTGTGCCAAGTTTCATTACAAGAGGCCACAGCCTCTAAAATCGCTCACCTGAGAACATCTGCTTTAAGTGCAAGACTTGATGTTCATATTTGAAAGTGTTTTTTTTTTTTTTTTTTATTATTTAGCTCTGGCCGCCATTTTGAGCAGTGGAGCCAAATG
Source organism: Anodontia alba (assembly GCA_964016985.1). NCBI lineage: Eukaryota > Metazoa > Mollusca > Bivalvia > Lucinida > Lucinidae > Anodontia > Anodontia alba. Next base: position 5,437,412 of record OZ024835.1, on the reverse strand, counting down.
ATTTGAGCAATTTTAGTAGAGGACCTCCCAAGGAACAAGCCTATCGTTTGGTTGAAATCGGCCAAAGGGTTATGGAGGAGATGCTGTTTGAAGTTTTTTATATCTATAGCTCTGGCCACCATTTTGTGCACTGAAGAGGAACAATTGGTGCAATTTTTGTAGAGAACTTCCCTAGGAACAATCCTATCAAGTTTGATTGAAATCCACCAAGTGGTGACGGAGGAGATGTCATTTGAATTTTTTTTATTTTTTGCTCTGGCCTTCATTTTGTGCAGTGGAATGGAACAATTTCAGCAATTTGGTAGAGGATCTCCCAAGGAACAATCTAAGTTTTGTTGAAATCTGCCAAGTAGTTATGGAGGAGATATTGTTTGAAGTTGTTTTTTTTTCTATTTTTAGCGCTGCTCGCCATTTTGTTCAGAGGAGAGGAACAGTTTGAGCAATTTTGGTAGAGGACCTCCTTAAGAACTATCCTATCAAGTTTGGTTTAAATCTGCCCGGTGGTTAAAGAGGAGATGTTATTTGAATTTTTTTTGTTGTTTTTTTTTCTATCTTTAACTCTGATGGCCATTTTGTGCAGCGAAGCAGAAAGATTTGAGCAATTTTGGTAGAGGACCTTCCAAGGAACAATCCTATCATGTTTGATTGTAATCCACCCAGTTGTTACAGAGGAGATGTCATTTGAAGTGTTTTCTATTTTTAGCTCTGGCGGCTATTTTGTGCAGCAGAGCGGAACAATTTGAGCAATTTTGGTAGAGGACCTCCTAAGAAACAATCCTATCATGTTTGATTGCAATCCGCCCAGTTGTTACAGAGGAGATGTCATTTGAAGTGTTTTCTATTTTTAGCTCTGGCTGCTATTTTGTGCAGCAGAGCGGAGCAATTTTGAGCAATTTCGGTAGAGGACCTCCTAAGAAACAATCCTATCAAGTTTGATTGAAATCTGCTCAGTAGTTACGGAGATGTTGTTTGGAAGTTTTTTTCTATTCTTAGCTCTGGTGGCCATTTTGTGCAGCAGAGCTGAACTATTTGAGCAATTTTGGTAAAGGACTTCCCAAGGAACAATCCTATCAAGTTTGGTTGAAATCCGCCCAGCAGTTATGGAGGAGATGTCATTTGAAGCAAACTGTGGATGACGCACGACAGAAGATGCACGACGGACGCCAGACACAGGGTGATCACAATAGCTCAAACCTGAGCACATTATGCTCAAATGAGCTAAAAATCAAAACATTAGTTTTGGAGTTACATCAAAAGTTCCATTATTGATTAACTTACCTTCGTACCCATATCATGTTTTCGTGGAGAAATAAAAAAAAAATATCAGCAGTTTTTGGCTAAAAAACAAGTGCCTTATCTGGAGCTATGAAATTAGTGTATTTAACCTAAATATCTGGATTACTTATCTTTTTACCATACTTATCTTAACCCTTAAAATGCCAAGAAAACCTGCATCTGAAAATGTCATCGGTTTATGTCGTCTGCTGAATATTCTTGCAAACTTGTCAAACCTATTTTTGCATACAGGCAAACTGAAACAGTGTGGACCCCGATCAGACTGCTCCTGATCTGGGTCCACACTGTTTGCAAAAATGACTTTTAAATCACAAGCAGATGACAAAGCAGACGACAACTGTTGTAATTGGCAGTTTAAGGGTTAATGTTTATCTTAGACACATCTATCTGACTACCTGTTGATGTATCTTTAACTGCTGGATAATTGGCAGAGTAAAAGACCCTGATCAGACTCTGCATTGTCGCTGTGTTCAAACTACAAGAATTCACGTCATCAATGTAGTCTGTGCCAAAAGGCACATTTGATGGCATTGCATGTAAGCATTTACTTCTTGCCATGTCTACTGCAAAAAGAGTTCAACAATGGCGAGTTTCCTTTCTGTATCATGTTAGAATGCAAATAATTTTTCTCTACTGTGAAATATTGCGACTAACACATGGTGTTATCTTAAATAAACCAGATACCCTGCTGTTGGAAATAGACCGGACCAATGTGTTATTGTAGAAGAGTCCACTTGGTATAAATGGGTTAAAATTAAAAATTATTCTAAATTCTTGCCATACTTATTGCCCTGACTACAGCTATACATCCTCCAAGAGAGAACAGGCCCCAAGGTTACAAAACCTTTTTCATGCTAAACTCAACTGAGCATGAATTTGTCCTGCTAATAACTCTCAAATTACTAATAGTTGCAAATTCTTTCGAAACTAAGCAGAGCATTGTCAGAAAATTTCTCTGCTAATAGATATGAAAATGCCAACTATTGTTCCTTGCTAAACATAGCTGAGCATGAAAATTTCCCTGCTAATAAATATGAAAATGCAAACTATTGTTGGCATTTTCACATCTAATCACAGAGAAAATTACATGCTCAGCTGAGCTGAGCATGAAAAAAGTTTTATAACCTCAAGCCCTGAGCTTGTCTCTTCTTACCTTTTGTTGTGTGGTTGTCGGCAAAGACAGTACAGTTTCCCTGGTTCTTCCCATGTTTCATCCGTCTCATCATCATTAAAGTCACTGTCATCATCATCATTGTCTTCATCATCTAAAACAACAGATAAGAAGAGTTCTGAAGATGCACATGATGAGCTCAGATTTAACTAGAATGATATTTATATGAAGTTTCTTGAAGATAGCTTGAACGGTTTTCAAGTTATAGAGCGGACACGATTTTGTGATGAGAGTCCAAGGGAAATAACTCAAAAAATACAAATGCAAGAGTTATGGTTTGTGCCCTCTGCATGTCGTCTAATGTTGATTGATATGACATTATACCTATAGAGCGGACACGATTTTGTGACAGAAGCCAAGGGGAAATAACTCAAAAAGTATAAATGCAACAGTTATGGTTTTTGCACTCTGCTCATTGTCTAATGTTGATTGATATTTATATGAAGTTTCGTGAAGAATAGCTTGAACGTCTAATGTTGATTGATATTTATATGAATTTTTGTGAAAGTAGCTTGAACGGTTTTCAAGTTATAAAGCGGACACGAGTGTGACAGACAGACAGACGCCCGGGGAAAAAATAATATGTCTCCCAACCTAAAAGGGGGAGACATAATGAGACGTCAACCGATGAAGGTTGTCTGCATTAAAATAGTACACTACACAAGTATTAACTTGGTTTGGTATTGCAACGGCTAGAGTTCAAAGTATATACCCTAAAAGCACCATTCAAATTCTGCTTGCCAGACAATTTACAAGACATGTCAAGACTTATTTTCTCAGGTAAAAGAATGTCATCTGCTATAGAGTTGACATTCACGTACAAGTCAGGAAAAATAGCCAAGCAGATAGACTTCATCCTTTTCCGTAGGACCATGCGCAAACTTGTCACAGATGTAAAAGTGATCCCTGGCGAGGAAGTAGCCCAGCAACATCAGCTTCTTGTAGGCAACATGAGGATTGATGTGCCACCAAAATCCAAGTGCAAGGTCACCCCTCGCCTCCAAGTTTGGAAGCTTAAAGACCCTCAGATGAGCAATCATTTCCAGGAGGTCTTGCATGTGAGCATGTCTGCAGGTGTATATGATGGGGCCACTGAGGATATCTGGAACAACATCAAGACTGGACTGCTCAAGACAACTGAGGAGGTGTGTGGCACAACTGGGCCCCACCGTTGGTGTCTTGAAACCTGGTGGTGGAATGAACACGTGGAAAAGGCCATTGCTGCCAAGTGGAAAGCCTTCAAGGCCTGGAAGACTGGTAAAGGTACTAGGGCATCATACAATGCAGCCAAATGCAATGCCAGACATGCAGTGTACCATGCTCGTCAAGAAGCCGACAAGGTCTTCCAGAATACTGACCCCGTCTTCAGAAGTCTACCGCCTTGCTAACCAGTTTAGAAGAGAGAACGCTGATGTTGTTAGTGACAAACCAGTAAAGAATGATGTAGGAGAGATGTCCATGAGTGAAGACGCAAAGCAGAAGGCCTGGTTAGAGCACTACTGAAAGCTTCTCAACGTTGAGTTTGACTGGGACCTGGACCACCTGTCTTGTCAACCACCAGTGGAAGGGCCCACCAATCCCAATCACCATTGATACGGTTTTAAGAAGGCTATCTCACAGATGAAGGCGGGCAAAGCATCAGGCCCATCAGGCATAGTGGTGGAGATGATACAAGCAGCCAGTGACATGTGTGCCTCCATGATCCGTGACCTCGCAGCTGCAATCATTTGGGATGGCAAGGTACCCTCTGACTGGGAGCAGAGTTTCATTGTCTGCCTCTACAAGGGAAAGGGGGATGCATTGAAAAGGGGCAACTACCGCGGTCTCAAGCTGACTGAGCAGGTAATGAAAGTCCTGGAGAGGATTGTGGACGGCCTCATCAGACAGTTGGTGTCAATCGACAATTCCCCTTTTGGCTTCATCCTAGGCAGAGGCACAACAGATGCAATCTTTGTTGTCAGGCAGCTGCAAGAGAAGTATCTAGCTGCTAACAAGAGACTTTATATGGCTTTCATAGACCTGGAGCAAGTGTTTGATTGAGTACCTCAGAAGGTTATCTGGTGGGCGCTGAGAAAACTTGCTAGGAAGGTCAGTGTTCACCAGGGCTCAGTACTCAGCCCGCTCCTCTTCATCATTGTGCTTGAAGCCTTATCACGAGAGTTCCGCTCTGGGGTCCCCTGGGAGGACCTCTATATCGATGACCTTGTTATCATCACTGAATCGCTCAAGGAATGTGTCAGGAGGCTCTTGACTTGGAAAGAAGCAATGGAAAAGAAAGGACTGAAAGTAAATGCAGGAAAGATGAAGATCATGATCTGCAGTACGGGTCTGGACCTCCTGCAGAGTTCAGGCAAGTTTCCATGCGCCGTCTGTCGCACTTGAGTGGGAAGCAACAGCATCTCCTGCAACGGCTGCAAGCACTGGGTGCACAAGAAATGCAGTGGGCTCAAGCGCTTGACAAAGGACCCTGACTACAGATGTACATGGTGCCAGGGAACTGCACGCCCCTTGGACTGCAGACCACAGAGGGAAGTCCAAGTCGGACCTGACATGCTGGAGGTGGTAGCTTCCTTTTGCGCTCTCAGCAGCAAGTGGCTGTGAACTATCAACCACAACACGTGTGAAAACCGCCTGCAAGAAGTTCAAGGAGCTGCTACCTGTTCTCTCTTCACGCCACCTCTCTTTCATGACACGTTGCCGTGTGTACAGCTCTTGTGTGCGGAGCGCAATGCTCTTTGCCAGTGACTTGGACAAAACCATGACAAAACCAAACCTCCAACGACTGCAGCAGAATGATAAGGCAATGATCAGACAGATCTGCAAAGTCAGGCCACAAGACGTTGTCACAACCAGGTCCAATGAGCTACTTGTGCAGCTTGGCATTGAGGATCTGGACCTCATTCTGAAGGAGAGAAGGCTCCACTGGTATGGACATGTGGAATGCTCCAATGTTGCAGTCAAGACAGCCTTTGACATACAGGTTGAGGGAAAGCGTGGGCCTGGGAGGCCTAAGATGACACAGCTCTTGGCTATCAACCCTCATGACAGAAATATGTGAGATCTGGTGTGAGATCTGCCATGCATGCAGCAAGCCAGCTATCTGGAAGGGGGCCCACTGATGTGGATGTTGCCCCTGTACCTGCACGTTAATCAAAAATCTGATTATGATGATACGATATACTACTATGATCTCAGCTTTAAGATTTAAATTATCTTATTTCGCCAAATGTTCTGGGCCCAGTTGTTCAAAGCGTCGTTAGCTTAACGAGCTCGTTAAGGGTCATTTCGTTAACTGTTTTAGCGGATTTAATACACAATATTCCGAAATTTTTTGCTGAAAAAATGTGAGTAGCTTTTGCAGTGCAAAAGCTACACACATTTTTTCAGCAAAAAATTTCAGCGTATTTGCATATCACTCGATGTAATTTTTAATGAATCGTTAACTAACGACATCGTTAGTTTTGAACAATTGGGCCCAGGTATATATTCTTATTCCTTCAAGCAAACGTATGTTGCAGATACTCATTAGAAGTGCCTTGCTGAGGAGCTTCTAATAATATCCACTATATATGGAGAGGCATTTCTATTATGTACCAACAAAATTTATGTTTTCATGGTGATGTAAGAAAAAACATCAATACTTCTGAATTGAAAAAAAAAAGCACCTTATCAAGAGCTATGCTGTCTATGGGTCAAAGAGTAAATTTAAAAGGCCAATTGACTTGAAACTTCATTGGAAGTATCAAGGTGACTTGTAGATCAAATGTAACTAAAATCATTCTGAATGGAAATCCAAGATGGCTACCATCATGAAGATCTGTATTGAACTTCTTCCCTTGAACCGAAAGGACAATTTATTCGAACCTTGTCTGGTAATCAGGTGAGCAATACAGGGCCACCTTGGCTATTTGTTGTAACTTGCTAATACACTACAACCTCTTTATAACAGTGTTTTGTATATAATACGGTTCAAAGATGGATCCCAAATATGTATAGATTATATTGAAAAATGACCATAAATGGTCATTTTTCAATATAATCTAAACATTTTTGTTTTGATATAACTCGGTTATTTAACCAACATGGTTTATGCTATGGACCCCAACAATAGTGTCGCCAGAAAAAGATCTATGTGCACACTTAATTTTGGGTTACTAACAAGTTCAATGAGTAATATTTCAATGCAAATGGCAAATAGTTATAGATACAGTGATAAAACAATACTAGCAATGTTTATTGACGTCTTTGGATAAGAAATAAGTTGTTTGCAACCGATTTTTCTGAGAATTTGGGTCACTCAGACTAAATTTTAGACATACTGTTTTTTGACTCAATATTGTTCCCCAAGGTTTAAGAAACAATTCATTTTGGACAAACACCGACAAAACTTTATCTGATTTGGCATTTTACAGCCCAGTCAATACAGTTAAGGTCATGATGAGCCAGTCAGTTAACCTTCACACACATTTCCTGAGCAAGCCTAATACTCTTAGTGGTTATAAAACCATTACTTTTTGCACATACTTTAGCCAGTAACTGACTACTACCGGTATTTTTCTTGAATCAGCAGAAGGGGGAGAATGACCATATAAATTATTAACGTATAGCTAGTACAATGTTTTAGGAAAATAAATCAATTAAAATTTGTTATAAGCTGATATCATATTAGTATAACAGAATTTCAGTATGATTTCTTCCCAATATAACAGTTTTTTTTTTTTTCTTGAATCAGCAGAAGGGGGAGAATGACCATATAAATTATTAACGTATAGCTAGTAGTTGGTAAATCAAATCAATTAAAATTTGTGGTAAGCTGATATTAGTATAACATAATTTCCGTATGATTTCTTCCCAATATAATACTGCTTTTTTTTTTTCCAAAAAAAACTTTTGTAAACATCAGTAAGATTCAGTTTAGACAATTTTGTCTAATATCAAAATAGCAGACATTTGCTCCGGACAGAAATTCAAAGAAGGGCGGACTATTCCCAGCCCATGAACAAGTACAGCTTCTATTAAAGCATGCAATGATCAAAAAACTTTTTCTTAATTCTCCGTGGAACATTTGTTGTGGGTACTCATTAGAGGCACACGAGGCACTTCTAATGAGTACTCACAACATATGTTTTCATGGAAAAATAAAATCTTTACTGTATTCCCGCTCATCTGGAGCTACATGTATGTCTTGGGTTGTATGGGTTCATTCTGTCACTAATTGCACAAGAACATATTGTGGGCACTTATTAGAATTAAAACTGAAAGGGAATTCTAATAAGTACTCAGATGACTTGTTAAAGCGGAATATTTGGTGAAAATTCTGGGATAATTTTTTCCAGTTTTCCATAAAAACATATAATGTGGGTAGTCATTAGAAGTGCCTCGCTGAGGCACTTCTAATGACAACCCACAACATATGTTTTTAAGGAGAAATAAGAAGAGTGATATGAGCAATTACTGTCTAGTACCCCTCCATAACAAGTTCTATGTTCTCATTTCATTTGTGCTAAAAAGCCAATAATCCAAACAAGAGGCCCATGGGCCACGGTTCGCTCACCTGAGTGACATAGCCACTGCAGACATGCAGATGTTATGCAATATTTTTCCAATCCTATCATCGCAACTAATGAAAATATCATCATTTGAGCAATTCTTAGTTTGAAGAAGAATATATGGGCCTGACAGTCAATGGAGCATGATCATTTGAATAAACTATCAACCACATTTCAACAGAAGGATCAATGTGAAATTTGGTGGAAATTGGCTAAGTGGTTTCTGAAGAATCATGATTTTATACATGTAAACAGCATAGTGGCAGGGAAATATTATAAATATAAACCAGATGATGGCCATCTTAGATTTCAAATCAGAACAATTTTAACTACTGTTGATCTACAAGTCACTTCAATACTTTCTATATAAATGTATATGGCCCATACAAATGGGGAAGCAAATTTGACCTTGGAGGTAAAAAGGTCAAATGTCGACATAGAACCATCATTTTAGCAATTTTGGTAGATCTCCTGTCCCCCGTAATTTGTGCAAAGATTAGGACCCAGGGCTTATTTGGTTATGGAGAAGAAGATTTTTAAAGGTTTTTACCATATATGGGCATGGCAGCCATTTTGATCAATGGACCATACCCATTTTAGCAATCTTTCATTCTCCTGCCCACGGAGGCTCCGCATGAAATTTGAGCAACACTGGCCCGGAGGCTTCAGAGGAAAAGCCATTTGAAATTATCAACATTTTTTCCATACAAATGTATGGGGCCCATACAAATGCATACAGAAGCAAACTTGACCTCGCCGTAAAAAGGTTAAATGTCAATGTATGACAATTATTTTGGCAACTTTGGTAGACCACCCGTTCCAGATGATATATGCAAAGATTCAGCCACAAGCCATCCTCGGTTTTGGAGAATAAGATTTTTAAATGTTTTTTCCCTGCATAAGGAAGCAAACTTGACCTTGCCGTAAAAAGGTCAAATGTCAATGTATGACCATTATTTTAGCAACTTTGGTAGACCCCCTGTCCCCGATGATTTATGCAAACATTCAGCCCCAAAGCATCCTCGGTTCTAGAGAAGAAGATTTTTAAAGGTTTTTACCATATATGGGCATGGCGGCCATCTTGGTCAACGAACCATGACCATTTTAGCAATCTTTTGTTCCCCCTATCTAAGGAGGCTCCATATGAAATTTGAGCAAAATTGGCCCAGAGGCTCCAGAGGAGGTTGTTTGAAATTCTGAACATTTTTCCCATACAAATGCATAAGGAAGCAAAATTGACCTTACCGTAAAAAGGTCAAATGTCAATGTACGACCATTATTTTAGCAATTTTGGTAGCCCTCCTGTTCCCGAAGATATATGCAAAGATTCAGCCATAAGGCATGCTCGGTTTTGGAGAAGAAGATTTTTTAAAGGTTTTTCCCATACAAATGCATAGGGAAGCAAACTTGACCTTGCCGTAAAAAGGTCAAACGTCAACGTACGACAATTCTTTTAGCAATTTTGGTAGATCTCCAGTCCCCCATGATTCCTGCAAAGGTTCAGCCCCAAGGCATTCTCGGTTCTGGAGGAGAAGACTTTTAAATGTTTTTACCATATATGGGCATGGCGGCCATCTTGGTCAACGGACCGCAACCATTTTAGCAATGTTTCGTTCCCCCACCCTAAGGAGGCTCCATATGAAATTTGAGCAAAATTGGCTCAGCGGCTTCAGAGGAGAAGTCGTTTGAAAATGTTAACGGACGGACGCACGGACGGACGACGGACGGAAAGTGATCACAATAGCTCATCCTGAGCAGAGCTCAGAGCTAAAAATACTTACCACTGCCCAACTTCTCCTTTCTGAGAATTTCAGCAAATGATACAGATTTGTTCCTATTAGGTCTAGATCGTCCCTCTCCTGAGGGATGTCTCTGTTTACTATCACCAGATAATTTCCTCTTCTTTATACTGTCACCTGATAAATGTTTCTTCTTAGCGCTATCACCAGACATAAGCCTCTTCTTGGCCATGCTAGTGTCTTTAGTCACTTTTATGGCTGGCTTAAGTTTCTTTTCTGACGAGCTCTTTCCCAATTTTTCAGTTGATAAACTTCTTGCTCGTTCAGCTTTACCGGGTGTCTTGTCTTTACTATCACTTCTCTTATCTTTATCGCCACTCAATCTTTTATCACCTAATTTCTTTGTTTTATCACTTCTTTTCTTATCCGATATTCCTTTAGGAGACCTCTCCTTTCTTATCATACCAGGTACAGGTATTTTTATGACTTTGGGTTCCGACTCACCAACTTTCACTTTCTCAACTTTATCTGTGTCTTTAGCTTTAACTTCTTTACTTTTATCTCTACTTTTCTCTTCCTTAATTCCTGGTTTTTGACTAGCATCAGATTTGTCACTATCAAGAGTTTTGAGGAGATCTGCAGCAGTTTCTATTTTTTCCACTTTTATTTCATTGTCTATCAAATCACTTGCAATTTCAGGAGAAAATGAAGTGGCCTTAATTTCAACAGTTTCTCTGTGTATGTTGTCTTTCTTTTCTACACTAACACCAGTCACCTCATCTGTATTATCACATTTACTTAAAATACTGATAACTGCTTTTTCACCTAGGATTTCATTATCTCTGTCCTTTATCTCATCACAGTTAACTGTTTCACTATTTAATGATAATGTTTTATCTTTTACTGACTCAGACTTAAAGTTTGCTTCCAAAGATTCAAACAAGCCTGCCTTTACAGAAGTCACCTTACCTTCCTCTACAGAAAGTTCTGCTTTCAATTTGTCTTTTTGTTTTGGGGTAACATCTGGCTTAAACAGGTCAATTAAAGAAGCATCTACAGGAATATCCTCTGATTTACGGGATTTCTTCTTTTCAACTTTAGCGGGAGTTTTATCTGATCCAGCACTAGCAACAGAACTTCTCCTCTCTTTTTTCAAACCCTTAACCCCTACATCCTTTAATGAATCTTTCCTGTCTTTGGCCAGAGAACTTTTCTTATCACGAGATTCTAATTTGCCTTTGTCCCTATCACTTGAAGAAACAGATTCTTTCCTTTCACGAGAACTACTGTGAGAATCTTTTCTCCTAGGAGGTGTTCTGTCTCTATGAGAGTCTTTCCTATCATGTGAACGTCTTCTTTCCTCGGACACAGAATCTCTACTGTCTCTTGAGTGCCTGTGATGATGATGACCATGATGACTATGATGATGATGTTTATCATCCTTTGAATCTTTTGATGAATCCCTACTGTCTCTTCTTTTACTTGGTATTTCAAAAGAATCTTTATCAATGGACAGTTTCCTCTTTCCTTCCTTCTTATCACCTGTTTCATCAACTTTAACACTTGAACTATCAGAAGCAGTAACTTTCTGATCAAGTTCTGAGACAGTAACTTTGCTTTTTACATCAGAAATAACATCCATATTCTCATCAACTTTACTCTCTGTCACAGTTTTAGGATTTTTGTCAGTCTGTTTCTCTTTAGTTTGTTCAAGAACTTTTTGATCCTTGGTCTCTGCTTTTATTTCCAAGCTTTCTTTTGCTTCCTTCTCATGTTGTGGCATAGAATTATCCTAAAGAAGATACAGCACAAATTTGTTCAGAACTGCATTTAGCCTAAGTATTCTGACACCTTAACTACTAACAAAACTTGCCCTAAAATTTCAGTGTAGGGATCAAACATGGTTTTTCATGCATCAACATTTGCCAGGTCCATAGGGAGGTATTGAAAACCCGAGGCCTAAGGCCGCGATTTCCAACACCTCTGGCAAATGTTAATGCATTGAAGAACCATGTTCGATCACTATTATTGCATAAAAACTGAAAATATTTGCTAAATTTTGCGTTATTTCTTGCACTATTTTGTTCCGCCTTTTCACCGATGTCTCGCAAACGTAATTTCCACGGACTATGCTCGTTCTAGGGCTGGGCAGTACACATCTTGTAACAGCAGCAAATCTGTGGCCCCGGTACGATCATATTGAAAGTTGCATAGCCGTGCATTAACAGCCTGTGAATTGCCTTGTTAATACACGGCTTTTCGCCGGTTGATGCATGGCTGTTAATAACATGCGGCTCTGCTTTTTATGCAATAATACTGGTTAATGTATCTGAAAACTGCTGTAAGAATAAATGGCAAACAGTGTAGGCCCTGATCAGAAAAATTTCAATGTTTTACTATGGTTAATGTATCTGAAACTGCTGTAAGAATAAATGGCAAACAGTGTAGGACCCAATCAGACAAATTTCAATGTTTTACTCCTGGTTAATATCTCTGAAAACTGCTGTAAGAATAAATGGAAAACAGTGTAGGCCCCAATCAGACACCTGTGGTGGCTGAAATGTATGCTTAGGCATGTCTGACTACTCAGAGTAAAAATAGAGTACCGTAATAATCCTTATAACTAAGGCTGGCATAATTAATCGGATAATCAATTTAATGATCAATAAATTCAAAAAAAAATGATTATCGTTTCAGATTTGCTAATAATCGGTCATTTGATTTCTGTGTTACTTCACCCTATTTACCCTTAGTATTCAGACACCTCAACTCCTTACCATACTTTATCTAAAATTTGAATAAGTACAATTTACTACTCAGTGTTGGGTCTAAAAATAGCTGGAAGAGTGGCAAACAGTGTAGACCCTGATGAGATGCCATGTTTGCAGCGTCTCTTCTGGGTCTACACTGTTTGCTCAGGCCTGTCTGACCAAATACATACAGTAAAGTATAACATATGGTAAGAGTCTCAGTCATGCTCAGACAGATAGGTAAAATTATGATCAAATTTTCAGTAATTACTAATTTAATCGATTAACGATCACACTGGCACAACTGATAATCGATTATCTTTTTAGCTCTGATTAGCTAGCCTTACTTATAACCATAGGTAATGGGACAGATAGGCTTTTTCAAACAGTGCAGAACATGGCCTTCACTGTTTGCCATACATACAGCAATATTTTGGACACATCAAGATGTTGTAGAATGGATCATTTCAAATTTTAGGACAAGTATGGTAAGTAGATAAGGTGTCCCAATACTTATGTAAAACAAAACAGTCCTCCAGACAAGCAGAACATCCAAATCCATCACACAAGATACTCAAGATAAGAGGAAGTGTGGTATCTAGGTAACTGCTTTTTTTTTTTTATTTATTTATTTTTTTTTTTTTTTTTGCCTTCTGGCTCCATGTTATTAAATGTTTTTCATGCTCAACTCAGTATGAAAATGCCCTTATGAGTATATCTGATATATATAGTAAAAAGTCAAATAAGAGATAATGAAGTGGTCTAACTTCTGCTGTTTAAATTTTGTAAGCACTTTCACAGCTTATGCTGATCTTCAGACAAACATATTGAAAACAACAACAATAAATGATGACGTTCAAACATAACGCAGAAACCACACATAACAAACGTTACGTAAGGTTTAACGCTTAATATCATGCTGTTTTCCAGCATGTTAAGTACATGTAGTGATGTTTCGCATCTCTACAGAGTCCGTCTGCAGGAAAGCGATTTCAATATAATGATTTCATGCTCAGTTGAGTTGTACATGAAAAAAGTTTTATAACCTCGGGGCCCTATTTCTCTCGGCAAATGCTTCTAATCAGTACCCGTAACATGTTTTCAAGAAGAAATAAGAACACTTTTCAAGGTACTCACTAAGTATGTCATAAAATAAGGCTCTGTACATAAGTATTTGCCTGTCACATGTAGTCTGACACTGGGCAGACAAATTATCAAAATATATTTGAAGCTCTTAATATTAATGCTGAATTGAAGGAATGTTTGGTAGACAGACAGATTTTACATGGACTGCATAACTTGGAAGAATATGTTTCATTTGACCTTGGAACCAGCATTCTCTGGGCCCAACTGAATACCCTGCACAAGATATATGGGCCGTGTCAAGCGAAAAAGTGCAAAATGTGCCGATCCACATCACTATGTAAAGGCACAAAGTCTCATCCGAGCATTTGCTCTCCATTGAAACATTCTATGGAAACCAATGATTCTGTTTGCGGACACAGAAGGCCCTGACCAGACTGCACACACAGATCTGGGTTTTGCTGTCGGCATATGCTAGATGACATGTTTTCACAAGGTACGACCTGTATTAAACTAGAGCTACCAATGTAATTTGAGGTTATTAAAACCCATGTAGGACCATAGATCATAAAATTCCATGGTTTCAAGAACATCTTTATAAGTTTGCTTGAGCTTTCTGTGCAATCAAAGGAAAATAACTAAAATTTAAAAATCTTAACCCTTGCTGAATAAATGGGGTATATCCTAGCTCAGCAGGACAAGGGTTAAGATAATACATCTGTGCAATTGGTCATTATCTATTCACAGATAAACAGCCTTATGCAACATACAAGTAATCATAGTGCTAGAAAAGAACGGGTGTCCAGAAAATGTTTTTCTCCGTAAAAACATGTTGTGGGTACTCATAAGAAGCGTCTCATCGAGGCACTTCTAACAAGTACCTACAACATATATTTTTGCAGAGAAATAAAAAACAACATCAATAATTTTGGATGAAAAAAGTGCAATATCTTGAACTATAGGTAACATTACCTGTAATTCTGACTTGATTGTCTTCAAAGGAACATCTTCATCAGAATCAGAGTGAGCTCCCTTTGTTAGTGACTGAAACCAAATGGTAAAAGGTGAAGATTAGTCATGTCAAGGAAGGAGAATTCTGCAGAAGATACTATTCCCACCATGGCCATTAGGCATGTAGTATGAATGCTATCGTTGATCGAAAACAAGATCAGTCACTGGACAGGAAAGCTTGCCTAATATTGTGCTCGTCCATCATATGGAAAATTTCAAGTCTGTGACTTGACCAAAGGGTCACTGCAGTTGGTATGGGGTCTTCCTCAGAACAAAGCAGAGGCTTAGTAGGGCTTCTACAGTGGCTGAACCCGTTTTCCACACCTTGCACTAGGCCAATCATAAATCATCATATCCTCATACAATTACTTTAAAGGGCAAATACGAAGGTTTTAATTCTACTAAATATTTAAGGGCACTTCAGTAAGGAGGTGACTGCCGAAAACCGCATCAAATTATCTTAAACGGTTCCTGAAATATTGCGATTTGAAATCTGATATTTAACATCCAAGAGGATTGAATTCAGGCTGCCTCATTAATATTCATGAGCCCTTTTATGACATCATAAGGGAATAGTAAAATTTTAAACTTTTTTAAATTGCCAATATTTTTTGCTTTTTGATCTGCATCAATTCAGTTTTCACATTGTTTAATTTATTCAACTCCTTTAAACTAATATACATAGGAATATAACTCTTATTTTCCGTTTAAAGTGTTACATTTCAAATTTAAAAATTTCATTTAAATAATTTAAAATCCAGTTACAATGCTTACAAGAAAAATGCCTAATGGCATTATGGCCGAGTTTTTCCACTGAAGAATAAAGCTAACATATCACTTTGAAAAAGTTTAACCAAAAGGTAAACCTCGGATGACACCCGATGCCCGCTGGTGGATTTTTTCCATGAGGCCAAATAAAACAAATATGTATGTTTCAGGTTACATTGAATTTTAAAATAGGGACGGTAGGTTGGAAACTATTTTTATTTTGCCAAACAGGGAAATCCCTCCAGAACAATTAAATAAGTTTAGGGTCAGTGGTGAATAATTAGGCACTGTTGTGTAACCTGAAACACACACCTTTTTACTTTAAGCCTGAAAAACCTGTCAAATAAAATGGCAGACTACAAAAACCAAATAAGATGCACCTTACAATCTGATGCAAACATCAGCATAGCTCTTGATAAGATGATTTTTTTTTCTCAATCCAAAAGTATTGATATTTTTCTTATTTCTCCACAAAAACGTGTTATGGGTACTCATTAGAAGTGCTTGCCAAGGCGTTTCTAATGAGTACCCACGTCTTTTCGTGCAGAAATTAGAAAAATATTTACCTGCTACCCACTCTTATCTAGACCTATGCATGATCATGAAATGTTTATCATAAAAAGCTTTCCCTTGCTTTGCCAAGGCACACTAAAACCTGAAGAAAAACTTTGCCGATAAGTAAACATTATAGTAAAATTGCTGGATACATCATAATTCCAGATCAGGCTCTTTTTTTAACCAAAAACAGTAGTTATTTTTTTCTTATTTCTCCACAAAAACGTATGTTGTAGCTACTCCTTAGGAAGCCTCGCTGAGGTACGGTAAATGTCCTAAAATTTTGAACACTTTATTCCATACCTTTCTGGCCTAAATTTTGATTTTTATGCAAATGTTGCTGAAAACACTTAATGGAAAAGCAAACAGTGTAGACCCTGATCAGACTGCTCAGTCTGATCTGGGTCTGCACTGATTGCATATATCATTTTGTCAGAAACTTTGGTGTTCAAAATTTTTGGACATTTACTGTACTTCTGCTGAGTACCCACAACATATGTTTTCATGGAGAAATAAGAAAAATATTCATCTGAATACTTTTTTCTATATGGAGCTATGAATTTAACTCCTTACTATAATACTAAGTACACCACAACCTCTTTATAACACTATTGTTAGGGTCCATAGCATAAACCGTGTTAGTTAAACAACCGTGTTATATCCAAACCAAAAATGTATAGATTATATTGAAAAATGACCATTTATGGTCATTTTTCAATATAATCTATACATTTTTGGGATCCATCTTTGAACCGTGTTATATCCAAAACCGTCTTATAACGAACAGTGTTATAAAGAGGTTGAAGTGTATTGTCCTAACATTTGAACAAGTCTGTTTTACCTATTTTTGTGTCTAAAAACTGCTGGATGAGATAAACCTTGTAGACCCTGATCAGACTGTCTAAGCGGTTTGCTCAGGCGTGTCGTAATACTTACGGCAAATACAATATAATGTAAATTATGTTTCAAAATCAATTCTTAAATAATATTTTACTGGTTGTCAATAGTGAAATCGCTACTGACAACCGGTTGTCAAAAGCCACTTCCTACAATATATTCATAGGGTGTGGTCTTCTTTCATTTACCTTTTCTTCTTTCACTGGTTTCTTTTTCTTTGCTGGGCCAGACAGAGAATCATCAGTTTCTTTCCTCTTTCCACCTTTTACTGGTGACTTCTGATTAAATAAGAAAACAATTTATACCGTATTCTACCTAATTACCGCACATACCCCTATAAGCACACAGTCAAGCATTTCTTCCCAGCTAGCATTCTTTAGAAATCTATAGCGGGCCATAATCTGCTTGTCAGCTACCCTGAGGGGTCGATAACCGCCCGCTATAGATTTATAAAGAATGCTTACTGGGGTAGTCTTCAGATTACAGCTGGTGTACTTATATCTACTTGTTTGTAAAGGCAAATTGCATCGACGTTGCAATTCAAATGTGTACCCACAACATATGCTTTTATAAAGAAAATCAGAAGAAAAAAAAACCCACAAAACATCGCATAAACATCATTTGATGAGTCCTTCAATTACCTCTTTAGGTAGATACATATTTTACCACAAGGTTTTCTAGTATATTTGAAAAAAACCCAAAGCGCACAGTGTGGTAATTAGGTCAAATACGATACATCACAATCCCATTATAACACTACTGTAACTGAGGAGATCCAAAGCATTAACAATAAAGAAAATCACTTATCAAATAATATGGCCTAACAAAAAAATATGCGCGTTTAGGATTAAATGTTAGAAAAAAATAAAAACGTTAAACTATAATACCCTGCCATTATCATGTCACAGGCGCATAACTCCGTAAAAATTTGACGAAATTTGCCCATTAGCAATCCCAAACCAGATCTCCATAGTATCAATGCACATACAATGTACCAGGTTTGGTGAAAATTCATTGATGTTTACTCAAGTTATAATCTGGAAATGAAAAACAGGCGGACGGACTGAGGGACGTCGTACGACTGACAGACGAACAGACACATGGATGTCCAACGTGAAACCATAATACCCCTCCACTATCGTGTGGCGGGGTATAAAAAGGTAGGGTATGTAAGGATTTTTTTTCTTTACTTTTTTATGTAGATTTATACCATAATTACCAAATACATTTGGATTTAGCACCTAGCCAAAATAAAAATTCACCAGGGCATACACGCAAAGACAGCTACCAAAGCTGAGTATATTTAGGCACACTGCATTAAGTATGCATTTCCCTTTAATCAAACAAATCTGTGTAGATTATGTAGAATCAAAGCACTGACAGCACTGGTGGTCAGGTGTCTCTGAGTGTAGGCTGGGAAAATGGTCCTGAATTAGGACTTAAGGCTTTTCATTTAACTTTTTATTTCCATGTTCTGCAATGTCTGATCTGAGTCTGCACTGTTTGCCAATGTCCCAGCACTAAGCCCAGTCCAGATTTTTTACAGCTAACCCTCTTTACACAACTCTCTGACATCACAGTGACAAGAAAATCAGTATTATAAATAACTGTTATCTGGATTTCACACAAATGCTATTTGCATGGATTAACATTATTGGTTAGGGACAGTCACATGGAAAACAGCAATATAACTCAAATTCTTTTGTCAGTTTGAGTCCACTGATAAACAATTGGTCCAACAATGACCATAAATGTTATTTTTGAATTAATGTTCAGTAACATATATGAATCAGCAAACATCATTTCTGGGTGACAGCAAGACCCCAAAATCTTTCAGTTGAAAGAGTCATTTGTAACTTCAAGTAGGCAAATGGCCATATGGATAAAACTGGTTACTGAATAATGTTGGTTAATAAAAACAAGAGGGTCATAATGGCCCTGTAACGCTCACCTGAGTATCATAGTACTATGAGAACCTGATCTAGAACTGATCAAGTCAAACATTCTGATCAAAATTCAAAATGATTATATTAACAAGTAAGACAATGTAGCATGTCTAATGGACTGTGAAACAGAGGTCAAGGTCAAATATGGATGACTGCACTCAAGAGGCCATGCTAAGATGTATGCATGTACAAAGTATCACTGACCTTTGGTGTGTTAAGGTTTTCCTTTGATTTGGCCTGCTGACCTATTTTTTTTTCACCCCACGTGACCCAGTTTCAAACTTGACTTAGAAATCACCATGACAAACATTTTGGGCAAGATTCATGATGATTGCTTCAAAAATGTGACCTCTAGAATGTTGACCTCTAAAATGTTAACAAGGTCTTCCTCTGATTTGGCCTGGTGACCTAGTTTTTGACTCCAAGTGACCCAGTTTCAAACTTGTCCTAGAAATCATCAAGACAAACATTTTAGCAAGATTCATGATGACTGCTTCATAAATGTGACTGCTAAAGTGTTAACGTTTTACACTGATGAGGCCAGGTGACCTAGTTTTTGACCCCATGTGACCCAGTTTCGACCTTAACCTAGAAATCATCAAGACAAACATTTTGAGCATGATTCATGATGATTGCTTCAAAAATGTGACCGCTAGAGTGTTAACAAGGTTTTCTGCTGATTTGAACCCAAGTGACCCAGTTTCAAACTTGACCTAGAACTCATCAAGACAAACATTTTGAGCAAGATTCATGATGACTGCTTCAAAAATGTGACCGCTAGAGTGTTAAGAAGGTTTTCTTTTGATTTGGCCTGGTGACTTAGTTTTTGACCCCAAGTGACCAAGTTTCGAACTTGTCCTAGAAAACATCAAGGCAAACATTTTGAGCAATATTCATGATGATTGCTTCAAAAATGTGACCTCTAGTGCGTTTTCCTTTGACGACCTGGTGACCTAGTTTTTGACCCCAAGTGACCCAGTATCGAACTTGACCTAGATTTCATAGAGCAAACATTCTGGGCAAGTTTCATCAAGATTGGGTCAAAACTATGACCTCTAGAGTGTTAACAAACTAATTGTTGACGACGGGCGACTGACGATAGACGATGACCAACAGACAGAGGGTGATCACAATTGCTCACCCTGAGCTTTTGCTCAGGTGAGCTAAAAAGCCTAGAACAGACTGTATACTGATCACTGCCCAGAAACTATTCACATCCACCTCAGACAATTTTTCTCAAGATATGACTCAAAGAGCATACTATTTGTCTGTCTATACTGAAGTAATATGTGGAGAAATTTATGATTACCTTTGTATCCACTTCCTCTTTGTCTTCGTCCATTTTTTCTTCCTTTAATCTTCCTTTCTTATTCTTTGTAGGACTTGCTGGCTCTTCTTTCCCTTTATCCTTCAACACTTTCTTAGCTTTTAGGTCTTTAGTTTCATTTTCATCATCTTCATTAATGCCTATTTGTTTCCCTTTTTTCTTTGGTGAATCCTGAGTTTCAGTATCTTTCTTCTCTGGTAACTTGCCTTTCTTTTTCTTTGGAGAACTCTGAATTTCTGATTCAGTTTTGTCCTCGGTTAGTTTGACTTTCTTTTTCTTTGGTGAACTTTGATTTTCAGAATCAGCTTTGCCTTCTGCTGGTTTACCTTTCTTCTTCTTTGCAGGAGCTTCAACCTCTGGCACCAAAGCTTTTTTCTTTCCTTTTGCTGTAACTTTTTCTTGTGTATCATCAGACTTATCATTTTCAGATTCATTGACTTTTTTCTTTTTCTTTGGAGATTTATCTGAATCTACTTCAAATGTTTTACCTTTACCTTTCTGCAGTTTCTTTGCTTTTAACTTCGCTTTCTTCTTTTCTAACAATTTGGCTTGTAATTTGGCTTTCTTCAATTTTTTATCTTCTTTCAATTTCTTAATTAATTCTTGCTTAGTCATTTTTTTAACTGCTTTCTTATTTTTACTTTTGTCATCTGTTTCCATATCAGAAGTTTGAGTCTCACCTTTTTTAATACTGTCCTTCTTCTTTCCTTTGACTTTCAGTTTCTTACCTTTCAATTTCTCTTTCACTTTTTCTACTTTCTTTCCCTTCAGTGTCTTTTTCTTTGTTTTTGTATCCTCCTCAGAATCACTTTGATCTTCTGAATCAACAGTATCATCTTTTCCTTTTGTCTGAGCTTTTCTTTTTCCCGCTTTTCCTTTCACTGTCTTTTTCTTCATCTTAACATCCTTCTCAGAATCACTTATTTCTTCTGAATCACCTGTATTACCTGTTTCTTTCTTCTTACCCTTTTTCTTAACTTTCTTTCCTGTTGCAGTCTTTTTCTTGGCATTAATTTCCACTTCCTCATCTTCATCACTTTCAATATCAGAATCTACTGTATCTTCTGTTTCAACTGAAGCTGCTACCTTTTTAACAGCTTTCTTTTTCTTTTTTCTTCTCTTTGTTGCCCAAATTGACTTTTTCACTTTTGCTTTCTTTTTCACTGGATCAGTTTTTGCTTCCACAATTTCTGTTTCTTCATCTTCATTCTCACTTTCATTATCATCACCATCATCATCATCATCAGCTGTTGTTTTATCATCTGTATCTTTATCATCTGATTTTGTTTCTTTTTCGTCATCCTGACTCGATGCTGCATTCCTTCCTACTTTTTTCTCTTCTTCCTGTCCCTTTTTACCTCTACCTTTCCCTCTTCCTCTGCCCCTTCCTCTCCCCGGCGACTGAAAGTACAACAGTAATATGTATGAGAAACACAATTTTATAAAAAAAATTGTGCTGCCTCTCTACAACAGCCACACTTGGGAAAGTAGAAAATTGGCTGCTGTAGCAAGACGGCTATTGTGAAGATTAAATATTTACTACACAGTTGGGCTGTCATGTTTACACAAATCTGCAAACGTTTACAAGGAAGGTCATACACCAAACAATTCTACCCTGTCAGCATTCTACGTAAATCTAGATCGGGCCGTCATCGGCCCGTCAGGGTAGCTGACGGGCCGATGACGGCCCGATGTAGATTTACGTAGAATGCTAGCTGGGTGTGTACCCAAAGCAGTTTTTTAGATCATTTTACAAAAAGACAAGAAGAGAGAATCTGTATTATTTAATGCTAATTATTTACTTGTTCTGAAAAATTTCCATCATGGGAAGATATACTTCTGCCGACATGCTATAGCATTCAATCATTTGCATTTAGAGAAAATCCTGTAGCATTACAACATTACACAGCCAGCTGTGTAAATGCCAATTACTTTGAAGATGCCGCTGTACTGTGTATTGGATTTACCCATTTCTGAAACACTAATTCGTGATCGCATAATCGAAGTGCAGGTAGTTTGATAGAAGGAATAGAATGAAATAAAACACAGAATTTTGCATCCAAACAATGCCTTTAATACTTCATTTAAATTCAGTAAAATAAATGTTCATTCAACTTTGGATTCATTTTTGTTTTGACAAAAATATAGTTCTGGTGCTGTCTCCGGAGTATGAAACTTCCTTCTTGCCTTGATTGTCAATAACAGTAAAATCCTGCCAAACCAGTGATCGGAAATATTTAGGATAGTGAAAGAGCACAAAAACAAAGAACGTGACAATTATTATGATATAATTTTTGTTTGATCATGCTTAAGTCATGTGTTTGTGTAAACTGCCAATCAGTTTTGTAAACATTTACTAAACAGATACGAAACGCTCCCTGTTACACGTTTAAAAGTGATAGCCCTACTAAACAGAATTTTGGGAAATCAGGGCCCAGTTGTTCAAAACTAACGATGTCATTAGTAACCGTATTGTTAAATCTTTTATCATCAAATATGGCATATACGCTAATATTTTTGCTGAAAAAATGTGAGTAGCTTTTGCATTTGCAAAAGCTACTCACATTTTTTCAGCAAAAATACCTGTGAATTAGATATTGTACTTACTAGAACAGTTAACATTTTGACCGCTATCGAGCTTGTTAAGCCAACAATGTTTTGAACAACTGGCACAGAAAAGTCTAGAGAGGTAACAATCTGTGGAGACTTAATTTTAGTATAAGACCACTGACATCCCATTATTATCTGTATGCTCAAAATTTATAATGTTTATTTGCAAATTGAACATCTTCATTCTGTACAAATTTTGGCTAGGACTATACACAGATATCATGATACAAGCTGTGGTGATATTCATATCGATATGCTTTGCAGTATATTGCAGGACTAAGCCAGTGAAAGAAAATCTGAATTCCTTCCCCTGTTTGTAAGTTTTGCTGATGAAGACTCTAACATGATTGTTACATGGCTTGTCACATACATTTAATACATAAATAATTTCATGCTGACTTCATTGTTATAATAAGACTTCATTGTTATAATAAACATTATTAACAATGAAATTAACATAGAACAGATAACCATCATGAATTCCATTACAATAAGTATCTGCCAGACCTGTTACCGATTACATACAAATGTATTTGATTACAATTACAATTACTTTGTTATTTCATGATTACAGATTACAATTACAATTACATCTTTCCTGAATGTAATCAATTACAATTACAATTACATTGCAATGTAATTGATTACAATTACTATTACTTTCTTCTTGTTCTGTGTTTAAAAAAAATTCTAGTTTAAATTAATAATCTGTTTTATTGTTCTTTCAAAGCTTCATGCATGGCATGCTATATCTTCTGACAAGATGTTATTTATATTCTTTATACCATATATTCATTTTTTATGATATTCCATTTACTATACATTTTCTATGACATATGGTTATTTTTTACTCTTCCTCTTGGTACCATGAGATGGTTCAAAGACTTAAAGTGCCTGGCTTTTGTTGTACTCCCTGGGGTGCAATATAATTCTGTCAGGCTGTTCATCTTAAGCATTGATATATAAAAATGAAAACAACAATGGAATTAAATCAAGTTTTGATCTGTTATAAATAAGTTTAATTTGCATAAGCAGCATTATTAAGCTTCATGGAACAAAGGAAAGAACAATCCCTTCTCTGTCTAAAAATGTAGTGTGGTGGTTGATCGGGGTGGGGGTGGGGGACAAAAAAAATCAATCTTGGCCCGGGGCTGTACAGTTTAAAATTTGCAGTGAATAAGTTTTGTTAGGACATTGCTTTACCTGTTAGACCAGATAAGAGGAGTAAATTGCTTATAATTGAAGGATAATTTTCCTTATCTTTCAATGAAAACATATGTTGTGGGTACTCATTTGAACCGTCTCATCAAGATGGTTTAAATAAGTACCCACAACATATGTTTTCATTGAGAGATAAGAAAAATTATCCCTGAGTTATCACTAATTTACTCCTCTTATTTGGTCCTCTGCCTGTATGAAAGCACCAGCTCAAAACCTGTCAATGTCCTCAGGCAATATGTCAAAACTTAACACAGGTACTTTATAGAAGGGTATAATTGGGCCAGTTTTAGTAAATGCCATAAATAATTCAAGTACTTGGATACTTGATAAATAGGCCTATGCAAACAATGAAGAAAAAGTACATCAGGGTCTACATCCTTTCAAATTCAAATGTCATTGTTTAGATGCAGAAATATATGACAAGACCACACTCCAACTATAAATTATGACAGGTCAACTTTAGCCACTTAACAATTGTCCAAATGTATATAACTTTTACAGTAGGTCATCTGACATGAGAGACATTGTTGACAGCATGCACACAATAAACATGAAATTATGTAAGTCAGTAAGTTACTGTAAAAACACTAAAATTTTCATTTTCCATATCACATGACTGTATGGAGACAGTGAAGGCTCTAGTGGGACTGCACAAATTCAAAGCTGCACCTGAAATGCCTCTTTTGGCACATGCTTTTACCATTATCATATGGATTAGTCAATTCTGATCTGGATCTGCAATGTTTGCCTTGTTCTGTCTGTCCGAAAGTATAATACACCGTTAAACAACCATGTTATATCCAAACAAAAACGTAGAGATATATTGATAAAAGACTATAAATGCTTGCCAATTTAATTACTTTGATTATTTGCTAATTCATATCAGTTTATCCATGTGTGAAATTTCAATTTCCTTTGATCTCTAAGATGTATTTTTTAAATTTTCTTTTATCTCAAAGATGTATTGATTGTTTTAAACAAACCAATACAGAGTCATTAAGTCATTAAATGTATACAAATCAAAATAATTATCTCCAGTACTCTTGTTTCTTGTCAAGTTGTCATACCAGAAATGATTTTTTTTTTTTAAATTCTATTCCTTCTGACTTATTTTATTTAAATATCCATATTGTAATCGTATTGTAATCGTCAAAGTAATCATGATTACAGGCTGTTTTGCAATGTATTCGATTACAATTACAATTATTTGTAATCATAAAAATCAATGATTACAGATTACATTTTTGATTACTCAAAACTTGTAATCGATTACATGTAATCATGATTACTGATTACAATTACAACAGGTCTGGTATCTGCATTAGCCATTTTATAAAAGATTGCATCTAGAATTGTGTCCAAAGTATACAGATGTCCTTGCTTTGGGTACCTCCATAAAACAGCGCAAAGGGTTTGCAGAAAGAATCAATAATATGTTAAAATGTATTTCTTACAAAAATCTTAACCTTGCAAAATTAGCCTAAGTCCAAAGTCAGTGATCCATGACATGTGGGTCAGCTTGACTTGACCCTTGTATATTTGTTTTGTACTTAGAGACGTAAGTTTTCATACAAAATTTCAAGTTGCTTCAATTATAGGAACACCCCTTACAACAAGTTTGGCAAGTACAAGTTCAATCGTCAAAAAGTATCCAAGATTTAAGGCGAAATCAATGGACCATAAAGTTAGGTCACATGACCTACATATGTTGTGAGTATAATCTTGGTCTGGCATGGTACCAATATTGCAAGTATGACATTAATCCATGGAATAGTCTTCAAGATATAAGTCAAAATCACTGGACAGTCAAATGTAGGTCACATGAACCTACATATGTTCTAAGTTCAATCTTGGTCTGACGTGGTACCAATATGCCAAGTATGAAGTTCATCCATGGAATACTCTTTAAGATTTAGGGCAAAATCACTCTAAATGTGTGTCTTAGATTCTGACCTGTAGCCAAAAACTTTATGCATGAATGTCGAGAAATAATCTATATTTTATTACCTTTGACCTTTAAGTGTGACCTTGACCTTGGAGCTAACATTTCTGCAAAGTAATTTCTAAATTCATCAAGGAATAGCGAATTTAAAGCATTGGACATGAAAAGAAATATCTATTTTTAATATTTGACCTTTAAGTGTGACCTTGACCTTGAAGCTACAGACCTGAGTTTTGAGCTCGACACACTGTCTCATGATAGTTAACATTTCTGTCAAGTAATTTCCAAATCCATCAAGGAATGACAAAGTTATGGACCGGACATGAAAAATAGTCCCTTCTTTTTTACCTTTGGCCTTAGAGGTAACATTTTTGCAAAATAATTTCTAAATCCATCATGGGATGACAAAGTTATGGACAGGCACCAAAAATAGACTCTACTTTTGACCTTTGACCTTTAAGGGTGACCTTGACCTTAGAGCTACAGACATGAGTCTTGCATGCAACACATCATCTTATGATGGTTAACATTTCTGTTAAGTAATTTCAAAATCCATCAAGGTCCCTTTTTTTGACCTTTGGCCTCTAAGTTTGACCTTGACCTCGGAGCTATGGGCCCGAGTTTTGAAAGCGACACATTGTCTCATGATGGTAAACTACCTATTTTTAACATTTGACCTTTAAGTGTGACCTTGACCTTGAAGCTACGGACCCCGAGTTTTGAGCTCGACACACTGTCTCATGATAGTTAACATTTCTGCCAAGTAATTTCAAAATCCATCAAGGAATGACAAAGTTATGGAATAACAGACCCTATTATATACAAATAGACCTTATTTTTGACATTTGACCTCTAAGTGTGACCGTGACCTTGGACATATAGACCTGGGTCTTGCACACAACACTTAGTCTTATGATGGTAGACATTTCTGCAGAGTAATCCCATCAAGGAATGACAAAGTTATGGAATAACAGACCGTTTTGTTTGTGTTGAGGTTTTACGGCCCAGTCAACCCAATGGGGTCATGTTGAGCGCGGTCAGTTTACCTAACCACACGTTTACTGAGCAGGCTTAGTCCTCTAAGCGGTTAACCAGTATTGTGCACAATCTTTCGCCAGAAACTGACAACTGCCCTTCTTGAATCAGCGGAAGGGAGAGAATGACCATAGAAAATATTTCATGATCAATCTCCACGAAAGAATGTTGCGGACCTCGGCGGGGGTTGAACCCGCGACCTCCTGGTCTCCAGTCGGACGGCGCATCCAACTGAGCCACCGAGGCCGACAATAACAGACCGTATTTTTTACCTTTGATCTCTAAGTGTGACCTTGACATTGGAGCTATAGACCTGGGTCTTGCATGTGACACATTGTCTTATAATGGAAAACATTTCTGCAAAATAATTTCTAAATCCATCAAGGAATAACAAAGTTATCGACTGGACATGAGAAATTCTCTATTTTTGACCTTTGACCTCTAAGTGTTACATGTACCTTGACATTGGAGCGATAAACCTGGATCTTGTGCGTGACACATTCTCTCATGATGGTTAACATTTCTGCTAAGTTATTTCAAATTCGATCTAGAAATAAAAAGTTTCAACACAATATCATCAATAAAAGGTCAGATTCTACTTAACCATGTAAATTAAGCTGAAGTACAAAATCATTGGACCATGAAATATAGGTCATGCTGGAAAGGCTCATGTATGCTGCTACCGCACTCACAGATATAAATTTTCATACAAAGTTTCAAGTTGCTATCTTAAATAAAAGTTCAGTCTCTACCTGGTACAAATGCCTTAACCTGAGTCTAAAAGGATCACGTATGTACGTGCGTACACACGTGTACAGAAGGACATACATAAGTACGTACATACACATGTATGGAAAACCAAAATACTACAGCCCCCGGCATCATTTATGGCGGGGGCAGAAGAACAATACATTTTGTCCCTGTACTACTTCTACTGATTAATGTAAGCATTTTCTTGCAATAAGCAGTTAAATAAAACAGTGTCCATAAAGTTCATTACAAAATATTTGAAGTTTACCTTTTCTTCCTCTTTTTCAACTTCTACATCTATATCATCAACATCAACCTCTTCTTGCTTTGATTTTCTTCCCCTGCCTCTTCCTCGACCTTTAACCTCCAACTGCTCTGAAGTTCCCAAGTTCTCGGTTGGAATTCCAGCTAACAGTTTCTCAGGAGGGCTTCCAGATACCTTTTCAGCTTCAAGAGCTTGTCTATTTGCCTGGAGTATTTTTTCTGCAAGTTCTCTTTGCTTCTGGTCACTAATTCTAGAAGACTGCCTGTAATGAGGAATAATAACATCAGGAGAAGTCATTCACAACATTAGAAATTTTACTACAAATTTTCTTGAAAAAAAAAAACAACAAAAAAAAAAATTCTTTTAAAGAAAACTAGTAACAGTATTTTCAGAGAAAACAGATGTCCTTCTACCATGTATTCTCAGTTTTTCTGCCGCTGATCTTAAAAATTAGGTCAAGGTCACCAAAATCTAACCTTTGTTATATTCCAATTACATGTATACATCCACGAAAATTTGGCAAGAAGCCAACTATTGGTTCCCAAGATAGTTTGAGTTGAGGTTTTACGGCTCAGTCAACCCAATGGGGTCATGTCAAGCATGCTCAGTTTACCTAAAAACACTTTTACTGGGCAGACTTAGTTCTCTAAGCAGTTAACCCGTATTGTGCGCATTTTTTCGCCAGAAACTGACAACTGCCCTTCTTAAATCTGCGGAAGATTGAAGGACATAAAAAGAAACCAGCCACAAAATAATGTAGTTTCAGACATGTATGGCCAGCAATGACCCTGATCAGTCTGGATGTCCACATACATAGCTCAATGTCAGGATCAATTCCCAATTGATGGTATATTTCTTCTCACCATGATAACATGTTATGGGATGTTATGGGTACTCATTAGAAATGCATTGGCAAGGCACTTCTAATGAATATCCATAACATATGTTTTTACAGAGAAAAAAAAAAAATTTACCTTTGAGGTAATAAAACTTTCTTCATGCTCAACTCAGCTGAGCATGAAATATTCTCTGCCAATAAATATGAAAATGCTAACAATAGTTGGCATTTTCATATTTATTAGCAGAGAACATTTCATGCTAAGCTATAAAAGGTAAGAGAAAAGTCCAGGGAGTGCCACAATCACAAACCGCAGCCCTTCCCAGACCCCAAGAATGTTTAGAAAGAAAGAGTTTGCAATTGTTAGTAATTTGAGATTTATTCACAGGACGTTTCAATCCCAGCTAGGTTGAACATGAAAAAGTTTTATAACCTCAGGGCCAGGATCCAGTCAAATTTACCTATTCTATTGGCACTGATGGTAAAATGCAGAACAAGGAAAAAAGTCTTACTTAACCTTTAAAAGCGCCAATCACAACTGCAGCAGACGACAATTATTTAATTTTTTTTTTTTTTTTATTTTACAGAGAAAACAAGTCGAGATTTCATGTGAATCGTCTGCTTGGCAGACGATTCACATGAAATGTCAAGACTTGTTTTCTCTGAAAAATAAAAAAAAATCTGAATGTTGCCTGCTACAAATTTTGCTTGGCGTTTTAAGGGTTAATGGGGAAACACTCTCAAGTTTTGCACTGACGTAATGCAATGGGAAAGAAATATACAACCACGAAATCAGCTGCAACGTGAGAAACGGTACCTTTTGACAGACAAACAAAGACTCAAATCAGCCTGCTCATCTGCACAGTATGACCAGTCTGTTGTCTGCATGAAGAAATTTTGTACCCTTTGCCATCTAAAATGTGTCCAGTGAAGATTCTGATCAGACTACGTGAATGACCAGGCTGATTTGAATCTTTACTGGGCGCGCATATCTGAAGGTAAATTCTATGACGTTGCAGCGCAATTAATGATCGCTACAGCTAGGGGTAATTCAGAGCAACAGATAAGGCGATTTTTTCATCCCAAAATTGCTGATATTGTTCTTATTTCTCAATGAAAACATATGTTGTGGGTACTCATTAGAAGTGCCTAGGTGAGGTGCTTCTAATGAGTACCCACAACATATTTATTCATCGAGAAATAAGAAAAATATTATGTGGATATCCCCTCATCTGTAGCTATGGCTGGTATATGCAATATCAGATATAATTTACCAGAATCACTTACCTAAGACTTCCAAAGCCTGTTGGTGATTCTGTTCGTGGTGATCCCCTACCCCTACCACGGCCCCTGGGACTAGAGGTGACCCATTCTTCATCACCATATCGCTTACTCTTTAGGGGACGTCCTGACTTTCGTGGTGAAAACGCAACTGGGCTTGCTGGAGGTACCTCTATGATTGCTGGAATTTCTAAAAGATACAAATTAACTTTTTTAAGAAAAGCCAAGACACAATGTTCCAGATCAGAAGACTCATGTTTATCATGTCTAATATACATGTATCTCTAGAAAAAGTAAAAAAATATAAAAATGCTGAAGTAGAAAAAAACCATCTTTTTTAAACTTAAATTATTTCCAATACTGAATACTGGGATGCTCTGAAGCAAAGGACAACCATTTTCTCCTGGACATGGTATTAAAAGGTAAACAAAAATATATTTTTAGAAAATATTTTAACCACTCTCATAGTAAGTTTATGGGAATTTTTTGTTGCCATAGCAAACAAACACCTTGCCAGATCAGCACAATTTAACTATTTTGAATTTTTCCGACCAAAGCAACATTTCTACTAACTTAGATTCTGAGGTATTCAGTTTCATCATTACATTACAACTGTTAACTTTGGTCATGCTGAATAAATTAAGATGCCACGCCCATTTCTATTTTTCAGCCAATCAGATTACTGATCCAGATTGCTGACATAATTTCACATACTTAATGGCAAGCAGTGTAGATCCAGATCAGTTGGCTTCTTCAGAAGAGGACACTGTTTGCAAAGGCAGGACATATCCAGGTTCAGCAGGACTAGGGTTAAGTGACGAGTGTAAGAAAGTAATACATAGCTTCAGATAAGAAGGGGTATCAGGAAAATATTTTTCTTATTTCTCCACAAAAACTTATGTTGTGTTTACTCATAATAAGCACCGCTGTGTTTTTTTTTTTATTTCTCCACGAAAACATATGTTGTGGGTACTCATTAGAAGCACCTTTCTGAGGTGTTCTAATGAGTACCCAAAACATATGTTTTCATAAAGAAATAAGAAAAAATATGTGTATTTTTCGGCTGAATTAGGCATTATCTGGAGCTGTTACTTAAATTTTGAAGTATTCATTATTGTATTACAAGTGCTAAGTAATCAGGGGTGAGAATAGTCGCTAATAATCTATCCTAAAATCTAAAAATTCAGTTCAAAAACTACTAATATTTTCTTTCAAGAAAAACATATGCTGTGGGTACTCATTAGAAATGCCTCTTGTTCTGTCAAGCACTGTCCTAATATTGTCCTTGTCATTTTAAATTTCTCATATATTTATCTTAAATTCCCGAATACTTTATGAAATGATGTATTTTATTTCAGGTATGTAAGAAATAACACCTTTTTTGCTTTGAACCCAAGCAATAGTGTTAGAAAGAGGATGTGGTGTATATTTTTATGCTGAGAAAAGGAAAACACTATCTGGAGATTAGATACCCTTCTTGGGTCAAACAAAAAAGTATGTGTGTTTAGGGTAACCCTAGCAGACTTAATTCTCCTGGTGAAGTCCAGATTTTTTTTTCACATTTTCTTAAAAAAAAAAATAAATAAATAAAAACAAAATAAATATACAAAAATAAGTGTTACTGGGTTAAAATACTTATGCCACCATATTTATACTATAATTTTGGACAAGTATATCTGTGCAAAAAGTGTAGCTCAAGATCAAACTGCTCCTACAGGAGCAGTCTGATCTGGATCTACACTGTTTGCCATTTTATCAGTACTGTTTAGACACATCAAAGGGTACTATTCAAACAGATCTGACAAAATTTTATTTGAATTATGTGTGGAGTCCAAACATATTCAATAATAAATATGGTATAATTCCACACAGAAAATAATGAAAAAAAAAAACAAAAAAAAAAACTAGAAATGTGTCCAAAGGTCACCGATGCCCCTATCTGAGAAACTTAAATGTAAATTTCTAATGCCGGATGCGGATGTAGACAGACAGGGTTAACACTGTATGCCCTTTCCACCATTCTTCGAATGGCAGGGGCGTACAAAAAAAACAATCCCTACCAACTACCTACATTTTTTAACATGTTACCCTAAACACAAATATTTTTTATTTGACATTACCAAGAGCTACTTGTATGAAAGTATACTCTACCAGCTGGAGGTTCAGGATGTATCATCGGCTCTAGAACTGGTGGCAAATCAATCACATTTTCCTCCTCTAACTCGCTCGGCCCCACCGTCACCACAACTGGCTTAGGTTTTGTTGCCGTTGTTACCAACAAGGGTTTGGTCTTCGGGGCCCTGTCTGGGGGAACTGCATAAGCATGATCAGAGAAGGCTGCCGTCAACACTGACAAATCAGATTCCTGAAGAACAGAAATACAGTCAAACCTAACTTAACCCTTGTCCTGCTGAATTTATTAGGATGCCACACCTACTTCCAATTTTCAGCCAATCAGATCACTTGATCCAGATTGTTGATATAAATTCACATACTTAACGGCAAACAGTGCAGATCCAGATCAGTTGGCTTCTTCAGAAGCCAACTGATCTGGATCTACACTGTTTGCAAAGGCAGGGTACATCCGGGTTCAGCAGGACAAGGGTTAAAGGCCATCTATATAAAGCATTCACTTGTCTTAACCCTTGTCATGATGAATAAATTAATGTGCCACACTCATTTCTACTTGTCAGCCAATCAGACTACTTAATCCAGACTGATGATATAAAGTCACTCGTTTAATGGCAAACAGTGCAGATCCAGATCAGTTCACTTCTTCAGAAGCCAGAAGCCAACTGATCTGGATCTACACTGTTTGCAAAGACAGGATGTATTCGGATTCAGCAGGACAAGGGTTAAAAGACCACTATTTCAGATCCCATTGGAGGTAAAGAAGTGAAAATGTACATTTATTAAGCAAGTACCTTCTTAAGCAACCACATTTTAGAAGACAAAAGTCATACAAGTCGCAAGGCCTTTTTCGAATCCCATTTGTATATTTATCTTTACTATTATATGTCACTACCCATGTATGTAAATAGAGGAGCTTACATGAGTGGTCATTTAATATGAAATTTATGAAAATGAGTTGGGTAATTTCGGTATTTTGCTACCCTCTGGCTCTGTAAGATTCTGTTTATCACGACCCTTCCGATGACAAAAAATGACAAAATATATGACAATAACAGCTTTCTGTAGCTAAACAGAAAAACTCACTACCAAGGACTCAACATATTTGGAGGCACTTTCTACATTCAAAATTGTAACAGAGAACATAATTTATTTTTTACTTATTTTTCAAAAAAAAAAAAAAAAATAGGGCTTGACAATTATGTGAATCATCTAAGCAGACAAACTGAGACAATTCACATGAAATATTATTGGCCTAATTTTTCTTTTGAAAAATAAATAAACAGAATTACTGTGGAGACTGATCAGAATCAATACTGTTTGCCTTTAATAGTCCATTTTGTGCGACGCTGTACATTAATGGGTTAGCGTATCCCATAATTTAGAGTAAATGCAATTAGAGCTGGCTCATCAGAGCTGAAAAGATAATTGATTATCAGTCCTACCATTGTGATCGATGATCCCTGCCAATTAGTAATCACTGAAGATTAGGTCGTAATTTTATCTGTCTGTCTGAACATGACTTTCCATATGCCAAACAGGCCTAAGCAAACGGTGTTAACCCAGATGAGATGCATCAAAATGCAGCATCTCATCAGGGTCTACATTGTTTGCCAATCATTCAGCTAATTTTAGACACAACATT
This sequence comes from Anodontia alba, assembly GCA_964016985.1. Classification (NCBI taxonomy): domain Eukaryota; kingdom Metazoa; phylum Mollusca; class Bivalvia; order Lucinida; family Lucinidae; genus Anodontia; species Anodontia alba. The sequence goes on along the minus strand of OZ024835.1, from coordinate 5,403,603 downwards.
GGGTAGTAAATTATATTTGTTCAAATTTTAGATAAAGTATGGTAAGGAGTTGAGGTGTCTAAATGCTATGGGGAAATATGGTGAAGTAACAGACACAGAAATAAAATGATTGATTATTAGCAAATCTGTAACGATAATCATTTCTGTGGAATTCATCAATCAATTAATTGATTATCTGATTAATTGTGCCACCCTTAACCCTTAAAATGCCAAGAAAACCTGCATCTGAAAATGTCGTCTGTTTATGTCATCTGCTGAATATTTTTGCAAATTTTTCAAACCTATTTTTACATACAGGCAAACAGTATGGATCCTGATCAGACTGCTCCTAGAGAAGCAGTCTGATCTGGGTCCACACTTTGCAATAATGACTTTTAAAATCGCAAGCAGATGACAAAGCAGACAACAATTGTTGTGATTGGCAGTTTAAGGGTTAAATGCAATACCTGGAGTTCTACTGGCTCTGTGGTCGCTTCCAACTGATTTCCTTCCTCTAGATTCATACCAAGATTGAAGCCTGTGGCTGACTGCTGAAGTATTTCTCGGACCTCTGCTGATGACAAAACCTCGTCCAGTTTATTAAGGTGTTCCTCTGAGAACCCACTGAAAGGGTTTTTGTCCTGAAGCAAGATAAAGGTACAACTTGTGTTGATTGTGTCTTGCAGAAGAAAGTTTCCAACTGTTAATTTTAAGAGGTCTACTACATGGTTTTAAGTCTTTTTTTCAAGAGCTGGGTCATGCAAAAAGCCTTTAAGACAAGAAATTTGTATTGAGATGGTTTTTATTTCAGCATGAAAATATATTCTGTGGATACTCATTATTGCATAAAAAGTAGTATCGCATGTTATTAACAGCCGTGCATTAACCGGCAAAGAGCTGTGTATTAACAAGGCAATTCATGCGCTGTTAATGCACGGCTACGCAACTTTCAATACGACCGTATAGGGGCCAAAGATTTGCTGCTGTTACGAGATGTGTACTGCTCGGCCATAGACTGAACATAGTCAGTGGAAAGAACGTTCGCGAGACATCCGTGAAAAGGTGAAACAAAATAGTGCAAGAAATAACGCGAAATGTAGCAAATGTTTTCAGTATTGATGCAATAATAGCGATCTAACATGGTTTTTGAATGCATTAAGATTCACCAGGTCCCTTGGGAGGTGTTGAAAACCGTGGCCTTTAGCCTCCGTTTTCAACACCTCCCACGGGACTTGGCGAATGTTAATGCATGAAAAACCATGTTCGATCCCTGTATTAAGGTATTGCCGACTTTACTTACTACTCATCTAATCAAAGCACTGACAGCACTGTTGGGTCAATTGTCTCTGGAGTGTAGACTGGGAAAATGGTCCTGAACGGGGACTTAGAACTGTTTCAGTTAACCTTAAACTTCCTGTAATTAAAGCAAACAGTGCAGACCTTATCAGATGCTACATTCTGAGGTGTCTGATCTGGGTCTGCACTGTTTGCCAATGTCCCAATTTTTACAGATAACCCTCATTACATGGCACTCTGAAGTCACAGTGACAATAGCACAGCTATAAATAACCATTACCTGGATTTCATACAATGGCATGGCTTGATATCATTGGTCAATGATAATTACGTGGACAACAACCTTAACCCTTAAAGCGCCAAGAAAAACTGCATCTGAAAATGTCGTCTGCTTATGTCGTCTGCTGCATCTTCTTGCAAACTTTTCAAACTTACATTTTGCAAGGCAAACAGTGTGGACCCAGATCAGAAAGGAGCAGTCTGATCTGGGTCCACACTGTTTGCAACAATGACTTTTAAAGTAACGGGCAGAAGACAAAGCAGACGACAATAGTTGTGATTGCGCTTTAAGGGTTAAGGCTATTATTGTGTATGTATACTTTGGCTCGATTGTAAACGACAGACCCAAAAAATGTTCAGATTTTCAGTGTTAGCATGCTGGGTAAAACATTCAGCCGATGATAATTTGAATATTTTTCTTTTTTTTCTCTTTTTTTCCCCAGAAAACAGGCTTTGACACTTCATGCAATTGTCTCCTGAGGAGAATATTTGCATGAAATGTCAGCCTATTTTCTGGGAAAAATAAGAAAAATTTCATCAATTTGTCATTTGCTGAATTTGCCCAGGGAGTGCTAAAGAATAAACCTAAAAATGTGTTCCGGCCAAATAAAAAAAAAAAAAGCGTTTTTAGGGTAATCCTACCCTACCTAATCTTCCTGGTGAAACCTTGCAATTTTTTTCATGTTTTCTCTTCGGACAAGTAGGTATGAGCAAACAGTGTAGACCCAGATCAAACTGCTCCTACAGGAGCAGTCTGATCATGGGTCTACACTGCATGCCATTCTATCAGTACCTTTAGATACGTCAAAAGACAGTCAAACAGACTTGGTAAAATTTTATGTAAATCATGGAGCTAACTCCAAATATACAGTCGACTCTTGTTATCTCGAACTTCACGGGACCTGATAAAAATGTTCGAGTTATCAGTAGTTCGAGACAACCAAATTGTGACGTCATAGGTATGATGACTGTTCGCCTCTGTTCGCCAAAACGTGCATGGAAGGCACATGTATATGGCAATTTAAATAATTTACGCGTACTTCAGTTTGCATTGTTACTGTTTGTTTTAGGAGATGCAATGGTTCTCTTGGAATAATATCATCAATAAATGTTAATAATAATAAATTTCAAAGGTCTCTTGTTTGTCTTTTAATACTCCTGCGAATCTGGATGTCCATATGAGCTATAAATAAATTACTGGTTTCCAAGTTGTGTAATGAACTGGTTCGGATTAGCTCCCTTCGCATAGACGACTCGATAAAGAGTTGACTGGTTTCCGCTTTTGCATAAAACGCTTACAATGTTAAGCGGCAACTGTAAGCTAGTTTGGATTATCTCCCCTGGCATAAACAAACCATCTCAGTGCGGCAAACTGTAGATCCTGCAGAGAAAGCTCGTTATGAACCGTCTCATCTGGACCTACACTATTTGTGCTGGTATCCGTACCAGTCTACAGGGTCGGAAGGGTTAACATCGGTACCCACGTGTGATTCGTCTATTTAAGGCCGTGCACGACAACTCCTATTAGAAGACTGTGCGACTGTCAAAGACTGGAATCAGCCTGCACGCCCACGAATTTTCCATTATACGCATGAGCCTTATCTGGGCTTACCAAAGAGCACCGCCTGACCAAAGGGTAACAAGCGAAAATTCAGACTTAGCTAGCCTGATCAATACAGCCTGATCTGAGTCGGAACCTGTCGCGCACTGACTTTTCTTGAAGACGCTATACCATTCAGACGGACAGTACTCAATAGTGAAGAGCATATCTAAACAATAAATTCAAGAAACTTCGTTGATTAATCTTCCATAACACTATTCTGAGCCGCTTTTTTAGCCTTTTTATCTTACAAATCAATGACACGAGACGGTGTTGAGCACAGCGTGTCAAACCCGACTAGACAAGCACATGATTTCATAATTACGGATTTTAGACATTGTTTGTGTTGTTTGTAATTACCTGGACAAAGGGGAAAATTAAAATATTGATTTCTTTATCAATGGCCTATTATGATTTTCATTAACTGAGAGACTGGCGGCGCCTCATCTTAAATTTTTTTCCTTCGTCATGGTCCGAGTTCAAGATACGCGGTAATAAAAACTGTAAAAAATTTATTTAGGGACTGAAAATGATGGACGAGATAGCCGAAATGTCGACATAAAAGTAGTTCGACATACGCGAAGCTGAAATACAATAAATACATAGGCAAAATAATCGGGACTTAGAAATCTGTTTGACATAAGTGATAGGATAAAGATAAGAGGGGTCGAGATAACGAGAGTCAACTGTATCTGGTAATTATGGTATAGTCCTACTTAAAAAAAAAAAATGTAAAAAAAAAAATACAGTTCCTACCTACTCTACCTATTTTTTTCTACGTTATCCTAAACACACATTTTTTCTATTTGGCCCTACTGGGACGGTGGAACCTGAAACTGTACATAGCTAACATCTGATTACAATGAGGCCCATCATATGAGAAAAGAGTACCCAATCAAAGATTAGCCTTGCCAGATCGGGACTTGGTGACATTCTAGCCAGAAGTTTTATCTGGCTAGACCACAAATATTGGAATTCCAATTTAGACTAACCAGATTTCAACACAGGCTATGACCAACATGTATACAGAGGACTTATTAACCCATTGTAGATTGAATAGACTTTCCCCGACTATATATTGGAAGAGTCCAATTTCAATTTCAGGTACGTCCCGCTATGAGATTGACAAATTCCTAGAGAAAAATGGCTAAACTATTTGCAAACAGTGGAGACCCTGATCAGACGCCGCATTCTGCGGCGTCTGATCTGGGTCTCCACTGTTTGCCAATTACCCTTTTACGGGTCTCCCTACTACAATGGGTTAAGGAGGAGTATTTGATGATAGTTTTAGAAAAGTTCTCTCCAGTTTTCCATAAAAAACATTTGTTGTGAACAGTCATTAGAAGTGCCTCCCTGAGGCAATTCTACTGAGTACCCACAACATGTTTATCTGGAGAAATAGGAAAACTGTCCTAAAATTATCACCAAAATACTCCTGAACATGTCCTCTGACATATACCTCTTACACATTGAATTAAGTTACCTCTAAATTTTCAAAATTCCAAGCAGCCTCATCTCCTTGTCCTATCTGAGCTGTCACTGAAGTTATAGTCTCTGCTGGAGGGTGGGTACTGGAAGAGCCCGGATCTGCTGTTCCATCAGAATTACTGCTCATTTCAAATATTCAGTCCTGTTAATGAAAAATAAAAAAAAATAATCAAAGCTTAAGCAAGTGACAAGCGGATCACCTAAACCCCTGGCCTGTGTAACTGCCGAAGCCATTGCAAAATTTCTATGTCTGTAGATGATATTTTTTTTTAATTTAACCAGGCAGTGCAAGGAAACATATGGCAGGGATATTCCTGGGATGGCCTCATTTCATTTTGTGTGACTTAAATTGAATTTATTTTTGGCTGGGCCGCCTATACAAGCTTCTCAAATCCGGTGTTGATTTTGATCACAAGGGTATTAAGGATTCTTGGGCCCATCCAAATTCCAAGAAATTCTTGATTTTACATGCATTTCAAAGGCCCATAGTAACTTTGGGCTGTGAATATCCCTGATATGTAGCCTTGCCCAAGGCTTAGAAATATACATATATATATTTTGGCTTATTGAGCTCTGTGGCTAGTCTATAAATAATATGGTCTGGATTTCTAATATATTTCAGAGACAACCACAGAAGAAAAGTTCACCCATAGACTAGCTAAACATTGAATCAAAAAGTAGAATATAAATGAAAAAAAAAAAAAAAGTAAACAAAAAAGTGACAAACATACTTATATATTGGCCTAGTAGCTAGGCTACCCTGATATGGTACTAACAACATAAAACATTAAAAGCTTTCTCCTATTAGGAAAACTATATAGATGAGTCAACACTTATGATGATGTTTTAGTGTTTTACACCCCTTTCAACATTATTTAATCCTTAAACTGCCAATCACAACAATTGTTGTCTGCTTTGTCATCTGCTTGTGATTTTAAAAGTCATTTTTGCAAACAGTGTGGACCCAGATCAGACTGCTCCTCTAGGAGCAGTCTGATCAGGGTCCACACTGTTTGCATGTATGCAAAAATTGGTCTGAAAAGTTTGCAAGAATATTCAGCAGACGACATATCCAGCTCGTGGAGGGGTGATCATGAAAGTCATATGCTGAATTCCGCCTCTAACAGGATTTGAAGTCGTGACCATGTGATCCGAAGTTGGAAGTGCTAATGGCTCGGCCAAACAGACGCTTCTACTTTCCCTGGAAAATAAGTTTTGATATTTCAAGCAAATCGTCTCCTTAGGATATCAAAGCTTATTTTCTGAAAAAAAAAAAAAAAAAACATCACATGGTTGTTCTCATTAACTCAAAATATGGAGTCCTATTTTTCAGATGATTTAAGCAAAATTACATTGCTGGGCTCCTATTTTTGGCAGAAAATGGCTTTGTGACTCGTACTTTCAAAATCCTAATGAGAACCCCTGATATCATCAGTTTGTTATCTACTGAATCAGTCAAGAAAGTGACAAAGGTTAATCCTTGTCATGCTGAATAAATTAAAATGCCACACCCACTTCTGTTAGCCAATCAATTTGATTGATCCAGGTTGTTGATACATATTCACATGCTAAATGACAAACAGTACAGATCCAGATCTGGATCTACACTGTTTGCATATCAGGGCATATTCAGGTTCAGCAGGACCAGGTTAATTATATTTATAAACTTAGTAATGAACTACAGAATTCCTCTGTTTGTGCTTTTTAATCATAGCACAATATGGTAATATATATAGCTGAAAGCTACATTTACATCATGCCTTTAATGTTTGGCAGTGGTGTCGCAAAAAGAAAAGACTGCAGCTTTCTGATGTCCCAGAGTAGTGTTTTGACACTGAAGTTAAACAACAATAATAACCCTAAGCATACATGTAGGTCTAGATAAGAGTGGGTATCAGGTAAACAGTTTTCTTATTACTCGACGAAAACATATGTTGTGGGTACTCATTAAAAGTGCCTCGTCACAACATATGTTTTCATCGAGAAATAAGAAAATATATAGATACATGTAGGCCTTTGCAAACAGTGCATTACAGTGATATTTTAGACACATCAACAGGAAGTAGTTTGGACCTTTTCAAATTTTAGGAGAAGTATGGTAAGTAGATAAGGAGTCCAAATACTTAGGGTTATTACAGTACCAAGCAATCTCAATAAGTACTATGTTTCTACTAAAAGGTGACAGTTAAGTTAGAAGCAGCACTTGGTGCTGCTTCTAACTTAACTGTCACCTTTTAGTATCTCTAGACCTACATCGATAGTTACTGGTGACCACTAAACTAAGTTTACTGGTGACCAGTAAACTATCGACATAGGTCTAGGTAAGGCACTTTTTTTTTACTGTAAAGTATTGATATTTTTTTTATCTCCATAAGAACATATGTTGTGGTGGCAAGGTGCTTCTAATGAGTACCCAGTACTACCACACCACATTTTCATGGAGAAATAAGGCAAATATTATGTGGATACCCCCTCTTATCTGGAGCTATGTTAATCTCACTAATTTTTATTTTCAATATTAACCCTAGTCCTGCTGAACCTAGATACTCTCTGTCTTTGCAAACAGTGTAGATCCAGATCAGTTGGCTTCCTTTGCAAACAGTGTAGATCCAGATCAGTTGGCTTCTGAAGAAGCCAACTTATCTGGATCTGCACTGTTTGCCATTAAATATTTGAATTTGTATCAACAACCTGAATAAAGTAATCTGATTGGCTAAAAATTAGAAGTAGGCATGGTATCTTAATTTATTCAGCATGACAAAGGTTAACATGTTTGCCAATCCATTTCCATCCAGCAGTAAAACCAACACTGATCACAAATGATCACTTCAAATGAATAACTCAAGCAATATACATACGTAAGCAAAGCAATACAACTAAACACAAGACTTTCATTAAAATGATAATTTCTAAGTTAGTGATGCTGACCTTTGAGAGATGGGAATGAAAATTCTTTGCAGCCACAAATATCATTAACACTCATTGCAACTGGCAGGGCCTGACATATTGCCCAGCTGCCCAGGACAAGTCCAAATTTTGGCTGGACAAGTGATTTTTTATTTCACTTGCCCAGAAAAATGTACAGAATATATAGGGAATATTGTAATTCCAAACCATTTTCAAGATACTGTGGAATGCCGGGCAAGTGGCTGAAACTTGGATTTGTCAGGCCCTGAGCTGGGGCTGTGCTTATAATAGTTTTTGGGAATTGGGCACAATTTCAAAGCTGATGAATGGTTTCATAAATCAGATTGATTATCAACTAATAATGTAATTGTAAAACATAAATTATAATCATTCTTTTTTAAAATCCTCTTCCTGTTCCTTATTTCAGGCTATTTCTATCAAACTTTTCAATCAAATTTTTTCACTTCCTCGCCACAAATATAAAATGACCAAAACAGAAATAAAAATGTTTCACAAAATGGAATTTACCGATTAGTCAGACTAATTAAAATTCATATCTTAAATAATCATACCCAAATGATTATTTAAGCAGTGATTTTTTTAGATGCGCATCCTGCGTCCTGTACGCATAATTTCGCCAGAGGACGCAAAAAATTAGCCTCGTTGAGTCCTGTGGACTCATAAAATTCTCGAATGGACGTACGTTTTGCTTCTAGTAATCTACTTTCATTTTCGGAAAAAAGCGAATGCGCAAGCGGTGTTTCAGTACAGTATTTGGTAAAAGCCAATACTGAAAGGCGTCGTATCTCTACGATACACTGATTTTACCTATACAGTCAAATAATCAATACCAAGTTGTCCAGTACCGGAGGAAACCGTAGCGGACACTAAAGTATTGGTTTTTAGTCTGTTGAGAACTTTTATCGTAACACCGTTTGACCTTGCAATTGTCAACAGGAAACAGTGATCGTTTTTTGTTTTTTTTGTTTTTGTGTTTTGTTTTTTTTTTGAAAGAAGAAAAAGATGCACCCTAAAAAGATAATAAAACTAGACCCCTTCCAGCAAACGCTGTTTGGTCTGCCAGGTCAGCAAATCAGACTGACACGGACAACAATGCCTGTGGCCGATGACAGCGATCTCGATAACGAAAACCCCCAGTTCCAAACTGAACCCACGAAGCAACAGACAAAAAAAGTCTCTGCTTTGTATTAGGGTCTAGTCAAAACAGAAAAAATGTCTGTCCTTAATTATGTATCACAGGTATTTGATCATCTGTCACAAAAACTGAAGTTTTACGAAAACATTTTCATTAGCCTGTAGGTGAAAACATTTTCTTAACACTTCAGTTTTAACAGACAGTGGTACTATAGTTTCATATTTCTCAGGAAGTTTTCTGGATAGAATTAAAGCAACTCAGTCACCACTATTTACTTTTATTGCACATCCAACTAAAATACTAAGAAAGTAATTATAAAACACTGTTACACAAGTTTAAATGAAAAGTCTAGGACGCAACAAAATATTTCACCACGAGTCCTAGACTGGCTGCATAGTTTGAGTTTGTGATGCATGAATTCTGGACCTAGCGAGTCCCAGGACCCATAAAGGCAAAATTGTCAAAAAAATCACTGTTTAAGACATAAATTTTAATTAGTTATTAATTATTAAGCTTATCCCTTATCATGCTGAATAAACTAAGATGTCATGCCCACTTCTAATTTTCAGCCAATCAGATTACTTGACCTACATGTAAATTGTTAATACAAGTTCACATACTGACTGTTTGCAAAGGTGGGGCATATCTGGGTTCAGCAGGACAAGGACTAAATAATCATTTGGGTTACAATACATGTTTAAAGCAAAGCAAAGCAAAAAAAAAAAAAAAAAAAAAAAGAACTAAACACAAAACTTTGATTCAAATGTTAACAATTTCTAAGAAAGTGATCAGGTGATGCAGTCCTTTGCTCTACAAAAAGCAGCAAGATGATGTTAATTCCTATCAGCAGTAATACATGTACCACAAATCAACAAGAATGATGAAATGCCAGGCTTTATTTTCTCTGAAAGAAAAAAACTAAGTGTGGAAAATTGCTTTTTGTTAAATGATGTAACTTTTGAAGAGAAAAATGAACTTGCCACATGTTAAATTGTACGCAACCAATGTCGTGCAGACACTTTCTTGTGACACTTGGGCCCTGCAGCACCTTTACAATTAATGATATAAAACCTGACCAGACTATAAGAATTAGACTTGGCTTGCTCAAGTCTGTTCACTGATTTCTTTTTTGTATAATTATTAAAAATAATAATAAAAAAAATCAAGTCTATATATCTGTTGTGTGATGTTACTGAAATAAACATCTCAATTCAGAGATAAAAACTAAAGAGGCTGTTACAATATTTTGCTCTTAAAAGAGTCAATTCCAATAACAAGAAGGGTAAATACAAATGCCTAAAGTTGGCTACAGACTGACTTCCAATTTGGTTCACACTGTATAATACTGAGAAAATATTTGTATTTGGAACACTGGTTATGTCACATTGTACTATGCAGTGTCACAGCAGATTTCAAGATTTGTCCAATCCTGTATTTTAGTAGATTTTCATGTAGTACTGTCTCAAACATTAGCACCTTTCACACTTGAATATTCTATCCTGCGCCGAATTTTAATGACAACTATTTGGTGTTTTACACCACTTTCAACATTATTTATGTCATACTAAGATGATGCAAGGGTGACGATGAAAGGCTCTGTGTAACAAAGTGTTGAACAATCTTGAACTGAATTCCTCCTCCAGCGGGATTTGAATGCGGCAAGATCTGAAGTCTGCCCCAGTGTTAACCACTTGGCCACCTGGTCTATTCTCCCAGATTTTAGTAACGATAATATTTTTGAAAATCACAGTAATTAATTTAAGCAGACCTATTATAAAATTTAGAGATTTAAAAGTCAATTTATTACTGAAAGCCTATAATATGGGCCTAGTCAAGTAAAAAAAAAGTGCCTTTGAGTATACACATAACAGTGTTGCTTCTAGGAATTTTCAAAATAGGGCCAATGCCCGCATCGCATCTCTGAAAATGCGCCAATTCATTTCCAATGTGCAGAAAGTTTTTTGCCTTCAGAAAACTGCCAAACTTGTAAACTAATGGGAAGTGGCGAAAACTGGTTACACCAAAGATTTCATTTTTTATTATACACTCACTAAATCACTTAGCATAAATCTATGCTACTTTTTAGCATTTTTACCTTCAAATAGCACTGAACGTACAGCCCCTAATAGCTAGCCTAATTAGACTGCATTTAGTAAGTTTGCAAATATCACTTTTTGTCCGCCATTAATATTCTTACATGTGTATGATGTAAAGTTTTCTCGGTACCATTCTCATTAGAGTTCAGCGAGAATATGACGTAAATTTATGTTCTCGGTACTATTCATCTAACCAAGTAGCTGTCTTGCATTGTAAATGATCCGGAAAAGACTGGTTTACATTGACATTAAATGAATGGCAAAGCCGGAAAACAGAAGTTTTACAAACCGAAATACACCACGCATTAAGAATTGGGATGCAGATTTTAGAGCTAAGGCCTTAAAAGCACAGAAATTCTACAATCTCATGCCCTAGAATCAACTGTGCAAAATTTGTGGATTCACATCATCCTGTGCAAGTGCATCAAGGACTTTGCTCTCCATTTCAAGATTTGATACATCTACAGTAGTCAAGCCCTAGACAGATACTTGTGCAGTCAGATCTGATCCTCCACTGTCCACGTGTGCCCCAAAGGCACGTGGTTGCTAGGTGTGGCTCACAGACATAATAGTCTGCTGCTGGAGCATTTTCTTAGATGATTATTGGTGTAATGAGGTGAGAAAAAAAGTTGTAGCAGAACACAGAACATTTGACTACAAACCTTAGGCACGACAATAAATTATGCAAAACAAAAGAAACACGTTGCAGGTCTACAGTCAATGTCTATTTTGTTAAATCAGTGTGTATAAAACCCACGTCATTGAGATGATCTCTTTATCAATCCACTTCCATGCTCATCGCCATTTTTAACATGTCACGTGATTAAAAAAGTGGCTGGTTTGCAATTTTTGGTAAAACCTTGACCAAGTCATTGTAACGATAAAATAGAATAGAACAATTTATTCACCACTAATAGATTTATTCACCACTAATATTATGGTTAACCTGAATTTGAAGTTGCCAGATACTCCAAACACCTCAATGAACATTACATGGGGTGCATGCCATAATGATCGGAATCTAAATTAAAATTTAGAAGAAAAAGAAGGTCAAAATGGTCATCTCGTACCAGTACCTTAGTCAACTCGGACCTACTTTTGGTTAACTCGTATCTTAGTCAACTCTTATTTAGTCAGCTCGTACCAACTGTTGTTTAACGGAGTCATATGCTGAAAGAAAATCAGCAGCGTTTGCTCAGATCTGCCTGCAAATAATGCATTCTGCATAGCTCCAGATAAGAGGAATATCCAGATAAATATTTTCCTTCTTCATGAAAACATATGGTGTGTGTACTCATTAGAAGGGCCTCATTGAGGCACTTCTAATGAGTTCCCACAACATATATTTTCATGGAGAAATAAGAAAATATCAAAACTCATGATTGAAGAAAAATACATCTGGAGCTGTGTTCATTGTTGATTAATTCATTGAATACCGTGACTTTAACAAGCTTACCACGCAATGGGCAGATTCAGCAGATGACAATTAAACTGACGATAGTTTTCTTAATTTTCCTAGAAAATAGGATCTGACACTTCATGCGAATTGTCTCCTAAGGAGAAAAGAATTTCAAAATGTCGTCTGCTGAAATTTTTACCCAGCATGCAAAGTGCTTAAATACAGGAAACACTTCCCTTGAGACTTGCAAAACTTTACCCACTGTAGACTGAATAAATTCCCCAACACTATATATTGGAAGATTCCTTAGAGAAAAATGGTTTAACTTTTTGCAAATAGTGGAAACCCCAATCAGACGCAGCGTTCTGTGGCGTCTGGCCTGGGTCTGCACTGTTTGCCAATTACCCTTTCCAGACTACAATGGGTTAAACAAACTTTTGCTTTTTCATTTATTTGTTTATCGGATTTTCAACGTTCTTGGGAAGTGTTTCCTGCATTTTAATGCAGCATCTGATCAGGTCTACATTGTTTACCACTCATCTGGCAGTCTCTTATAAATGTCAAATGCAAGCAACAATTGCCCAAATATGAGAGCTCATTAACTTTGGATCACGCAGTGTTCACTGTCGCCTGGTCGTGACTAGCTACTTCAGAGATATGTTAACTGAACGAGTAAAACTGACAAAACACGTTACATGCCAACAAATATAAAGATAATTTATCTTTAATGAAAATAAGTAAAAAAAAAAAAGAAAAAAAAAAAAAAAGAAAAAGAAAAATAGTTTGTTTTCCCAATTGCAATACGTAGACAGCAAGTTCATCGACAGGCATATTGAGTCGTTGCTCCAAGGATCTCTTTTCGCAATACCTAAATTGAACAAGATGTTTTCGTAAACGCTAATACATACTGACGTTATGCAGAGTGTGCCTATTCAAATATACTGAAAATTTTACCAGAAAAAAAAAATAAAATTTTCAGGTAAAAATTCTGATATTTTTCATATTTCTGCTCAAAACATAGATTGTAGGTACTCATTAGAACTGCCTCGATGAGGCGGTTCTAACGAGTACCCTCAATCTATGTTTTTAGAAGAAATAAGAAAAATAATATATACCCCTGTAAACTTCAGTTTTAATACATAAGTGGGGTTTAAGGGGGTCAAAATTATATAGGCCTGTTTTCGTGATGTCTTGTTTAAAAGTTGAGTAGCTCAAATAATGTTTATGATAACTGTGCTTCCCTCCTTAATTGCACGGCAGTGTATCGGCCCTCAGACTAAATGACGGCTCCTTCCTCAATCTCTTTCAGGCGGTCGGCACCTAACTATCAATGTCTGTGGTCGGGATCATCGTGTTGGGTTCTTGTCTTCTGGACTTTAGATCACCATTGAGTCATTTGCTTTGTTTCATCACAGTGTTTTTGATTATATGTGTTTCACTGTGACGTTTGATAAATGAGGTAAAGGGCCCGATTGCGCACGGAACATCCCAGCATATATGTATATATGGGATCCAAATGGACAGAATCTGGGTATTTAGCCCATTCTGGTCCTACATGTGCCCCATATAGGCTTTTTTGCTCATATTATAAGACCTATATGGGCCCCATATTGGTAAAATTCGATAATTATTAAAATAAAAGCTTATATGTGGGATCCTGAGATAAAACTGACATAATTCTGGATAAGTGGCAATTTCAAGATACATAAATGTGACCCAAACGGCTCCTATGTGATTCAGATATTGGACCCCTGTGGTTCCCATGTTGATCTCCTCTGCTATATGGGACCAATATGGGTTAGATATGTGTATAAACGGGAATAACTATACCATTAATTAAGCATAATATAAAAAAAAGTAAATTTTCTGACAAAAATGCTAAAAATAATGATAATGATAAATTATATATGTACAAAAAAAAAATGGTTTGTTCATTGCAAAATGAAAGTATCTATTAAATTTTACACAAATATTTTCCCGGTTTGGGCGTGCTTTCATGGTCATTTTTAACTCGAATATCCGAATTACTTTTAAAATTGTGGGATGTATATATAAATACACATGATGCCACCATTTCCAGTGATTAATAAAGGATGCCTATATTTTAATTGTATCTTGATTGTATACATGTGCAGTAAGTTACACATGTAGGTCTCTCTCTATTGGGTTCTTACCGGCTGGTCAGTTGAGTGGGCTGGGACTATGACTTGTAATCATTTGTCTAAAAGCCTTTTTCTGGAAGATAAATGTGGGGAAGACCCATATAGGATCCATATGCTACCCATATTGGTCAACCCATATGGGTCCCAGATGTATCCCTGTAGCAAAACCCATATTGACCCCATATGAGATACCAATATAGGACCCATATTGAATCCCATGTGGGGTCATATATTGTTTGCTAGGGTGTATTTGTAATTTGAAGCTGCATCAGAATTAAGGGTGCAGCTTCGCGCGAGTAAAACTGATTTGAGCACCCAGTTGTTCACAAGGCGGTTCCTCTGTTGTAGTTCTTCTTTGATTAAGAGTCTAAATTCCGGTACGGCCGATCCTGGAATATGCAAATCTTATCTGCGATTCTTTCACAAAAATCAATTTTGGAAACTGGAAATGGTGCAGCGTTCACAGCTCGCACAGTCTTCTCAGATTTTAGACTCATCAGCAGCGTCCACCTATGTTAGTGCAACTCCAATGTTCCACTCTTCATGATGTACTGCATCGTCTATAACTGTGAACACTATAACTGTGCCAACAATATGAGTGGGAGGCCATAACATGGGGTTTCTGGTACCCTACGCTAGAACTTTGGTCTACTAGAGTTTCTTTATCCCAGACAACATCAGAATATGGAACGGCCTTCCCCAGCTAGTAATCAACAGACAAATTCTCGATAGAGCCATCAGACTCATACTAGATGATTTTATCAGCACTGTATAAGCCATTTTAGTCATAACCTTCTTACTGAATGTTCCTGAACCACCTATACACTAGTACGACAATACGCCTTTTTGAGGTGTCAGTTACTTTATTGGAAGAAGAAGAAGAAATTATTTTCCAACTTGATGAATCCAAATAGTACTGTATGGGCAAATCTTATTGTTAAATTCGTTCATGACGCACTAGCTGGAATTAAGGTGTTTGTGTTTGTTGTTTTCATATGTATTCTGAACTGTTTATAATATATATTTGATGTGTATTGAGAACGGTAAATTCTGTATTTGTAGGTTTCATTCGGTACGTACGGAAGTCGGGGAGGTATTTTACACCTTTCCTGTTTTTACTTTTAGAAACCAGTCTAACCTACTGGTTTCCTAATTCTTAAATGCTTACCGCAGGAGACCAGCATCGCAACGTTCCACAGTAACTAGCTTCCGCGGTAAAATTTAAATTTCAGTATTTACAACGTACACCTGACTGGAATACCGTGCTTAATGCGAGACATGTGCGTCCCTACTCAACAAACTAAGCATAATGATTGTTTGTTTGTCTGTACGCATATTGCGTTTCCACATTAGCTGCTCTCGTGCACTGCACGTGCCTCAGTTCTATGTTTACAACTGACTCACTCGGAATTGCAGTGGTGCGAAAGAAAGAAAATTGTACGAATTGGATTGTTTTATGGTTATGGTGGTAACAAGAAAGAATGGAAATCAAATCCATCTATCTATCGATCTATCTATCTATCGATCTATCTATCTATCGATCTATCTATCTATCTATCTTTCTATCTATCTATCTTGAATCCTGATACAGCTGTTCAAAACTGAAACTTGTAAATTGTTCATGACTATGAGGATATCAAATCGGAATTTTTTTTTGATTTCAGTGATGTAGCCTGGAAACCCATAACTCCGTTCACCTAAGGTTGAGCAATCCTGCTATCATTTTTTATTGCAAGAATGGTTTTATGTGCATATATTTTATACATTTGACTAAATACCTATAAGAATATCAAGATTAAAGGAAATAAATATCACATCTTTAAATTCTACACTCTTCAGAATATGAAGGGGGTGTTTAGGGCATGATCTCATAACTCCGTTCACTCAAATTTCTTTGTTTATCACAGGCAACCAGATTCATTCTATGCATATTTTATATAATGAACATTTAATTTAGAGTAGATCTATAACTGTTCTAAAATTGTTGATACTATTTGTATTCATTCACATGCTTGTCACTGGTTAGTGATTTTTTGGGGGTACCCCCTAAATATTTAGCATTTTGTGATAAATTTTGATTTTTATGCATAAAATTGTAAGCGATAACTGATTTTCTTGAAAATCAACTATAATGTTAGTTATTTCTTGTTAATTTTAATGTGGCATAAATTTAAGAAAGATTTGTTTTCATATTATTCTATGCAGAAGGTGAACGGAGTTATGGGGGTGAACGGAATTATGAGAACATGCCATACCAGAGGCCATATCGATAAACAAGCCCACATATAGGAAATCATTGAGATTGAACAGTTTCCTAGTGAGATGCATAAAAAATTGGGAATGGTCTTGATGAAGACATACTGTCAGACTGTGCTTTCGACATCTTTCAGAAAGTAATTTTTTGTTTGGCCCTTTACACAGAACAATTTGCAAACTTTTGTCATGACTTAATGCAAAACCATTTGTCGTAACTACATATATGCACAAAAAGTTTTATTCTAGTCATTGGTTTTTCAAAATTCAAATATTTTCACTTTTTTCCCATAGTATGCATTTTAAATTATGCAGAAATCTGTAGGGCAGGAAACGGAAGCAGATTTGCAACAAGTTCCGCTTGTTCAATTTTTCTGGAATTTTCACAATATTGTTGTGAAACATCATTAATTCAAATCCGGCAAAGAAAAGTAAAAACTATTTTCTTAGACAAAAATTCAAAAAAACCTCTTTACAATAGAAATTGCACAGGTCAGGCCAATTTTTGGCCTTAAATTTAATTTTAGGGTAAATATTTGAGAACAAAACACAGAAACAGAAAAGACAAATAGAACTGATAAAATATGGTCAATCAGAACAAAATAGTTTCATTTAAAATAAAATGCCTTGAGCAAGAAACATCTTTCCTAGTGATGTTGAAAGGACAGTAGTTTGTAGTGATCAGGTTAAGCCTATTTTAAACCAGACTGGCTCAAGCAATGCAGCCATATTCAGTTTGGTTAACATTTACTGTGGTTAACATTTACTGTTGTCCTTTTAACATCTCCAAAAGATGTTTTTTTTTTTTTTTTTTTTTTTTGATTGGTGTTTTATTTTAGATTGAAATATTTTGTTCTGATTGAGCATATCTTTTCTGTTTCTGTGTTTTGTTCTCAAATATTTATCCTAAAATTAAATTTATTGCCAAAAATTCACCTGACAAGTAATTTCTATATATCAAGGCCCTCGTCAGCGGTCTGGCCATGGCTGGACCACTTTTTTGGCTGAATATGGTTTTGGCCATATCACTTTTTTTTATTTTTTGGGCATATCACTTTTTTATTTTTATTCTTTTTGACTTTCTTCTTTTCGGGATTGTGATTAAAGGTCGATTGATAAGCGATAATTAAAGCATGTCGCGGTTAATAATTCGTCTGCTGCAGGGTCAGTCGCATGTTATGAAAACATTCAAACTGACACCTGTTTTAACAACAATAATCATCATTAAAATATTATCGTATGAAGTGTGGGTGCATCAAAGTGTTCTTTAATCTATGAAGCGGCCTGCTTCTAGGCATCTTAGACGAACCAGAAAACATAAAACAATGATGTATTTCACAGCATAAAAGTTAAAAAAAAAGTACAATTATACGGGCATGTTATACTTCTGTCATACCACCAGTTCCAAATCAGCCTAGGACTATTAAAATTCCACAATGCTCTTTTGGCCAGAAAAATCCCATAAAAAGAAGTCTTCAGCCTTCATGGTTTTCAAATAAGACGTGGTTGTATTATGATGAAGCAAATGTCCTCGCGTTTTGCCATGTCTGCATGGTTGCCTATAAGGACGGCCACCTAAGTAGTAATACTCTCGACAAAGCATTCATGACCAATGGCTTCTGTAACTGGAAAGATGCTAGTGTGGCCTTTAAAAAACATGACTTATCCAAGTGCCATCGGGACTCAAGTGATAAAGTGGTTATGCTACCGAAAACAACTAAAGACATTGTGAAACCTTGTCAGCAAAACACGCTGAAAATAAGAATGATAACAGAGAATGCTTGCTCAAGATCCTGTCTAGTTTGGGTGTCCTAGGTCATCAAGGACTACCGATTCGTGGCGATTGTGATGAAACCAATGGGAGTTATACTCAGTTGTTGATGCTTTGCTGCAAAGATGATTCATGTATGCTTGAATGGCTATATATAAAGCTCTATGGATAGTTAAGGACCCATAGCTACTTCATGTGCTCAGCAAAGACTCTGATCAGACTGTGCAGATGCACAGGCTGATCAGAGTCCTCATTGAAAGCACAAAAAAGTTATAGGAATTGATGTGCCATAGCTTATATGTATATTTTCTATGTCTAAAAAAATTAAAAAAAGAGAGAAAAAAAAAAAAGAAAGAAAAAAAATGAAAATAAAAACGAGAAAAAAAAAAAAAGATACATTAATACAAAAGAAAAAAGAACAAAAAAATGAAAACTTAACAAAAAATAAACAGCTATAGCAGGGACATCTGTATCAGGATTAACTGTTGCTTTCAGTAACTGTTAAGTTTGATGCCACCTCCTCATGATAAGACCCATCGAGGGGTCAAAATAGTTGTGCTTTTGGTGAGGGAGGGGGTCTTAAAAAGCTCGGATAAGTGTTTGAAATACAGCAAATACTCATAAAATTGATTGGATTTTGCTTGCGCAAAAAATGGTCTCAAAATGCATAAGAATCGCTTCTAGACACATCTTGAATTCAAAAATATTCTCGAGGGAGGCCCGAACCCCGCTTACGAGATGAGGGACTCCGCCCCCCCCCCCCCCCTACTCTCATGCTCTCCCCCACCGCTTGTGCCTTGTGCACTTGGCATTCCATGGCCATATCACTTTTCAAAAGCCCAACGACGGCCCTGTATATATAGTAAAGTGAATTTATTTTTTTTAATTTTGTCTAACAAATGTTTTTTACTTTTCATTGCTGAATTTGAATTTTTGAGGTTTCATAACAATATTGTGAAAGTTTCAGAAAAAAATAAAAAGAGCTGAACTTGTTGAAAATCTGCCTTCAAATTCATACACATATTTCTGCATAATTTGCATTCATTTCTACTGGAGGAAAAAGTGAAAATATCTGAATTTTTTAAAAAACCAATGACTAAAATAAAACTTTCTGTGCATAGGTAGTTATGACAAATGGTTTTGCATTAAATCATTACAAAAATTTGCAAATGTACTTTTGTATAAAGTGCCAAGCTAAAAAAAACTACTTTCAGCACAATAAACATTTTCATGGAACCGGAAAAGCCTGAACATTTCAAAAGCTGCTCAAGAAGCTTATATAAAATTACTCCTAAAAACTAAGAACAAGTACAATAAGGATGCAGAGATATAAAACTTACATACATCTAGTATATTGTATCTAAGGCTGGCACAATTAATCAGATAATCAATTAATTGATCGATAAATTCCACAAAAATGACTATCGTTACAGATTTGCGAATAATCGATCATTTGATTTCTGTGTCTGTTACTTTACCATATTTACCCTTAGTATTCTGACACTTAAACTCCTTACCATACTTTATCTAAAATTTGAACAAGTACAATTTACTATCCATAGTTGTGTCTAAAAATAGCTAAATGAATGGCAAACAGTGTAGACCCTGATGAAACGCCACGTTTTGCGGTCTCATCTAGGTCTACACTGTTTGCTCAGGCCTGTCTGGCCAACTGTGTCGGTAAAGTATAAAATATATTAAGAGTCATGCTCAGACAGACAGGTAAAATTATGACCAAATCTTCAGTGATTGCTAATTGATTATCAATCACAATGGCAGGACTGATAATCAGTTAACTTTTCAGCTCAGATTAGCCAGCTCTAATTACATCATCTTTCCTTACTTGAGCATTGTCTTGTGGCAGTTCAGGTGTGTTTCCTTCTTGGCTTACAATGCAGACCTGTATCCCCATATCTAGTAATTCAATCCTGAACCAGAGATTTAAGCATCAACCCTAGTGTTGACATGCAGATCTTTGGGAAACCAAGCTAAGATAAGTCTTAAAAACAGAATGTGAAAAATCTCCCACTGACTACCAGCTAAAGATATATGGCTTTGTGATCCTACAACTGGGTGTGTGAGCCTACAACTGGGTGTGGGATCCTACAACTGGGTGTGGGATCCTACAACAGGGTGTGTGATCCTGCAACTGAATCCACCAGCCATCTTGCAACAATACTTTCCCTTTGACATAATTTCTCTGACTGGCTACACTATTTATGACTATCTTAACCCTGGTCATGCGGAATAAAGTAAGATGCCATGCTCACACCCACTTGTCAGCCTATCAGATTACTTAATCTAGATTGTTGATATAAAATTTAAATTAATATTATTGAATGACAGACAGTGTAGATCCAGATCAGTTGGCTTCAGAAGCCAGCTGATCTGGATCTACACTTTTTGCAAAGGCAGGGCATAACTGGGTTCAGCAGGACTATCAGTTCTTTCACTACTTCCAGACACTTGAGAGAAGCTATGATATCAACACCTGATTCTTTTGACAGAAAGACACACGGCCAATTGATTTTATAATGTGAGTCACAATCCAATGTAAGGAAACATATGCTCAGACATGTGCACCCGCCCCCCCCCCCATGCAAAATTGTGGAGGCAAGGGGAGGGGGTTGCGATATATTGTGTACAAACTGTTTGTGGGGCAGGGGGAAGGGGTTCAGTATATTGTGTTCACGTTGTTCATTCATCCACTTATCCATCTGTTACATTTTGGTTACTATGAGTGGGGTTTCTAACAAGCACTGCGTATTGACATTTCTTGTTGGATTTGAGTAAGATACCACCGAAATTAGAATTAATTGGTTAAAACTTAGAAAAAGGAAAGAAAGGGTACTGAAATGCCTGAAACTTGAATTAAAAAGATGGCCTCTCAATATATTCAATCTATAATTAGGACAGTGCTTGTGTTTAATATATGAAATGTAAAGACCCCTTTTATGTACAGTAATCATAAATATGAATATATTGACACCAACAGTAAATATGAAAATTACGCAAGACTACTCCTAAACATTCTGAGGTTTGTGATGCTTACTAGAAGTGCCACAAACAGGCACTTTAACTGAGTACCCACAGTGTATGTTTTTTTATCATATACCGTAACGTCGATGTTATTCAGTGGATAATGTCATGTTATAAAAATCGTATGACCACACGTTATATAACACTTTGGCGGGACAAGTAACGTCATGATGACATCCATGTCAACTATGCATTTTCTGTTGAACAATTGTCAACTTTAAAGGCGATAAAATCCAATTTAAAAGGGTCATATGATAAACAGAACCTTACACTCGTGGTCATTTCATATGAAACTCTCCGAAGGCTCATTTCATATGAAATGCCACTCATGTAAGATCCTCTATATGTAGAAAAGTACTGAAGAAAATTTTCCTAAAACTCATATACTCCCCTTTAACCCATGTCCTGCTGAACCCGGATATACCGTGCCTTTGCAAACAGTGTAAATCCAAATCAGTTGGCTTCTGAAGCCAACTAATCTGGATCTGCACTGTTTGCCATTAAGTATGTGAATCTATAGCAACAATCTGGATCTAGTAATCTGATTGGCTGAAAATTAGAAGTGGGAATGGCATCTTAATTTATTCAGCAGGACAAGGGTTAACAGATTAATTCTCCTCTGACTGTATTGTTCGTCCTTTCGTCAACAATTGACAGTGGGTGTCTTGTGAGCACAACTCCTCCTACATTTTTCGGCCAATTATTTTGAAACTTCATAGATGTTTTGGCCATGGTGTGTAGATGTGCATATTGTTTACTCATAATTCTCAGATTTTTTTTCCAGCTTTTTCCACTTTGTTAACTTAGTCATTTTTACCTAAAACCCTTATAGTCAGTGGGTGTCTCGTGAGCGCAACTCCTCCTACAATTTTTGGCCAATCATTTTGAAACTTCACAGATGTTTTGGCCATGGCGTGTAGATGTGCATATTGTTTGCTCATAATTCTCAGATTTTTTTTTTTTAACTTTTTCCGCTTTGTTAACTTAGTTTTTACCTAAAACCCTTGTAGTCAGTGGGTGTCTCGTGAGCGCAACTCCTCCTACAGTTTTTGGCCAATCATTTTGAAACTTCACATATGTTTTGGCCATGGTGTGCAGATGTGCATATTGTTTGCTCATAATTCTCAGATTTTTTTTTTTTAACTTTTTCCGCTTTGTTAACTTAGTTTTTACCTAAAACCCTTATAGTCAGTGGGTGTCTTGTGAGCGCAACTCCTCCTGCAGTTTTAGGCCAATAGTTTTGAAACTTCACAGATGATTAGGGCAGGGTCTGAAGATTTGCATATTGTTTGCACATAAATCTCAGATTTTTTTTTTTTAACTTTTTCCGCTTTGTTAACTTAGTCAGTTTTTACCTAAAACCCTTATAGTCAGTGGGTGTTTCGTGAGCACAACTCCTCCTGCAGTTTTAGGCCAATAGTTTTGAAACTTCACAGATGATTAGGTCATGGTCTGAAGATGTGCATATTGTTTGCACATAAATCTCAGATTCATTTCAGCAGAGTTAGGGGCCCTTGATTTATGCCCAAAATTGGTTTCTGCTCAATATCTTGTGAAAGAATTGATGGATTAGGATCATATTTTGCATACATATTGTTGTTAACAATATCTAACTTGGGATTGTCACATGACATTTTTCGTCAATTTTCAGCTGTTACTGGCCTTGATTAATGGGCAAAAATGATATCTGCTCAATATTAATATCTTGTGAAATAATGGACAGGTTTAGATCAAATTTTGCAAGCCAATATTCCAAATTTTCTACTTTGTCCATTTTTCTTACAAACTAACCCATCAGTTTCTTGAATACTGCAAAAGAGATTTTTTTCAATACAAATAGGAACTTGTATGACTTAATCCCCACAGGTGCGACATCGCTTTCCGCGAATTTCTTGTTTTTGTGTGTTATTTTTCTCTTGTGTTTATTGTTCTGTTAATTTCAGGTTCCTGTTGTGCTGAGATTGTTGCGTGGTAATGGCCCTAAAATTTCATACACCAGTTTTTCTGACAAAATGGCATATACAAACAGTACAGAACCACAGCTCCAAATCAGACTGCTCATAGCAGTCTGATCAGGATCTATGCTGTTTATCACTTCACCAGGTATTTTGTGAAGCAGATGCACAGAAAACAATATTTAACCCAATTGTAGTCTGGAGACCCCTAAAAGGGTAATAAACAAACAGTGCAGACCCAGATCACATGCTGCAGAAAGTGGCATCTGATCAGGGTCTCCCCTGTTTGGAAATAGATTAGCCATTTTTGTGCCCAGCCACAAAAAGTGGCAAGGGTATTATTTTATACCATCCGAAATTTTGAGTATCCGTTCGTCCATCAGTGCTTAAATCCATCATTCATGCCCGCTCCATAAGTCTGATACTGTCTGAGATATTTTCACCAAACTTCACACAAATGTAAAGCACTATCAGACAATGTGTAGAACACATGAACCGTAACTCTGGTTTGCCTACTTTTGGAGTTATTGCCCTTTGAACATTGAACAGAGGCATTTCTACCATGTACTTGTTTCCGCTCTGTAAGTTGAAAACCATACAAGATATTTTTATTAAACTCGACACAAATTTTATGTAAAGCACTATAAGACAATGCGCAGAACACATAAACTGTAAATTTGGTTTGCCTACTTTTAGAGTTATTGCCCTTTGAACATTGAACATAGGCATTTCTACCATGGGCACGTGTCTGCTCTGTAAATTGAAAACCGTTTCAGATATTTTGATGAAACTTCTCACAAAATATAGCTCCAGAAGACAACATGCAGAACACAAAAACCATAACTCTGGTTAACCTATTTTTGGAGTTGCGGCCCTTTGGACATAGTAGATATTGAAAATAGCCACGTCTACTATGTTCTCGTCTATAAGTTAAATACCATTCCAGATATTTTGATGAAACTTCACACAAATGTAAAGCATTATGAGGCAAGTTGCAGAACACAAGAACAATAACTCTGGTTAACAAACTTTTGGAGTTATGGCCCTTTGAACTGTGAAAATAGTGATTTTTGTAATTGTTTGTGTCCACTCTGTAACTTGAAAACTGTTCGAGATAATTTCTTGAAACTTTTGGTAAATGTACATTAACAATGTTACAATTTGCAAAACACAAGAACCATAACTCTGAATCACCTGCTTTTGGAATTACCACCCTTTGAATATTGTCAATAGTGATCCAAATCATATATCTGTGCCCTCCATATCTCGAAAACTGTTTCAGAGATTTTCTTGAAGCCTTGCAAAAATGTAAAGGGACATAACATGTAGAACACATTTTATTTTTGACAGAGTTATGGCACTTGCTTGATGTAAGTTGAGAAGCAGTGCTTGCAGCATTTTTATTCTAGATATAAATATGTAAATCATATATTCAGATGTTCCTAAAATTGAAATTGGTCTATTCCAACATATAGTGACGGGTAGTCTATTCAGTCTACAATGGGTTATTTAAAAGGCAAAAAGTATGGAATAATGTGTTTGGAATTTGGAATGCTTAACAGATAATTAGATTGACAGAGAAATTTAAACATGAAGCCTGCGATGGAACACACAGAAAAGAGTAGCAACAATGGTCGCATAAAGACTTTCATGTTGAGAAAGCTTGAAGCTGCAAAGCAGAAGCTCAACCATGTGCCGTATATTACATCCAATCACAAGAAAATGGCCGTCTGGTCAGACATAAAAGAAGTTCTATTTATATCTTGTATGAATATGAAATGTACCGTAGTTCTGAATGCTCTAAAACATCAGCTGAACTACCCTGCCTCCGAGACACGCATGCATGCTTGCACACAAACTGAACAGCTGTTGTTCCTTCGCCAGTTTATCATTGTAACACCGGGGACTTTGCTGGTTGATCTAAATTTCTTGAAAAATTCTGAAACACTAATGAAATTACATGATATGGTGTCCGTCAAACATCAGAAGTCCAGAGAAATAAACACACAACAGTGTAACAATATGGCAAAATATAGAGATACTTATGGTGACGGAATAGCACGTCAGCCCAATGTCAGTGGGAAGCTTGTCCCGGCAGTCAGAAGAACTTGGTGTGGCAATATTGCCAGTGCTGAGATAGGCCAGAATTCTGATGATGTGAAGGAAAAATCTGACAGTAAAAAGAAGACAAAAGAAGCTGAATTGAAGGTAAATTTTGAGAAGATTTTTACCCTTTCATCCCTGAGTTTCTGCAATTGACGCTTCCATCTTTGAATTTGGACATGTTCATTGTTGCAAACAGGGTTTTCTCTTAGGGTTTTAAAGTGAGGGTCCCAGGGACTCCCTTATGTGGAGTTAAGGGGTCCGTTAATAAGATTTAAGTGGTTTATTGTTTTAAAGAGGACCCTTTAAGCACTAATTGCAGCTGCAAACAGATGACACTTTGAAACGGTCACACGAATCACCGAAATACCGGAATACTACCGAAATACCGGAATACCCGTGAAAAATATAGGTATACCTGTGAAAGACGCCTATTAAAGACACCCATATTGGCTTTAATTAATCAATTAAGGAATGTTATGTCAACCTAATGGAAAAGGGATAGTATTTTAACCTCAAATAATTTGCAAATTGTCTTTGAAGTGTTTTTATTTATTTTTTTTTTTTATTTGAAAACATTGTTGATAGTCCGCTAAATCTGAGCCGGAATACGACCGGAATACCCGTGAAAAACGTGAATTACCTACACTTCAAACGAAAAGTACATACGACTTTTTGTATAAAATATTTATCAATTGAGTGAATAATTTGTTCCGATTGATTTAGTTATGTATGATGTATATAAAAAAAAATATATTGCCAGTATAAGTCTCAAACACAACACACCGAAAGTTAATCATTTACGCATGTTTGAAAGTTACGCAGATTAAACAACCAATGCAATCATGATGAGTAACGTCATCCTTACATCCATGGAGCTTGTATGAATATTATTTTAAATATTGATATAAATAATGTGTTCCAGCAGCACGCCTTTATAAATACATGTACGAGAATCGTTGCATCAATCTGTGTAAATATTACCCCGAATACATCGCGAAATTTTATATATAGCGCTCTCCCCGCAAAAAAAAAAAAAAAAAATACTTTGCAGGTGCTGCTCTGCCAAGAAAATAGTTTGAACCCCCGAAGCACTGCTGAAAGTTCTAGAGGAGATGTCGATCTAACTGTTTTAGTATTTTACGGTGAAAATTAGGATGAACATTTCTTTTGAATCGTCTGCCTCAGCAGATGATTCACATGTAATGTCACGCTTAATTTACACAGGAAAATAATAAAAAAAAAATGTAAATGCCGTCGGCTGAATATGCTAAGCGCTTCAAGGGTTAAAGAAGGGATACATTTCATTTGACAAGGGAGACAGAAACGGACACGCTGGACTGTATCTACACTGCTCGGATCGAGGCCTGGACGGTTGATGATTGAACCAGGGATACGACTGTCCATTTAAATCACCGTGACTTGGTGTCTTAATTATGCCTCTTTCAACAATAACAACAGCAAAAAAAAAAAAAAAAAAAAATGTCATATTGAGATGATAGAATGCGGCGTCTGGTCAGGGTTCACCGTTTGCAAAAACAGTTCAGCCATTTTTCTATGAATAACCAAACCTCATAGCCGGATATACCTGAAATGGACCAGCCAGAATCTTACAAGTTTTGCAAACTCTCTCTCTCTCTCTCTCTCTCTGGAAAGCTCTTTCGTTTTACCCTCATATAAATATAACAAACGCGATTCGATCCCCACTTAACATGAAACACATTTGTATTTGCTACGGTCATTCGCTTCTTCCACTGCTTCAAGATTGGCAATTACAAGTTTTTGGAGGAAGAGGGTTCAGTAATTCAGCGCGATTCGTAAAAAAAAATGCTGTTCCCCATCCCGTTTCGCATGGGTCAGACTCGTAAAGCAATTGCAGTTAACTCCCTCTTAATAGTCAGTTGCAGTTAGCTCCCTTAAAAGAGTAAAACCCTGCAGTGTGAGGACGTTACCCCGCATTTACCAGGGTACAAATGAATATTGTTATGTTATTCTCTTACTGTATATACATTAATAACATTATCTTTAATGGCTTGTAGAGCAATCTTCAAACCTTTCGTTTCCATGTAAAGTGTTCTGTTTTTGTGTCTTCAACATTGGATATGCAAAACTACGACCGTAATTTATTTAACGAGTAAAAGAGACGCAGGTATAAACCTAGCATCGGCGGGAAAGCATCTTCACCACCCAGGGAAACCCGATATCGGGATATCGGAGGTTGCGAGATTTCGGAGGTAAACAAATGATGTCATCCAGCGACAGTGTATGTTCTTATCCTCTTTTAATGATAAAAAAAGTGCTTCTGGAGGATAAGCAACGTAACCTATATTTTCTCAGTTGAATAGTTTAGCATATGAAAATGGCATTTCAATATAAAATATCCTCATATTTATTCAAAATCACGTTTGAAAAGGAAATTTCGTTGTTTTTCACCCAAATTCCATTTTCAATTGTTTATAGCTTTTATCCTGTAAAGCTTTTTTATTGAGTATGTATGTCTGTATAATCTAGAACCTTTTTATAAATTATACAAGAAATAGCAGATGTGAAAAAATTACTGAAGTGGCAGATTTTTGAGATTTCTTTAGGGTTGTTGTCACATTTATTGGTAACGGGATGTCGGAGGTATGATGCAGGGATGTCGGAGGACAGATTTATATTGGTTAACGGGATATCGGAGGAAAGGAAATTTTGTGTTCTTCTTAAAACGGCTAAATCTTTTCTGAAACGTGATCTTGCCTGGTTTAATATGTTGAAGACGATTACCTGATTCGTTAGGAGTGGCATGTAGCAAGCGAACAAAGCGTTTATGCAGACTGGCAAATAATAAATGAAATCATGTGCCATAGACTTATCAAGATAAAACATCAAGATAACCAGCCTTCGTGATGAAAACCCCGGTAACAAACACGACTTCACATAGAAAAAATGGGGATTGCAGGACTATAAATCTTTTTTTTTTTTTTTTTTTTTTTTCTTTTTCTTGTTTCTGCTCTAAAATATGTATTGAGGTACTCTTAAGAACCACGTCGTTTTTGCTCTAAAACATAGGTTGCGGGTTATCGTTAGAACCGCCTCGATGAAATCAAAAATAATAATAATACGAAAATTAACAGTTTTCTTTCTGAAAAGTTTGTATTTTTTAAGACATGAAAATTTCATTCTGCTTGTTTTCATATTTGTTCAGCACAACGTTTTGTGCCTTTGGTGAGTTTCCAGCCTATACGCAGACTTTTGAAATGGAAGGAGCGGGTGTGTGAATTCTTGGCTATTCTTAAAGGGGACACAGTTGCCAACAAAATGCCGATGGGGGATGCAAAATTAAGGAATGTAAAGTGATTTTATGGTCAAACCTGCATGATTTTTAAAATAATTGGCCCGAAAGAGGTTCAGGTCTCGTTTCATCGTTTGGTCGGTCAGACACTCCATGGATTTTTCACTTACATTTAATCAAGGCTTAAAAACCCAGGCCCGTGGGTTTTGAAATGGGGATGGTGTGACCCTATGGAGGCGTGCAAATGGTCAGAAAATATCGATTTAGAGGCGAAAATTAGGGGTGTAACCTGTGTTTTCGATTGAAATCTACTTGATTTTTTAAATAATTTGTCCACAATGGGGGCTACGTTTGCCATCTCCACCCTCCCCCCCCCCCCCCCGCCCCCCCCATCCGCTTGATTTTGAAATGAATTTGTCCACCCCCATCCCCAATCACACACACACACACACACGCACACACGCACAGCATGTATGGAAGAACACGTTACAAAACCTGCAATGTTTTCTATTGATAGCAAATGAAAATGACAAAGGTCTCCTCGATACAACTCATATAATTATCATATCACGCTAGCAAATTAATGCGGTGAAGACCCCTTGTAGATTTCACTTATATTAGGAAAATGGGATTACAGGGGAATGTGTAATTTTTCTGGCTGCTGCTTAAAAACCTAGATAAGAGGACTGTCCGTAAAGATTTGTAGACAACAATGTTAAGTAACACCACATGGGGAGTTCTTATAAGACAGTTTGCCGACAAGCATTTATAAAAGAATTGGCTATAGCCTGGATATTATGCGGCAGACTGCATGCCTAGGTGTCAACCCAATCATTGTTGATGGCTATGCTTCACTCTTTAATTGCACGACGGCGGTTCGGGTCTCAGACTCAATGACGGCCTCTTCGTAAAACTTTAACCAGTGGGTTGGGGCTTGACGATATGTCTTTGGCTTGGCCGCCGTGGTTCAACTATTGGTTTTCATTTTATCTGGCATACAGTAGAATTAGCCATGAGTACTCGTCTTGGTTTATTATAGTGATTAATTTGATTTTTATGTTTTCACTTTGATGCATTGACTGAGTTGAGAGACTTTATGCGAACCGAATTTTTATGTATTTCTTTATTAAGAGTAGCATCGGGACCCAGGGTGAAGTTAGCTAGCAGTAAAAGTGCTTTAAACCCACCCCCACCCCGGGTGGTTTGCTCTACCGACCGTTCTAAGGCGGTGGTCCCGGTGTTAGTCTTACTCTTTGTTGCTTTGTGGTTTATTCTACGAGGCGTTTGTTGTATGTCTTTCCGTGTGTCATTTTGTTCTTGGGTTTTTCAGTCCTTTTTAGTAGTGCGATTACCTCGCTTGGGGAAGAGAGAGCTAATCTTGGTGCTTTTCGTACGTTTGTTCGGTTTGTACTTGTTTAGATTTGTCGGTTTCCTCTTCCTCTTGGGGTCTGGGATGGGCTGCGGTTTGTGATTGTGGCACTCCCTGGACTTTTCTCTTACCTTTTTTTTTTTTTTTTTTTTTTTCTTAAATCAGGAGCGTTACATAAATAAAAAAAATACAATTAAGATTCTCTGATATGGACTTTCGGTTGTACGCGCAAGGAGAATACAAGCAAAGAACAGTATAGTTCTAAACCATACATTGTAACATTTGGATTTCGATGCACATTTGATGGAATTCCGTTAAAATGATAGGAGTTAAGGGCATTATAAGATTTCAAGATGACTGACATATGGGTGTTTTCTTTTTGTTTTGAATGTTTAACTGGATTCCACAGATTTTAAAGAAACTATTTACCAGGCTCATCGTGTGATTATTATTATTATTATTATTATTATTGTTGTTATTGTTGCTAAATTCTAAATTAAGCGACCCACCTAACACAGGTAATGGTCAAATATGAACGACTCAGTATAAGAAAATAGATAGATTCTTGTAATTAGACATACAAATGTCAGTCCGATGGACGAATAAGCACATGTTGTTAACTTTATTATAGTTTTTTTGTACTGATATTGGTGAATATTGTGCCGAGATGGGATATTGCTATGAATAATTGATATATCATAGATTTACAGTGGTAACGTTACGTTTATTATTTCTGATCTGATGGCACTCGTTGGCACCGCATCGGCGCTGCGGTTCTTGCGGTTTCCAAAATCAACATTTCAATCGAAACTTAGGTAGGAAAATATCACGTTTCACGTACAGAACATCATTTTTGCAGCGAAAAGCTGTTTTATTGCATATAAAAATAATGACATTGGTTCTAGTAATATTATTACATTAAACTCTCCTTCAAATCAATCAAACCTATTAAAATTGCTACAAAAAGAGACACTAGTATTTGCACACAGGCTTAGCACCATAGTGTGCGAGCAGGTTTTTATTTATATTGCTTTTTTAGACAGAACTCACTCCGTCAATTTTCAGTGCCTCCGAAATCCAGCAACAGTCCCTCCGAGATCTACAGCATCATGTGTCAATGTACCTCCGAATATTCCGTTATCCAAAATTTCGCTAGTATTTGCTTTAAATTTCATCCGAGGGCATTATTTTTTGTTGATAAACTTAAACAACTATGAAGACAGTCGAAGAGAAGATAAGTCCATCCTTGGGCAATAATAAACCAACATGTCATTTACCATGGTCGGGCTGGTAGCCGTCGAAAAGGCAAAAACTGAGATGAAAAATAGATCATTTTGGTTCAAATGCCGTTTTCACCTCCACAAAGTAGCTGAGAAAGGAAATATTTGCTTTAACATATTCATTACTATGTCTCTAGAACGAGCAACTCAGCTTTTTATCAAATGAATAAGATTAAAGCTATATAAAATGGATAAATACATACCTTGTCGCTGGATGACGTCATTTGTTTACCTCCGAAATCTCGCAACCTCCGATATCCCGATATCGGGTTTCCCTGGGTGTTCACATAATATTGTCATGTGTCTTCGCGGACATTCTAGGCAGCGTCTTCCTGGGTAGAAACCAATACTAAGATACGAGGATAAAGTGTCTTGCTCAAAGACACAACACTTGGTGCTCGCGGGTATCGAATTACCACTATCTGGGCTAATTCAGTAGATGACAAAAATTTTTTTTAAAAATCGTTATTTGTTTTATTACCAAGAAAACAGGATTTGACATTTCATGCAATGGAGACAATTTGCATGAAATGCAAATCCTGTTTTCTTGGAAAAATGATAAAAAATATTTCAAAATGTCTGTTGAAAACTTTACCCAAAATGTTAAGCGTTATGGTTTGCAGAAACAAATCGCGCATGGATCTGTGCATGGTAAAACCTATAATAACTTGTACGAAGAGATTAATTAGCCTGCACACTGAGCCTGCACATCAGTAGTCTGATCAAAGCCTTCGCTAACCGTATGTACCGCCTACAATCTATGGGTTTAACAAAACGTCATGTGCGACGAGCGAAGACTCCGGTCAATCTGCGCAACTGCACATTCTGATCAGAACATTCGCTGATCGTATTTACCTTCGATAGCCGGGCTGTCCAAAGCGGGATAAACAGTGTGACTGTAACATCACATTCTGATCAAATCCTTCGCTGATCGTACAGTATGCTCCTTCTTCGGACTCCGGGCTATCCAAGAAGCTTGCTTTATATAGTGGGTCGATGCACAGACTGACCCGAGTGTTTGCAGGTCGCACGTACATCATACTATAGTACGTTTTGTCGTCTGGTTCATTGTAAGAACATTGTGAATCATACTAGTACCGACGTAATTTTACTGGGACGTAAAAAACTCACTCACTCATTTGAATTGTCATTAGCCTCTCTTGCCCCTTGTGTGCGTAAAGTGTGTTTTTTGTGTGACAGACAACCTTTTCACATGGGCTGTCTTATTGATTCAATGCCTCTTTGATAGCAGAAGTGCCCCTTTAAGTTGATTAATATTGACACGTGCGGTCGCTGCACCCGAGTGAGAATTTCCCGGTCTTTTACCATAGTACGTCATTTATATTGAGCACGTGTGGTTGTTGCATGGGAAAAGGCAGTTACAGGAATACCAAATATAAATATGTAATTCGTCGATTGGGGGCAGATGTTTGATTCTCTTTGTGATTTTTGTGATTTTCATGTGTTTGTTTTGTTTTCTACAGCATATTAAGTAAAAATGACCACGCCGGACCCATTTATGTGGCCGGAGTAGACTAAGCCGAAGAATCCGGTACTTTTTCATATGGAGCGTTGTTGAGGCCCATGTTACGTGCTCGAACAGTGAATGGGGCTACCGGGGTTTTCTTTGGACCTAGGGACCACCCAAATATATTCAGGGAACAAGGCAGCATTGTTTAATATTTTAAGAAAACAAGGGAACTGACCTAATTTTGGTGGATCGGAATGCGGGAATTTGGAAAACACATTTGGGCTAATTAGACTTTTGCGACCAGCGCAGACTCAGATAAACCTGCGCATCCGCATGAGCGTGGACGATATAACCTTCACACAGACTGTTCTATATGGTGGAAAAATGTCTCCGGGACAACATTACCATTCCGAGTAACTTCGCACAACTTTGCATAACACATACTTTGCGCGGACTTGCGAGTGTTGTCCGCCGAATATTACGTTTACTCGGTTTGATTCCGAGTGTTTGGGGGAAGTCCGCAAAACGCCGATATTCGGGGTAAAGAGTTTTTTGTTTTTTTTTACCTGTATGTGCTTTTCGTTTGAAGTGTAGGTAATTCACGTTTTTCACAGGTATTCCGGTCGTATTCCGGCTCTGATTTAGCGGATTATCAGCAATGTTTTCAAATAAAAAAGACAATTTGCAAATTATTTTAGGCTAAAGTATTATCCCTTTTCCATTAGGTTGACATAATATTACTTAAATGATTAATTAAAGCCAATATTGGTGTCTTTAATAGGTGTCTTTCACAGGTATACCTATATTTTTCACGGGTATTCCGGTATTTCGGTAGTATTCCGGTATTTCGGTGATTCGTGTGACCCCTTTGAAATATGTTTTTTCAGAGAAAATAAGGCTTAACATTTCATGTGAATTGTCTTATTTTTTCTGAAAAATGAAATTAATTTTAGACTGTTGTCTGCTACAATTTGTGTTGTACTTCATGCGCATGTATGATGCGATAATGCACAAGCATGAGCGAGTGCATTATCGCACGTACGTGCGCAGAACCATGGTATAACTGATTTATCACATTTGCATGCATGTAGACCATCTACATTGCAAGATATTTCATGCTGAATGTTGGGAATTTAGGCCACTATGTGATAGCTAAATTTGCCCAAATATTGATAATTCCTGGCCTTTAGACCATGAATAGATTTAAATACATAGATAAATAAAATTAATTTGTGTCACACAGTGATTTGATTCTGTATGCATCACTCAGGACCCTTTCCCTAGCATTTTAAGAGTTGTGAACAAGATTTTGAGGTAAAAACTGCCAAAATGGGAATCGGGGAAAACTCTGGTTGCAAATAAGGAGAACCAAACGGCAAACAATATAGCTCCTGATGAGATGGCTCATTTTGAGCCATCTCATCGGGATCTACGCTGTTTGCACAAGTATTTGTTTTGGTCTACCGGGTTGAAGGAGTTTACCTTTACCACTCTCTGTGCAAATTCAGCAGACAACAAATTGATAATACTTTTCTTATTTTTCCCAGAAAATAGGCTCTGACCTTTTATGCAGATTTAAGTATCAACCCTAGTGTTGACATGCGGAGACAATTTGCATGAAAGATCAAAGCCTATTTTCTGGGGAAAATAAGAAAAATATTGTCTGCTGAAAGTTTTACCCATCATGCTAAATTAGAAGTGTTAAGTCCACAGATCTTTATATAATAGAAAATATTATACTGTAAATCTGGAGTCCTTAACCCATTGCGTCCTATAAAAGGGACATAGGCAAACAGTGTAGACCCAGATCAGATGCCCTAAAACACGGCATCTGATCAGGGTCACCACTATTCATATTGAAAACATGAATTTCTATAAAACATGGTAATAATGAAAAGTAATCTGACACTTCTTTTATTGGAAATGGTCTGGTCCAAAGAGTTAAAGTGGAAGAGTCCACTCGGCATAAATGGGTTAAAGTGCCGTTCTCAACAGCAGATGACAATTTAAATATTGTTTATTTTCTTCTAAAGTTTTCTTAGAATTTAATGCTTGACATTTCATCATTTTCATCATCTGCTATTGTATAATACAGCATTTTTTGTGCAGTGGTAGAAATATACCATTGACAGCAGCTTGCCCAGGGGGACATAGGTCCAGATAAGGGAGGGTATCTGGTAAATATTTTTCTTATTTCTCCACGAAAACATATGTTGTGGGCACTCATTAGAAGTGCCTCACTGAGGCGCTTCTAATGAGTACCCACAACATATGTTTTTGTGGAGAAATAAGAAAAATATCAATACTTTTGGATTGAAAAATGTGCTTTAACTAGTGCTATGGGGGGACCGCCTATAGAGCTCCAAAATCAACTTTTCCACCATCACTTTAACACACAAAAAGGATAAGAGACACCTTGTTTGATTGCTGTGCATATCACTTTGTTGGAATTCCTGCTCGTACATGTTTTACTTTATTGATGCATTAAACATTTCATAGAATAGCAGATTAAAATATCAAGAAAATTATTTCCAAGAATTTCAAGTTTGGGGATAGCCTTCCAAGAAAATCAGCTTGCCCCCATCAAATTTATCCCCTGTCGGGCAAGGGGGCAACTGCCTGTTGAAGAGGCGAGGGGCAGGGTGGGGATTTTGTGCAATTGTTTATTTCTAACACAGTTTTGGGACATGCATTTCATGTTCTAGTGCAAAAAGTATACAATTTTCAATAAAAATTTAACCACTTATAGACTTAAGCAAAAACAAAAAAAAACAAAAAAACTCGTTTGTTTTGTTGTACTTCCCTTGTAATGGTCAGAATATTGCCAAAATATTTTAGATGCCTTTTCTAACATTGCATTCTTTATGGACACCATTTTGTTTTTATGCCCCGCCACAAAAAGTAGCGAGGTATGTTATACTGTCCGAAATTTAGAGTGTCCGTCTGTCTGTCCGTCCGTCCGTCCGTCAGCGCTTCATAATTTCGTGTCCGCTCTTTAACTCTGATACCATGCGAGATATTTTCATGAAACTTCACACAAATATAAAGCACCATCATACAACATGCAGATTAAATGAACCTGACTCTGGGTTGCCTGCTTTTGGAGTTACTCCCCTTTGAACATTGAACATAACCATTTCCACCATGTACTCATGTCCACTCTGTAAGTTTAAAACCGTTAGGGATATTTTTATGAAATCTCACCTAAATTTAAAGCACCATGAGACAATGTGCAGAACACAACTATAACTCTGCTTAACCTACCTTTGGAGTTAGAGCCCTTTTAACATCATAAATATTGAAAATGGCCATTTCTACCATGTACTAATGTGTGCTCTGAAAGTTTCAGGTATTTGGGTAAAACTTCGCACAAATGTAAAGCATTATGAGAAAAGGTGCAAAACACAAGAACCGTAACTCTACTTAACCAACTTTTAGAGTTATGGCCCTTTGAATATTGAAAATAGTATGCTTTGTAACTTGAAAACTGTTTGAGATATTTTCTTGAAACTTTATGCAAATGTCTATCAACATGATATGATGTGCAGAACACAAGAACCATAACTCTGAAGTACATGCTTTTGGAGTTACAACCTTGATTTATAGTTAGACCATGATGTGGAGCAGTGCATATTTGTTGGAGGTTAGTCCACCAAATATTAGCAGTTATGTCCCTTTGAAAATTTCTGTAAAATTTTCATTTCCAGCTAACTCCTACAGTTTACATTTGATCAAGCTAAAACTTGATTTATAGTAAGACTATGATGAGGGGACTCGCTGAAATTCTTCGTACAATGACATTTTACAAATGAATATGTAATTTGACTCCCTCCTGAAGTTAAAAATATATTGAAAATATTGTGAAAAGAGGAGAAATTGCTCCTTAGGAGCAATTTCTCCTCTTTTTCACAATATTTTGTTACCTGTTGTTAGATTTTCATGTTTAAACAGGGACCAGATTTTTATTCGAGATAAGCGGTTATTCGAGATAAGTGAAGTCGAGATAACATGAGTTGAATGTATTACAGTATACAATTTAAAGAGTTGTCTTTCTGATTTTCAGAAACATACATTGCCTCGGATAACTGCTGTATTACCACTTAGCTCTATTAGTGAAGAGAACAGCAGTGCGTACATACCGCTGGCTTTATTGAAAGATGTTTGCCCAGAATATCTCAGCATTTTAGAAGAAGTAGCCCACTCATACATTCGGAGAGGTTCCAAAGCTTCTGATATATCACAGTATTCGGCTGAAGAGGGAAGACATCTCAATTCATTCTTGGCACTGCACAAAGGATATGGTAAATAACTCTTGTCTAATTAGTACCATACCTCCAGATAAGATGCTTTTTTTTTTTTTTTACCAAAAAGTACTGATTGTTTTCTTATTTCTCCACAAAAAATATGTTGTGGGTACCCATTAGAAGTAGCTTGGTTAGGTGCTTCTAATGAGTACCATCTATATTAGTTTTTGTGGAGAAACAGTGGCAGATTCAGAGGGGGGTGGTGGGGTTCGGTTGAACCCCACGTTTGACTCAAAATTTCATTTTCATGGGAAATTTTGGATAAATTTGTTAACTGTGGGACACTTTTCCTTATACTTTTCTTCAACAAGTCCATTTTAGTCCCTGTAAATGTGTGTATAATTGCTGGGTGAGTGGCAAACAGTGTAGGCCCTGATCAGACGCCACTACTGTAGTGTCTGATCTGGGTCTACACTGTTTGCCCAGGCCAGTCTGTCTGAATACTTATAGTAAGTATAGTACCGGTAATCTGATTAAATCGTATGATTAAATCAAATCCCCTCGGAAGTCCTCCTGGCTCCGCCCCTGAGAGAAAAAAAAACAATGTACTGGTACCTGATACCTACTCTTATCTGGAGTTTTGAAATTCTGTACCATATTATTGTCTACAGGTATTAAAGTATTGTGATAGACAGATCTGATCCTGTGGTGATAAAAAAAATTTCATGCTCAACTCAGCTGAGCATGAAATTATCCCTGCTAATAGATCTCAAATAAAGAATTGCAAATTCTTTCTTGCTAAAACATAGGTGAGTATGAAAATTTATCTGCTAATATATATGAAAATGCCAACTATTTTTGGCATTTTCATATATATTAGCAGAGAAAATTTCATGCTCAGCTGAGCACAAAATTTTTTCTATAACCTCAGGGCCTGAGCAAACAATGTAGACTTAGATCAGACACTACAGAATATGGCATCTGTTCAGGGTCTGCACTGTTTAGCACTCATGCAGTGGTTTTTAGATACATCAACAGGTGGTATCTGGATGTTAAAATTCGAGGACAAATATAATAATATATAAAGGTGTCCTTATACAGGACTCGCAATAGCTCGAACACCAATGGCTCATTTACCATGGCTAATTGGAACTCATTTTGAGTCCCTACAACATTCTTCCAAGTCTGACTGTACATACTCTAGGTCTAGTTAACCCTTGCCTGCTGAATAAATTAAGATGCCATGCCCATTTTTAGTTTTCAGCCAATCAAATTACGTGATTCAGATTGTTGATATAAATTCACATTCTTTATGGCAAACAGTGCAGGTCCAGATTACCGGTAGTTGGCTTCTTCAGAAGCCAACTGATCTGGATCTACACTGTTTGCAAAGGCAGGACATATCCGGGTTCAGCAGGACTAGGGTTAATAGTGGGTATAAAGTAAATATTTTTCATGTTCTCCATGAAAACATATGTTGTGGGTACTCATTAGAATTGCCTTGGCATTGTTCTAGATCAGATAAGCCAGGTGAGTATTTTTCTTAATTCACCATGAAAAGTTAACCCTGGTCCTGCTGAGCGCGGATATGCC
Organism: Anodontia alba; assembly: GCA_964016985.1. Classification (NCBI taxonomy): domain Eukaryota; kingdom Metazoa; phylum Mollusca; class Bivalvia; order Lucinida; family Lucinidae; genus Anodontia; species Anodontia alba. The sequence goes on along the minus strand of OZ024835.1, from coordinate 5,364,889 downwards.
CTGTCTTTGCAAACAGTGTAGATCCAGATCAGTTGGCTTCTGAAGAAGCCAACTGATCTGGATCTGCACTGTTTGTCATTTAATATGTTGATTTGTATCAACAACCTACTTCAAGCAATCTGACAGGCTGACATTTAGAAGCCGGAGTGACATCTTAATTTATTCAGCATGATAAGGGTTAATATGTTATTGATTCACAATAGAAGCATCTGGGCAAATCCCTCCTAATGAGACGCCATTGCCACAGATAAGAATGGGTAACCAGATAAACAAGAAACATATCAGTTCTTTTCAGATGAAAAAATACCTTATCTAGTAGCTCTTAATAAGATGCTTTTTTTTTTTTCAATCCAAAAGTATTGATATTTTTCTTATTTCTCCACGAAAACATATGTTGTGGGTACTCATTAGAAGCGCCTCACCAAGGCGCTTCTAATGAGTACCCACAACATATGATTTTTTGTAGAAATAAGTAAAAAAAAATATACCTGATACCCACTCTTATCTAGATCTGTGTTGTCTTCAACTTTGATATGGTACCCACAATATGTATGTTTTCATGAAGAAATAAGAAAAATGCCTTATATTTTTTGGTTGAATAAAAGTATCTTATCTGGAGCTCTGTATTTGGCATATTTGCCACGAAAACCTGTCCAAATATTAAGGGTAAATGTGCTTTGACAAGTAATGGAAAAAAAAAAGAAAGAAAAAAAAAAAACGATATACATTTTATGTTTGTTTACTTGCATTATCCTGGGCCTGGTTGTTCAAAGCTTCGTTAGCTTATAGAGCATGTTAAGCGTCATTTCATTAACTGTTTTAGCGGATTCAATACACAATATTCTGATATTTTTTGCTGAAAAAATGTGAGTAGCTTTTGCACTGCAAAAGCTACTCACATTTTTTTCGGCAAAAAATTTCAGCATATTTGCATATCCCTCGATGTAAATTTTAATGAATTGTTAACTAACAACATCGTTAGCTTTGAACAACTGGGCCCAGATCCATTAACGCTTATCAAAAAATGCTGGGAAAAAAAAAATCAGCAAACAGCATTTTGAAATATTTTTCTTATTAATATTCCAAGGAAATGGTCTATAATGAGGACAATTTGCATTAAATGCCATTTTTTTCTGGAAAAATAAGAAAAATTATTTCAGTATCATCTACTGAAAATTTTACCCAATGTGTTAACCCTTGTAGTCTGGAGACCCCTAAAAGGGTAATTGGCAAACAGTGCAGACCCAGCTCAGATGCTGCAAAATGTGGCATCTGATGAGGGTCTCCACTGTTTGCAAATAGTTGAACCATTTTTCTCTAGGAATATCTATATCACATAGCCTGACATACCTAAAAGTTGGATGCGCCGTCCGACTGGAGACCAGGAGGTCGCGGGTTCAACCCCAGCCGAGGTCGGCAACATTCTTTCATGGAGATTGATCATGAAATATTTTCTACGTCATTCTCTCCCTTCCGCTGATTCAAGAAGGGCAGTTGTCAGTTTCTGGCGAAAGATTGTGCACAATACTGGTTAACCGCTTGGAGGACTAAGCCTGCCCAGTAAACGTGCGGTTAAGTAAACTGACTGCGCTCGACATGACCCCATTGGGTTGACTGGGCCGTAAAACCTCAACACAAACAAACAAACCTAAAATCCAAGTTGGAATCTTCCAATAAATAGTGTGGGGGAGTTCATTCAGTCTACAATGGGTTAAGATTTATTTTAGGAAAGCCTTGGTTCTGCTTAACAAGTTTGAGCTTGATGATGTCATGGTCAGAGTTCTGGAAGCTTTGTAGTAATGGGGAAGATACAAGATGGCTGTTAGCAACAAAAAACATATTTTTGTGTATCCTGAATGTCCAGGTAAGGCCAAAAAGAAATGTGTGTCAAGGGTAACATGTTAGGAAACAGTAGTTAGGTAAGGTAAGCGAGGATTTTCCTACTCCTTTGAACTAGGGGCTTGGAGCCATTAAAACTTGGGATATATAGTATATGGATCTACAAAATTTGGAAATTTGGATTGGAAAAAATAAAACACATACACAAATATATATTTGAGCCAGCACATGACAAAACCTACAAATTGGCATGTGAGCCCAGCAAAGACGCTGATCAGCCTGGGCATCCTGATCAGAGTCTTTGCTGTGCACTCAGTGCGTAGCTAAGGACCCAAGTTTTCTTCATGCAAACAGCGAAGACTCTGATCAGACTGGGAGGATGCCCAGGCTGATCTGAGTCTTTGCTGGGTGCACATGCCTTTTGTAGTTTTGTCATGCGCTGGCTCATTTGTTACAAAGCAGTAAAAACAAAATTCAAGACTCAGGATAAGCTATTGTGATCACTTGCCATCCGTCGTCATCTGTCCGCACCTTTGAACAACTTCTCCTCTGAAATCCCTGCGCCAATTTTCTTCAGACTTGGAACCTTCTTTTAAAGGGGGTGGAAAACTTGTTCAAATGGTCATGGCCCATTAATCAAGATGTCCGCTATGCACACATACATGGTAAAAGAGGGCCATCATGGCCCTATATTGATCACCTGAATCCTGTTATACATGTATAGCATTGCTGACAGAGCTGCAGTTCTAAAGGTCATGGTGATCTTGACCATGACCTTTGCCCTCAGGGTCATCTTCTGGTCAGAGGAAACATCCTTACTATATATGAGGGTCTTAGCCCCAAGCATTGCCAAGTTATAAGCTTGTTTTGTACTAGAGGTCACTATGACCTTGACCTTTGCCATTAGGATCATCTACTGGTCAAGACCAACATCCCACCTAAGTTCAAGGATTCTAGCCTCAAGCACTGCCAAATTATAAACTTTTTAGTATTAAAGGTCATGGTGACCTTGACCATGACCTGTGCCATCTACTGGTGAGGACCAACATTCCTTCTAAGTTTGAGAGTCCTAGCCTAAAGCATTGCCAAGTTATTTACCTCAGGATCATTTACTGGTGAGGACCAAATTTCTACTAAGTTTGAGGGTCCTAACATAAGCATTTCAGACTTAGCTTTTTTTCGTACTAAAGGTCACGGTGACCTTAGACTTTGACTTAAAGGTCATCTACTTTTCAGGTCAATCCTCCCTATTAGTTTGATAGTCCTAGGCCTGATCATTGCCAAATACTTTTTCCTTTATGTAAAACAAGTGACCCTCCTCTGGGCGGGGCCTCTTTTCACCCCAGTGGCATAATTTGAACATTCTTGTCAGAGGACCTCTACGCAATGCTTCATACCAAATGTCAAAGGCCTAGGCTTTGCACTTTCAGACAAGAAGACTTTTAAAGTTATTTCCTATATAAGTCTATTTAAAACATGTCCATCCCGGGGCGGGTGGGGCCAGTTTTGGCCTAAGGGCTATATTTTGAACAATCTTGGCAGAGGTCCACTAGGTGAAACTAAGTACCAAATATCAACGGCCCAGGTCTTCTGGTTTCAGTTGAGAAGATTCAAGTCTATAAGTCTATGTAAAACATGTCGGCCTTGGGGCCTGGCCATTGTTAACCCATGGCAATAACTTGAATAATCTTAGTAGAGGTGTACTAGGTGAAGCTATGTATCAAATATCAAAGGCCAGGCCTTCTGGTTTCAAATAAGATTTTCGAAGTTTTTCTCTGTATAAATCTATGTAAAACTTGTCGGCCCCGGGATGGTGCCATTTTTGGCCCCAGGGCAATGAACAATCTTGGTAGAAGTCCACTAGGTGAAGTTATGTATCAAATATCAAATGCCTGGGCCTTCTGCTTTCAGACAAGAAGATTTTTAAAGTTTTTCCCAGTGGATCTATGTAAAACAAGTGACTCCCGATAAAGGGCCATTTTTGACCCCAGAGCTATAATTTGAACAACTTTGGTAGAGGTCCACTAGATAAAGCTACATACCAAATATCAAAGACCTGGGCCTTCTGGTTTCAGACAAGAAAATTTTTTAAGTTTTCAGTTAAAAAAATCTATTTTTAGCTCCTGTGACCTAGATGTACAATAGACAGGAACCATCTGAACAACTTTGAAACAGGACCAACCAAGGCTCATTCCTGTGAAATTTGGTCAAAAACCAAAGAGTGGTTTAGGAGGGGATGTCATTTGAAGAAATTGTTTATGGACACACGCACGGTGAACAACGGACAAAATGTGATCACAAAAGCTTACTTTGTCACTATGTGACAGGTGAGCTAAAAACACTTAAAAATCTTCTCCTCCAGAACCAAGAAAACTTTGGGGCTTAATCTTGGTACATTGCAAAGTCTATCAAGTTTGTTCAAATGATGACCGTAGGTTGACCTGTGACCTTTTTACAGCAAGGTCAAATTCGTGTCCCTATACATTATTTAAAGAATGATTTCATATTGGATCACCTCTTTCTGGCAAGCTGTGTTGTCTTCTGACTTGTTTTTAAACGTTTTCTTCTCTGTAACCGCTTGAGCAATTTTCATCAAAATTCACATCCATGGGGCCTTCTGTTGACAAGGTGTTGATGATTTGTTTGAATGGTTCAGCGCCATTGAACAAAATGATTGCCGTGCCCATATATGGTAAAAACACTTAAAAAACTCTTCTTCAGAACCAAGAAATCTTTGAGGCTGAATCTTAGTATATAGCATCTGAGACTCAAGGTCTATCAAGTTTATTCAAATGATGACTGTAGGTTAACCTTTGATCTTTTTACGGCAAGGTCAAATTTGCGTCCCTATACATTTATATGGGGAAAATGTTGAAAAGTCATTTTCTCAAAATGTATTAAAGTCTAGTGACTGAAACTTACAATCATTGAATGTATGATTAAAGTAGTAAAACATTTTAGTTACAATCAAAATTTTGTCCTCTGGGGGTTATCTGCCCTTGCCCCCAGGCTATATACATGTATAAAATTGTATAATTTTAAATGTCTTCTTCCCTGAAACTATTTGAGCAATTTTCGACAGATTTCACAGGGGCCTTCTGTTGAAAGGGTATTGACAATTTTTTTTTACGAATGATTCCACGCCGTTGAACAAGATGGCTGCCATACCCATATATAGTAAAACCATTTAAAAGTCTTCTGCTCCAGAACCAAGAAAGCTTTGAGGCTGAATCTTGAGATATAGCCTCGAGTGCTCAAGGTCTACCAAATTTGTTCTAATGATGGTCATAGATTGACCTTGGACTTTTTACAGCAAGGTCAACTTTGCACCTCTGTATATTTGTATGGGTAAAATTTGAAAAGTCTTTTTCTCAAAATGTATTAAAGTCAAATGGCTGAAATTTGCAGTGCATGATTAAGTAAAAAAAGCTTTTTAATTACAATAAAAATTTTGTCCCCTGGGGATTATTTGCCCTTGCCCCTGGGCTATATACATGTACAAAATTGTGTAATTGTTAATGGTCTTCTTCTCTGAAACCCCTTGAGCAATTTTCAGTGGTCTGATTTCACATGGGGATTTCTATTGAAAGGACCTTAACAATTTGTTCAAACGGTTTCATGCCATTGAACAAGATGGCTGCCATGCCGATATATGATAAAAGCACTTAAAAATATTCTTCTCCAGAACCATGAAAGCATTGAGGCTCAATCTTGCTATATAGCATAGTTTGTTTAAATGACGGTAGTAGGTTGACCTTTGACCTTTTTACAGCAAGGTCAAATTTGCGCTACCATACATTTGTATGGAAAATGTCAAAGAATCATTTTCTCAGTATGTTTTAAAGACTAATGGCTGAAACTTACAATGTATGATTAAAGAAGTAAAACTGTTCAGCTACCATCAAAATTGTGGGGGTTATCTGCCCATGCCCCTGGGCTATATACATTTATAAATCATGAAATCTTTACATGTCTTCTTCTCTGAAACTTCTTGAACAATTTTCACCAGATTTCACATGAAGCCCTTTGTCAAAAGGATGTTGACAATTTGGTCAAACAGTTCCGTGCCATTGAACAAGATGGCTTCCATGCCCATATATGGTAAAACACTTCTTCTCCAGAAATAAGAGAGCTTTGAGGCTGAATCTTGGTGTACAGCATTGGAGACTTAAAATTGTTTCTGCTCCATTAAAGGGTTTTAATCTAAAAGGAAAGAATTTGATACCCTTGAGAGCAACTTCTTCTTTTTATATGCCTGTTTGAAAAATGGTCGTTATTATGCCCCTCAGTGTCCATCCGTCTGTAAACTTTTTGTCTCCAGATTCTGCCCGTCTGTCTGTAAACTTTTCTTTTCCAGCTAACTCCTCCTATAGATTACATCTGATCAAGCTGAAACTTGCTGAATAGTTAGACTTTGATATGGAGCAGTGCATATTGTTTCGAGGTTACATTCCCCAGTTATGCCCCTTTGAAAATTTTTGTAAACATTTTGTTTCCGGCTAACTCCTCCTATAGATTACACTTGATCAAGCAGAAACTTGATCAAATTATGGTACATTTGAAGATGGAGTTCTGCTCATGCAGGGATCAATTTTAGCACTTGCTAACTTGCTAAATGCTGGTTGATTTCCTCAAAAAGCAAGCTGCAATTTCCATCACTTGCTAATTCTAGCAAGTTAGAAAGATTCTCTTTAATTGGCAGAACCTGAGGCATTGTTGCTGAAGTTTTGCAATTTCTTTTCCAAAAGCAATGATTATATTTTTCTTATTTTTCCCAGAAAAGAGGTTTTGCCATTACATGCAAATTGTCTCCATAGGAGACAATTTGCATGTGATGTCAAAACCTCATTTCTGGGAAAAATTAGAAAAATATTCTAAAATGTCTGCTGAAATTTTTACCCAGAGTGCTAAGGTTTAAAGCCACATTTAACAGTGTTTATAAGTGTAAAAAAGCAAGTTGGCTGAAAGGTTTAGCAAGTAAAAAATAATGCCACTTGCTAATTTTAGCAGTCTGTCAAAAAAGTTAAATTTGAACCCTGTCATGTATACACTAGAGGGCGTAAGCAGTGTTGCAAGTTTCATTACTGCTTATGAAGAGTCTCAGTAAAACCGAGACTCCCATTTTCTGATCTGTGGTGTGTTCTTTGTTTCCAAAGGCAATATTTTTGGTGTTTATTGATATATAGTTAGACCATGATGTGGAGCAGTGCATATTGTTTCCAGGTTGCAGTCCACCAAATATTCTAGTTAACTACAGTTTTGCATCCCATCAACTCCTCCTATAGAGTACATCCGATCAAGCTGAAATTTGACTTATAGTTCGACCATGATGTGGAGCAGGGCATATTGATTCAAGGTTGCAGTCCACCAAATATTAACAGAGTTATGCCTTTTTTTTAAATTTCTGGGCCCAGTTGTTCAAAACTAATGATGTTGTTAGTTAACATATTAATAAAACTTTGATTATTAAATAAGGCATATACATGTACACTAATATTTTTTGCTGAAAAAAATGTGAGTAGCTTTTGCATTTCACATTTTTTCAGCAAAATACCTATGAATTATGTACCCCCCTACCAAAGGATTTGGGGACATTGTTTTTGTGATGGATCCTGTTGGCACATATACCCTTTGAACTGTTTTCATGGTACTTGGTAAAAATGTAGAACAGGACTAGACAACATGTCCCATACAAGAATGACAACTCTGCTTTTCTTACTTTTGGCATTATCTCCCTTTGTTATATTTGACAGTGATTATGCATTGATTTTGTGGGCTTTGGTCTGCTGGAAAGCATGCATGAAATCAAAAATTGTTTCTTGTGTAAAAAATAGTGGAAAGAAAACAACACCAAGTTTAACCAGTCCTTTTTAAAGACATCAGCTAAGTAGCTTCTGTAGCAGGGCTCGAGAAACTGAAAATTGCCAACCGGTCAAATCATTTTAGGCCACATTTATGAGGTTTGTTTTAATTTTTGGCTGCATTTACAGAGTTTGGAAAGTGCAGATTTTTATATTTTCCATAACTATTGTTAACCCTTGTCCTGCTGAACCCGAATATACCCTGTCTTTGCAAACAGTGTAGATCCAAATCAGTTGGCTTCTGAAGAAGCCAACTGATCTGGATCTGCACTGTTTGCCATTCAGTATGTGAATTTATAGCAAAAATCCTGATCAAGTAACCTGATTGGCTGAAAATTTGAAGTGGGCGTGGCATCTTAATTTATTCAGCAGGACAAGGGTTAAAGAATTTACGTATTGCAATTTTCAAATGCAGATGCTGCTGCTTTATTATTAACATAAGGAATGACAAACCAAGATTGCTTACACTTGCTGAACTTACCTGCACATAAGTATCATGATTATAAACAGCAATGTAGCTAAATATTAGACGTGCATGGTTTAATGTACTTACATTTTCTCAACAACCGAGCACTCAGTCAGTGAAGAGCGCAAAAGGGAAACAACCAGAATCTCTTCACATTGTGGTGTTTTCGTTTTGACACTGTGCTGCAGCTTGCCACAACATTTTATTTCCTTTCTATGGACAAGTAAAAAAATTTCAATGCTTTACCCTAGTGCTCCGCCATGGACCAGCACATCCCTTTATGGCTGGTTGAGTGTGTTTAAATTATAATGAAGCACATAAAACAGATCCTTTAAAATTAAATGACCACAGAGAAAAAACATCTTTTATTGTTGTAATGCATGACCAAGCAAATATGAAGCGTTTTCCCTTTTATACTTACTGTAATAACCCAAGTGTTGGGACAAGCAGGCCTGGGCAAAAAGTGCAGATCTAGATCAGATGCCACAAAAACGTGTGGCTTCTGATCTGCATCTACACTGTCAACTCATCCAACAATATAAAAGATGTAGAAAATAGACTTGTTCTAATTTTAGGATCAGTATGGTAAGGTGTTAAGGTGTCCCAATACTTAAGGTAAATATGGTAACAACCGGTATTGATTTTTTCACATGTCAATCAAATGGGCAGTGGCTTTATTTTTGACACGCTGATCAAGCATCAAGTGGTTGCTATAATGAGCAGATCACTCAAGTTGATTTTCAGAACTGTCAGTGTTTGATTGTTTTTATAAATCCAGATAAGATGTAAATTTTAAAGTCAAATATAAGAAAGCATGAATTATAATGGACCAAATTTTTTATGTCCTTCTGAAGTGAATATCGGTCCAGCTCTTCAACAACTGGTCTCGGACTGAAAAACGGTCATTTTCTTCAGCCCTCACTGATTGTAGGAAAAAATAGCCTAGTGGTTCATTCTGTAGGCAACTAGCAAAACTAGTGGCTATGATGATACTTTGGTGATTACACCTCTTTCAACATTATTAAGGTCATACCAAGATGACGCAAGGGTTACAGTGAAAGGCTCAGTGCAATGAAGATCATACAGTTGAGCTGAATATACCTCCTGTGGGATTTGAACCTGAGACCTTGCAATCTGAATTTGGGAGCATTTTAAAAAGTTTTGAGGCATCCAAGTGGCTAGGATGTTAATTAACATCCTAGCCACTTGGATGCCTCAAAACTAGTGGCTGCTTATATATATATATATTTCTTTATTTTGCATAGAAACCAGATTTAGTCAAGCCTGAAAAAGCCCCTAGAGATGCATTGAAGGTAGAACAAAACATAAATGATGTTCCTTCAGAAGCAGAACATATTGCAGGTAAAGCTAATATTAATTCTGTTTCTGTCTCAAGCAGTAGTGATGCCATTTATTGTTCAGAAGTGAAGAAATCGCAATCTATAAATGATAGACTTGATAGAAATGCAGGTCAGGGTGGAAATAAAGAACACCACCAGCAGCCAAAATGTAAGGCCAAAGGAAATTCTGAAGTATGTATAAAAGCATCTAGTGCAAGAGGCAAAAAAATGCATTCTGTAGTCACTACATATTTGAATACAAACAAAGGATCTAGCAAGAAAAGTAAAGTTCATCATGGGAGAACCACCAAACATTCCAGTAAAAAGAAAACTCCTATTTCTAAATCTGTTTCTACAGAACATGTTCTTTCAGTGTCGCTAAATGACTCTGCTATAACGAATAAGAACAAATCTGAGAGGATTAAAGTTGATACTAAAACTGCTAACTCCAGTTTAAATCAGATATGTGAAATACCTAACATGAAAACAGAAAAAGAAGAGTTGGACAAAACAGGGCTGCATACTAAAAACAAAGTAATTTTAAACTCCAGCAACAAAGATTTCCAGAAGAAAACCAAGCCTAAGAAGAATTCTAAAGCATTGAAATTTTTTAAAGCAAATAATGAAATGTTACTTGGTGAATGTCAGAAGAACAAAACCAAAGTAAAAGAGACCAAATCTGATTTGTGCTACTCTGATAGCATATCAAGTATGACAAGAAAACATGTTGTGAAAGGTTCTTCTGAGTCAACTTTGGTGATGTCAGCTAAAGCAGATAAAAAAGTGAAATGTACATCAAATACTGGTGCAAACTCATCTCATCATAAAGAAAAGAACACTGATTTAAAGCAATCCAGCAGTAAAAATTCTGATAAACAGTTACAGGAGACAGATATAAATAAAGATTATAAAAGTAAATCATCTGCTTTACACAGTGGATTGTCAAGAGAAAATGTAGAAGAAAAAGTCAGGCTGAAAACTTGCTTGAGATTGCAGAAAGATAGAAATAATAGTGCTAAATTGGAAGATTTAGATTGCAAAAATAAAAACAAAAAGCATGGGATGTTTAGACAAAAAGTTAACACTATACAACCAAGGCATACAGAACATAACACCAATAATAATGTTAAGTCTTACCTTAATCTTCTAGCTAAGGATCAGAAGCATAAATGCCAAACAGTGAATGAAGCACGTAAGCAACAAATGTCAAAAAAAGATTTAGCAGTTACAAACAAAAATACTATCAATATTGGCCAGACGATTGAGAGTGAGATGAAAGACCAAACTTCCAGTGAATCGCCTGTTAAAAGAACAACTCTGAACATATTCTTGCCCAGTGATAAAGAACCAGAACCAAAAACTGATGAAAAAGATACAGATGATAAGCAGTCAGCTAGAAACACAGCAGTACTATCAGACAAAGCAAAACGACACTCTGCCCAAGTGAACAGACCAGTCCCAACCGTTGTTTCCATCTGTAATAGGCCAAATACAGCAGACTCTAATCTGTCAGACAGTAGATCTTCATGTAGGTCTGCAGTTACAAGGGTTACACATAATGGAATTGTCCCAGCAGCTTACTATAGTATACCAAGGCCAAATCTTTTACTGAAAACTTCACACACAAACACAAGCAGTATTTCATCTACAGTCCCTGACAGTCTGCACAGTAGTCACAGTGGAGATTATAAAAGTCTGTTTGTTGATAAAACATGCTATAATGTTGTTGGTGGTAAATTAGATGGCCTTGGGGGCAACAAACAAGACAGTGAATTGAGGCAATCTGTTGAAAAAAATCCAATGGATGAAAAACTAGATGCAGAAGAAATTGAAAACAGTCAAGGTTCAGTCGATAATGGTTCAGCACGACTGACACCGGCAGGCAAAAATCAACCAATTTCAAATGCGGTAATGAACAGAGTGAAAATGCTTCAAAAGACTTATGGAGATATGTGCAAACAAAAGAAAGAGACTAAATATAATGAGAAAACAGATGATAAAACTAATTTGAGTGCATTTAAATATCAGCACAGCAAACCTGAAATGGTAAATACCAAACCAAATGTTGATTCAAAGAAAATTCTAAGAAGAAATGAGAAGATTATTCCAAAAGACACATTTCAAGCAGCCTTAAAGCCGTCAAAGCCTAAACAGTACCAGGAAGAATTTAGAGGAAATGGTAAAGATTCAGCAGCAGTGACATCTTCTAACTTTGGATCTTCCACATCTTGTACTCGAGACATTTATGATGCATATGCCAGGAAGCAAAAGCCTAAACCAAGTAAACCAGATGTACATCAGCCAAGAAAGTACCAGCTGAATAATACAAATCAGAGTATTACTTGTGACAATTTAGCTACTGAAAAGAAAATGACAGCTTTTGAAGAAAAACATTCTGAAACTACTGCTTTTGATCTAGCCGGTAGAGAAGAAGAAATATTTTTTCAGAGTAAGGTGAATAAGAATGATTCTGATGAGTCTCAGAAAGACTCTATCATGATTAGCCAATGTGAGGAACTATTCAAAAAATTTATGACCTTGTATGAAAGCAAGAAAACATCTAATGAAGAAAGTAAAGACCCAATTAAACCTTCAGCTGACTGTAAAAATTGTTTTTTATGTCAAGCTGAGACTTCAAAAGAAGCTGAGGACTCTATTCTGAATCAACTGGCATACCACATGTTTGAGAGAATGAAATGTTTAAAGATTGAAGAGAATAGATGCACTGATTGTATTGCTGCCAAGTCAAACTTAACAGCATGTCTTAAAAGACCCAATTCAGCGATGTCCTCTGACTTGACAGCATCTCTTAACAGAACAGAGTCAAGAATGTCACATGTAGCAGAGTCTGAAATTTTACATGATTCAAAAGATGCTCAAAATACTAGCAGTAATTCAATAAAACTAAGTTTACTTGATCAAATAAGCTCATTTGCTGAGAGTTCATATGGAATGGAATCTGAACAGTGTAAAAAAGATGAACACTTGTCATCATTTCGAGAAAGTCAGAGTCCTACCCTTGAGTCTTCAGTAGGTAAAGTTATACAGGAAGGTGCTGTTGAAGTCTGCAATCAAAGTAAAAAGAATGAAAAATCAGATTTTCTTATAAAGTGCAAAGAATTCTTTATACCCATTGATAAGCCTGTTTACTACAGACTTTCTGCAAAAGGGCCCTATATATCTCTTAAAGAAAACCCAACCATTCCATCTAATGCAGAGTTATTTTATAGTGATAGTAGTAAAAGGTTGCAGCAGTACATTGAAACAGAAAAAGCAGAAAAACATGTTAAATCATCAGAGACTTTGCTCAAAATGGGTCTGGATGTGTCCGCACAGCAGATCAGCTCGCCAAAAAGTGCTGAAAAAATAAATGATACTAGATGTAGCCACAGTTCTATTGCAGAGCAAGTTAGGAATGAACCTGAAAAAACATATGAAAGAGTAAATCTTGCTGTCAGTGATAAAGAGTTAACATTGAATTTAGTGGGTTCTGAGTTAGACACCAACCTTAGAGAAACAGCATTTTCTTCTGTTAATGAACCATCCTTAACCAAAAAGGTTGAACAAAGCAATCTGCCCATTAACAAAAGGACTGAACAAAGCAAACTGTCCATGAACAAAAGGATGGAACAAAGCAGGGATAAAAACAATGCTGTTGGAAATATAATAGTTAAAAAAAAGCAAGGCATTGGAGAAAAAAAACCTGGCTCAGAACAATCTTTTGAGTCCAACAAAACGTTAGACTCTTCACAAGTAACCCATGAAACTAAGCACAAGTTTTCCGTAAAAGTCATTGGTAGGGCTGGTACCAAGATATTGCAAGGATCAAAAGAATCCATATATGACCCCAATTACACAACTGAAACTGAGTCTAAACCCTCAGAGCCTTTAAGCATTAAGTCAGCATCATCTTATTCAGCTGCTAATGAATGTGATGAAAATTCTCAGAATGTATTGGACAGAAAATTAAGAACAAGGTCAGCAAAACTAAATGAAGACAGAATATCAAATCAGATTAGAGAAAGAAACAAAAGGTTTATTGCAAGACAGAGAAGAATTGCAAACGGCAATGTTGTTGCAGCTGTAACAAATGTAGCAAAAGACTTCCATGTAGCTGTACCTGAAGATGGGAATTTGTCTCCAAAAGGTAAAAGGCGACAACAAAAACTAAGAGACTATGTACAATCAGGAAGCAAAAGCAGTAACCAGGGAAAATGGAAAAGGAAAATAAAGTCTGCACCTTTATCAAGATATGGCAGATCTTCCGCTTTAAACAGTAAAAATGAATATGTTGATATTATACAGAGGACTACAAGCATTTCCAGGATCCAAACACATGGCAACCATATTCCAGCTGCAGAAACTGGAAAACAAATTAGGTCAGAGTTAGGTAGGGAAAGCATAGAAACAGACTGTTTAGGAGAAATGAATTTGAATAACAATGTATCTGTTCACTCAAGTGCTCAAAACGAGGATTCAAACTTTGAAAATGTATTTAAAGAAACAAAATGCAAAATAGAAACTAAACACTTGGCTTGTGATGAGAAATCCAGCGGAAAGGAAAGTCAGGATGAAAACAGGACAGATATTCATGCATTAAACTTGTCAGACCTAGATCAAGATATCTTTGGAGTTGAAATAGAAACTGATGAAACTGGAGACTGGGAGTTGCCACTTGAATATAATACAGATGAGATTACTTTTATTATCACCCATACTGATGGAACTCAATTGATAGTATCTAATAAACATCCTGATTTTGAAAACATAATGAAATTCATAGATGAACAGAAAAGAAATTTAGGTGATGAAAGTATCACTATTGAAGCTGAGATAAGTATAAATTCAGAAGCAGGAGTGAGTGAAGAAAACAGTTTTGAAAAGCCATTGCTTGCTTTAAATTCTACTGAAGATAGAGATCTTGAATATTGCCAAGATCGATATGTTAAACAAGAGGAAGTTTCTTCACCAAATCATATAAACTTCATAAATAGTGTTAACAGTACTGATGGAAATACTATAAAAGATTGGCAAAAGTCTGATAATTTAAAAAGGCAGACAAATGAGCATACAAATTTGTGCAGCATTTTTAGAAACATTGTTTCAGAAGAATTGTTGACCCAGTGCTTCACTGATGAAAGTAATACTGATCATGTTGGATTTGGTGGCATATCAGACATACCCAGGAAGAACTGCAAACATCATGATAACTTGTTTGATGCATTTGCTGCTGATAACATTGATATGTCTGAAAGGGATAATTTACTGTTTGAAGGTGATATAGATTTCTCTTACGAAAATGTTAAACTTTTAAATTTACCTGGAAGTGGGTTCAATTCTAGAGATAAATTTTTTGTTCAAGATCATGGAGCTGTTGAAAATAAAATGCCTGGGACAGCTTTTGTAGCAAATGCAGCTGAAGACAAAAAGAAATTTGAAAATAAAAAGGAAGTGCCTCTGGAAGAACATTACTTTCCAACAGCAATAAATGTAAACAAGTTAGTCCCAGTAGATGACGTACAATGTATGTCATATGATGATATGGCTATTACTTCACTCATTGAACACCATAACTTCGATGATTCTTCAACCAGTAGCAAAATATTGGCACCATATACTGAAAATTCAGAGGTAGATATCAAGAATGAGGTATGTTTTACATCAGAAATGCTTGGATTAAATGGTGCTGCCAACAAGATGGAGGAGAACCTTGATAGTCAGTACTCATTAACCTTGTCTGATATGAAACTAAATTTGAGGAAAGAGCAGATTGATGACAATGATAATGATAAAGAAAGCATTACTGGTGTACAGACAAGTAGTTGGAAATTGATTGAACATGCTCTAGATGAAAATACTAATTTAACAAAAGTAGCAGAGAAATCGGATGGTCTTGGAGATGAAATTAGTCATGGTGATGCTTCAGTTAAAGAGGATAATGCTCTTGACTTCCATGTTAGTGAAACCAGTATGTCTGATCCAGATTATATTCTCTATGATGATCATGTATCTACAAATGATGATCTGTTTTCTAGTGATGAAAATGAAATCTTGAAAATACCTGAACAGAAGGAAACACAAAAACATAGGAAAAGGAGAACAAGTAAAAATATCAAAGAGTCAGCAAAGATTGTACACAAGAATGCAATAAATTCTGATCCAAGCAAGGAAAATACATTGGTTTCTAACTCAAAAACAGCATCTGTGAGAATTAAGAAAATAGATAGTAATGGTTCACTTGGAAACAAACATAAACTAAGAGGTAGAAGAAAAGCCACTGCACTGGTGAATGAAGAAGACTTTGAAGAAGAAGAAGAAGAAACAAAGAGAAGAGAAAAAGAAGCACAGATTGCTGCAGAGGGTTTCATTAAAACCCAACAAAAATATATGGAAATCATTATGAACAATTCTTTAGAAGTTGCCAAAGGTAATGGTGGAAATGTAGACAACAACAGCACAATACAAAGGTATATTATTGAAGTTTGATATCTTTGTCAGTATTGCATTATTATTCCATTCATGTTTCTGATTTATTATATGTTTGTTGATGTTTTTTTTTTTGTTTGTTTTTTTATCAAGTAAATTAATTAATTTTAACCACCCTTAGGGCTAATTTAGCAGATGACAAATTGACATTTTTTTTTTTTCTTATTTTTCCCAGAAAACAAGATTTGACATTTCTTGCAAATTGAGACAATTTGCATGAAGTGTCAAAACCTGTTTTCTGGGAAAATTAAGAAAAAAAACTCATATGTCATAGGCTGAAAATTTTTACCCAGCATGCTAAGTGTAAACTTAACACTTTCAAATACCAACCATTGTCCTGCTGTACCCAGATATACCCTGCCTTTGCAAACAATGTAGATCCAGATTAGTCGGCTTCTGAAGAAATAGCCAACTGATCTAGAGCTGCTGTGTTTGCCATCCAGGGCCCAATTGTTCAAAGCGTCGTTAGCTTAACGAGCTCGTTAAGGGTCATTTCGTTAACTGTTTTAGCAGATTCAATATACAATATTCTGATATTTTTTGCTGAAAAAATGTGAGTAGCTTTTGCACTGCAGAAGCTACTCACATTTTTTTTTTCAGCAAAAAATTTCAGCATATTTGCGTATCACTCGATGTAAATTTTAACGAATCGTTAACTAATGATGTTGTTAGCTTTGAACAACTGTGCCCTGTATTTGAATTTGACACCCTGGATCAAGTAATCTGATAGGCTGGAAATTAGAAGTAGGTGTGGCATCTTACTTTATTCAGCATGACAAATATTAAGGGGACTGGATAGGCTTGGTAGGTTTTCCACCAATTTTACAAGGGAGAGAACTTTTGTGAATTTCTGTTTTCTTTCCTGTATACCAAGGCTCCTCTGAAAAGGGGCCTCCTCTAAATGGAAAAGAAAAAAATGCTCCCAAGGGTGGCAGCTCTTTCCTGTCAAAGCAGACTGCTTTTCATAAGAGAGGCACAAGTAGTGACTTCCAGAAAGTGAATTCTTTGCCACTGACGCTTAGCAATCTGGGCCCAGTTGTTCAAAATTAACAATGTCGTTAATGTTTAAAACTTTGATCATTAAATATGGCATATAAGCTAAACTTTTTGCTGAAACATTTTTTCAGCAAAAATACCTGTGGATTAGATATTGTACTTACTAGAACAGTTAACATTTTGGCCACTAACGAGCTCGTTAAGCTAACGATGCTTTGAACAACTAGGCCTGGGTAAAATTTTCAGCTGACAACATATTGAAAGATTTATTTTCCAGAAAACAGGGATTGACATATCATGCAAATTGTCTCCACTGGAGACAATTTGTATAAATTGTTAAAGAGTGTTTTATGGAAAAAGTAGGAAAAATATAATCAGTTTGTAATCTGCTGAATTCCCCCAGAGATTGGTTAAAATTAAAAGTTTTCCATATTTATCCAAATTAATCAGACACTTGTAGTCATCACAATACCTTAGCCTAGAATAGAAAGAAATCCATTTGACTGAATGATGGACAGTACCATCACGAAAACATGCCTATATAATTTTGACCCCCTTAAACCCCTCTTTTATATAGTAAAACTGGGGTTTACTGGGGTATACATTATTTTTCTTACTTTTGCTCGAAAACATAGATTGTGGGTACTTGTTAGAACTGCTTCACCGAGGCAGTTCTAATGAGTTCTCACAATCTATGTTTTGAGCAGAAATATGAAAAATATCAGAATTTTTTATCAGAAAATTTTCAGTTTTTGGAGTTGAAATTTTCTATATATTTGAATAGGTGTGTTTTCGTAATGAAACCGTACTGGAATGAGCACTTAAGCTGGGTCTGCACTGTGGGCCTCTCTTACGAGCAGCTCAAACAAGGTCTTCACTGTGAGTGTTTGCTCAATCATGTCTGTTTCAATATATAGGATGCTCAGTACCAAAACCCATACCTCTTGATAAGCAGGGGTATCCCAAAAATATTTTTCTTATTTCTTCATAAAAACATGTATTGAGGGGAAGTGATATAACAAGTTTGGTAGAATTCCGCTCAGTGATCTGGAGCTACACTGTTTGCAAAGGCAGGACATATACGCTCATATTTTTGCTGAAAAAATACCTGTGAATTAGATATTGTACTTACTTGAACAGTTAACATTTTGACCACTAACAAGCTTGTTAAGCTAATGATGCTTTGAGCAACAGGGCCTTGGTATTGTAGCTCATGCATACAAAGGTCTCCTCTGGGTGGCTGAGTGATTGGCGCTTCCGACTTTGGATTATGCGGTCCTGGTTTCGAATCCTGCGGGAAGCTGAATTTCGATACATAGAGGATATTCAAATGTTTGGAGTGAATATGACTTTTATTTCATCGAGTGAAGTGAAAAAATGTATATTTCATGAGTGCCGAAGGCACGAATGAAATATACATTTTTTCACTTCACGAGATGAAATAAAAGTCATATTCACGACAAACATTTGAATTTTCTTTTTATTATATACATCACTTTCGATAGAAGAGATGCAAATCTTGCATTTGCAAGGGAAAGTCTGACACGCAGTTTTGTCCCTTGGAGCCATGACGTTTTGTTTTGTTTGGTGACGTTAGACATGACGTCAGAAACGCGCATTGGCGTGTAAAAATAAAATAAAAAGAAAATTTACTCTTTTTCAGTGAATACCATAAAAACTTTCATCTCGTGTAATGAAAACATAAATGTAAATAAGAAAAAAGTAGATCCAGATCTTATATTTTTCACTGCTCAGAGGAGTGAAAATATAAGTTTTATATTTTCACTAGTGAAAATATAAAACTTATATTTCACTAGTGAAAATATGCATTTTATTTCATTAATAATTCTCTATATTTCATTACTTTGTATATAATAAAATCTTTCATTATCATTCTTCCATTGTCTCAATATGACTTAACGTTTAATCCTTAAACTGCCAATCACAACAATAGTCGTCTGATTTGTCGTCTGCTTGTGATTTTAAAAGTCATTTTTGCAAACAGTGTGGACCCAGATCAGACTGCTCCTCTAGGAGCAGTCTGATCTGGGTCCTCACTGTTTGCCTGTATGCAAAAATAGGTTTGAAAGTTTGCAAGAGTATTCATCAGACGACATAAACAGACGGCATTTTCAGATGCAGGTTTTCTTGGCACTTTAAGGGTTAAAGGGATATAAAACACCAAATGATCATTTTTTTGTTTGACATGGCTGAGCTGCTAAGATCTATTTGCTATTGCACAGGAGTGTGAGCGATACAAGTTCAGAATTTGTCATTGAGGACATGCCAGAAGGAATACCAGTCCATGGCGACCGCCAGTGCAGTAAGGTCGCTGATCACATGGCTAAGGCTAGTTCTTCAGGTCACAACAATGACTCTGACAACAACAGTGATGATGATGATGATGATGATGATGATGATGAAGTCTGGATAGATGATCCATCAAACAACTGCAGGTATCATTTTGATCTTAAACACTTCAGCATTACAACATTTTAACCCTTGTCCTGCTGAACCCTGATATACCCTGCCTTTGCAAACATTGTAGATCCAGATCAGTTGGCTTCTGAAGAAGCCAGCTGATCTGGATCTGCACTGTTTGCCATTAAGTATGTGAATTTATAGCAAAAATCTGGATCAAGTAATCTGATTGGCTGAAAATTAGAAGTGGGCGTGGCATCTTAATTTATTCAGCAGAACAAGGGTTAAAATATTTTACTTATTTTCCCACAAAATAGGATTTGACAATTAGTAACACTGAACAAGGAATAAGGAACAAGGGATAACTAATGAGGAACAGGGAATAAGTAGCAAGGAACATGAGATAAGTAAGAAAGAAAAAGTAACAAGGAACTAACTTCACATATGTCTGGCATTTTAATGTCGTAGTCTTTTTGGATGCCAGTTTTTTTATTTTTTTTAATAATGTCACTTAAGCCTTTTGCTGATGGTTTCATGTGTGGATAATGATGATATTCAATTACTTGGAAATTAAGGCTGGCACGATTAATCGGATAATCGATTAATTGATCAATAAATACCGCAAAAATGATTATCATTACAGATTCGCTAATAATCGATCATTTGATTTGTCTGTTACTTTACTGTATTTACCCTTTGTATTCAGACACCTCAACACTTTACCATACTTAATCTAAAATTTAAACAAGGACAATTTACTACCTACTTTAGTGTCTTAAATAGCTAGATGAGTGGCAAACAGTGTAGACCCTGATGAGACGCTGCATTTGCGGCGTCTCATCTGTGTCTACACTATTTGCTCACGCCTGTCTGGCCAAATACATGCAGTAAAATATGACATATGGTAAGATAGGGGAAATTATTATCAAATCTTCAGTGATTTCTAATGGATTATCAATCACAATGGCAGCACTGATAATCGATTATGATTTAGCTCCGATTAGCCAGCCTTATTGGAAATAGTTGATTAGTGTTATTATACAGGGACAAATATGAAAAAGCAGGGGTCATCCTAGAGCTTTCAGAGAGGGAGAAGTTTTGCAACAATTTCAGGATTTCAGGGGGAAGTTTTGGTCCAAATTTTAGATTTCCCTATACATTCTATACATTTTTCATTTCTTCCTCAGCTCAAGACAGGGAGAAGTCAGCCAGCTTAGGGAGACTTTTTCTCTCAAACTGCCCTCTTGGATGACCCCTGCGAAAAAGTAAAAAGTATTATTTTCCTATGTCTTCATGCAGAAATAAGAAAAACATTGTATGAACTTTTTGGTTGAAAAAGAATGTTTTAACCCTTGTCCTGCTGAACCCGGATATACCATGTCTTTGAAAACAGGGTATATCCTGATGAAGAAGCCAACTGATCTGGATCTGCACTGTTTGCCAATAAGTATATGAATTTATATCAAAAACCTGGATCAAGTAATCTGATTGGCTTAAAATTATAAGTGGGCATGGCATCTTGATTTATTCAGCATGACAAGGGTTAATGCATAGCTGTACACATAGCTCCAGATAACAGGGGGTGACAGGTAAATATTTTTCCTTAATTTTGCATGAAAACATAAGTTGTGGCTACTCATTAGAAGTGCCGCAGCAAGGCACATCTATTGAGTATCCAAAGCGTATATCTTCAAGCTGAAATAAGAAAAAATTGTATACATTTTGGTTGTAAAAAATGTCTTATCTGGAGCAATGGCTGCATATAAGAACAGTATCCACATTAATATTATTCTTCTTCCTCAACAAAACAATATATGGTGATTATTTATTATCCCCCTATAAAGGTGAAGGGGGATATGGTAATGATCTCCATCCATCTGCCTGTGTGTCCGTCCGTCCTCCTGTGCGTCAGTCCATTGGTATGTCCATCCACCCGTGAGCTTATCCATCCATCACACTTTTGTCCAGAGCATAACTCCAAAACTATTTAAGGCATTTTGTTGACACTTAAAGGATGTTAAGAGAAAGTGCAGTATACAAGAACCTTAACTCTACCTTGCATACCTTTGGAATTATTTCCCTTTATTTAATTTTCTTGTTCAGAGCATACCTCCAGTAATGCTGAAGGGAATGAAATCAAATTGCATACAAAGATAGAAGACATTCAGTGAAAATGCTGTGTCTAAGAACTATAACTCTGGCTTGCCTCATTTTGCTACTGTCCACCTTTTACACTTTCAGTATATTTGTCATATATATGAATCAAGAACTATTCAAGGTGTTTAGTTCAAACTATACACACTGATTGTGGACATTGAAAGGGAATTGTTCAGTCATCTTTCCCCACCCCCACCACCCATATTGCCAAAGGACAAGGCGATTGAAGGATATGGTACTGGTCTCTTTCCATCCATATGTCTGTTTTTACACTTTTGTCCAGAGCATAAGTCCATCACCCCCTACCTGCCAAAAGGCAAGGCCACTGAAGTGGGATATGGTATCCACTTTCATGTGAAAAGTATCCATTAGCGAGGGGGGTGGGGATTTGCCATGTCCATGTCTTGTCAGAAGTGTCTTGGTGAGGCACTTCTAATGAGTAACCACAACACAGAGAGATAGGAAAAATACCAATACATTACAACCTCTTTATAACATGGTTCATTGTAACATGGTTTTGGATATAAAACGGTTCACAGATGGATACCAAAAATGTACAGATTATATTGAAAAATGACCATAAATGGTAATTTTTCAATATAATTTATACATGTTTGTTTGGATATAACACGGTTGTTTAACTAACACAGTTTATGCTATGGACCCCAACAATAGTGTTATAAAGAGGTTGTGGTGTACATTTTCATTGAAAAAAAAAAAAAAAAAAGTGAAGAGTGTGAATAGCCAAGCACATGGTTAGTGCTCCCGACTTCGGACCAGTGGGTTTAAATCCAGCTGACAATGATTTCAGCTCAGGACTGTATGGCACTTCATTGCACAGAGCCTTCCATTGTCACCCCTCCATTGTCTCAATATGACTCACATAATGTTAAAGGAACATTAAACAGCAGGACCCAGTTGTTCAAAGCTAACGATGTCGTTAGTTAACGATTCGTTAAAATTTACATCGAGTGATACGCAGATATGCTGAAATGTTTTGCTGAAAAAATGTGAGTAGCTTTTGCATTGCAAAAGCTACTCACATTTTGTCAGCAAATATTATCAGAATATGGTATATTGAATCTGCCAAAATAATTAACGAAATGACCCTTAACAAGCTCGTTAATCTAACGAGGCTTTGAACAACTGGGCCCAGATCATCATTATAAAACATAAGAGGAGAATCTAGATAAATCAGCCAGTGCATAACAAAACCTACATTAAGACCTGTGTGACCAGCAAAGACTCAGATCAGCCTGTGTATCCACCTGGTATGGCAAGGGTTCTTGTTTAACTCTTTCTGGATAGGCTTGAGGCTGTAGAAGGCGTATGGGATCAGCAAAGACTCTGATCAGACTGCACGGATGTGCAGGCTGATCTGAGTCTTCGCTGGTCGCACAGGTCTAATTGTAGATTTTGTCATATGCTGGCTCAAATAACTTTCATATTTCTCAAGCATCTGGATGTGGCACTTCTGGTGAATAACCACAAGATGGAGAGATAGGAAAAGTCCCAAAACATTTTCATTGAAAAAATGCCTTGTCCTAGATCTATGTATGATTATCGCTTAGCACTCTTGGTAAAATTTTCGGTAGGTCACATTTTGAAATACAATGTATTTTTCTTATTTTTCCCAGGAAACAGGACTTGACATTTCATGCAAATTGTCTCCAATGGACACAATTTGCATGAAATGTCATATCCTGTTTTCTGGGAAAAATAAGAAAAATATCATCACTTTGTTGTCTAAATTTGCCTAGAGAGCGACAAAGGTTAATGCATTTCAGTACAATTTAGGTACCAGTTGATAGATGACGAGGATGGAGTGAACCTTGGAGGGCTTGCCTTCTACAAGGAGTATGTTTTTCCCTATGTGTACATTAATGGCTACAAGTACACGCCACTTAAAGATGCCCTGCAGTGCTTCAAGATTTGTCTTCCTGCATGTACTATACCAAGATCAGTTCTCAGTCAGCACAAAGGACTAGTGAAATCACTCGGCACCTGGGATCAGGTAAGGAAAATAGATTACTTAGGGTTAGACTTTGGCATTCTTTAGAGGGAATTAATGGACATTTAATAAATAAGCATGTGTCTTGTTTACTTTACTACACACCAATTCACTTCTGGAAGGGATCTTCTCTAAAAGGAAAGAATTTGCTCCCAGGAGAGAAATATATTTCCCTTTCGAGAAGACCCCTTTTATTCCCTGCCATACGATAGTGGTGGGGTATTATGTTTTCCCCTCCAAGTGTCTGTTCACCCATCCATCCATCGGCCAGTCTGTCTGTCCATCAGCCCTTAAGAATTGTTTCCTCTCTCGAACTGGAATTTTTTTTTTATATGGATTTTATTCAAATTTTGCATACTTATATATATATCAGAGGCAGGGTTTGGGATTGTTAATAGGCAATTTTTGACAGATTTATCTGCCCACTACAAGTCCGTATCTTGTGTTTGATTATAACTTAGGTAAATATCATTCGATTTTCACCAATTTGGTATGTGCATAATTGTAAAGAGATCTAACTTGGTATTGCATATGGGTGAATTTTGTCAATTTTTGGTAGGGTTATCTACCCACCACAATTGTATTTTTTTGTTTCCAGATGATAAATTTAGTAAATATACATCAATTTTCACCAAACTTGGTATAGCATTAATATTATGGATAGCAAAACGTTCCGTTTGGGAATAGAGTTTGGTTCCGAGGCAACAGGTTACAGGTTACATATCGTGAACAATAGGTTGGTCTGTCTAATGTGCGGATTGATGTCATTGGTCAGTGATAATCACAGGAACCATAAGGAAATTTAAGTGTATGTATACTTTGGGTCATTTGTAACAACTGACCCAGAAAATACCCAACGTCCCAACAACGTCATTACAATGTCACTGCAACGTCATGACGTTGCAGCGACGGTGTAACGACGTTGTTGCGGCGTTGTGTGTTTGCTGGGAACTGACCCAGAAAAGCAAGTGTGAGACACCTTGTGTATATGTTTACTGTTTGGAGTAATGTTTATGTAACTTTGTTATTTTGCAACAGGTCAACTTGAACATAACTCCGAATAAGGTGCTCTTTTCATTTAAGAAGTACTGATACTCTCATTTCTTGACAAATACATATGTTATGGGTACTCATTAGAAGTGCTTCATTCAGGCATTTCTTATGAGTACCTATAACATATGTTATTGTGAAGAAATAAGAAAACTTTTATGTGGATATCCCCTCTTCTCTGGAGTTTTATTGACATTTTGCAGTGAGGTAGAACATTGTTTGGGATTTCATGACTAAGAAAGTCACAAGTACAATGTACTGTTTTAACCCTGGTCCTGCTGAACCCAGATATGCCCGGCCTTTTGCAAACAGTGTAGATTCAGATCAGTTGGCTTCAATAGCCTACTGATCTAGATCTGCACTGTTAGTCACTCAGTATGTGAATTTGTTGATAGTCACTCAGTATGTGAATTTGTATCAACAGTCTTGATCAAGTCATGTGATTGGCTGACAGTATTAGTGTGAAGAGAGCATGGCATCTTAATTTATTCAGCATGAGAAAGGTCAAGTACCTGTATTTTCACTGTCCCCAGTGCACCCAGTGAAGACAGATCAGCTTCTGATTGTAGATGCATATCCTGATCTGTGTCTGTGCTGGGTTCATGTCATAAAGTACATGTTTGCACATTATAACTCGTTGAATTGTGACATTTTAGGTGTATAAGTTGGAGTTAATTAAGATGAAGGAAGGCCCTGCTCTCAAGACTGGGGACACATTGGTGAAGCTAGATGCCCTGTTAGTTCTGCTACCAGAATTGACCAAGGAAGTCGTAGAGCGACACAAGAATACTAATCTTAAGCGTAGCAAGAATTGTAACATTTCTCTGTATCAAGTGCAAATGTATTAGAGCACTGTATTTTTGCTCACACTGACACAGTCAGTACCCCCTCCCCACCCCCACTCCATGTTTATGTGTCTAAAAAACTTCATGATGAGTGGCAGACAGTGTAGACCCAGAGCAGATGCAGCATTCTGCTGCATCTGCTCTGGGTCTACACTGTTCCCTCAGGTCTGTCTGTCTCAGTACTATGTATATTACAGTAATATACTGTTTCCAGGTTTTCAGCTAAAAATGCCCTACTGTCACTACTTTTTGGTAAAAGAGATGCCTAAAGTGTGAATGAAATAATATTAAGCTTTTCTGAGTAGTAGAGTCACAAACTTTATTAGATAATTTTGCCTCAGTCTTAACCCTTGTCCTGCTGAACCCGGATAAACCCTGCCTTTGCAAACAGTGTAGATCCAGATCAGTTGGCTTCTGAAGAAGCCAACTGATCTGGATCTGCACTGTTTGCCATTAAGTATATGAATTTAGAGCAATAATCAGGATCTAGTAATCTGATTGGCTGAAAATTAAAAGTGGGCATGGCATCTTAATTTATTCAGCAGGACAAGGGTTAATTCCCTTTTTTTGAACATTTATTTTGCCATTTCCTTTCCAATATAGTGCAATTTTCTTGTTCAGAGATGTTGTATCCTTTATTTGAGACTGAAGACCTTCCGGCCTCAGTGGCTCAGTTGGATGCACGTTGGACTGGTAATCAGGAGGTTGCTGGTTCAACACTCGCTTGCTCAGCAACATTCTTTCCTGGAGATTGATCATGAAATATTTTCTATGGTCATTCTCTCCCTTTTGCTGATTCAAGAATGGCAGTTGACACTTTCTGGCAAAAGAATGTGCACAATACTGGTTAACCACTCAGAGGACTAAGCCAGCCCAGTAAACTTGTGGTTAGGTAAACTGACCTCGCTCGACATTACTCATTTGGGTTACTGGACTGTAGAACCTCAACACAAACAAACAAACAAAGACTGAAGACCTGCCAGGTGTCCTACTGTTCCTACTTTTCACAACTAAAATTCCTACTTTTGCATTACTTTTTCAAAATTTTCAGCCCTACTTTTTCACAGGAGGGCAGTTGAAAGCCTTTGTTTCAGAGCCCATTTTACAACACTATGCTTATTGTACCGCTGTTTTAGATATACCCTACTTACCCTAATTACTGGGAACGACGTCCAGAAATAGACTCAGAGGGTGCTTGGAGTGGAGGTGGGTGACAGTCAAACCCCCTTTGACTCAAGATTTTGGATAAATTTGCTAAATTTGGGACACTTTTCCTTACATGTCTCTTCAGCAAGTTCATTTTACTACCATTGAATGTGTGTGAAATAGCTGGGTGAGTGGCAAACAATGTAGACTCTGATCAGATGCCATTTTCTGCAGCGCCTGATCTGGGTCTACATTGTTTGCCGAAGCCTGTCTGTCCGAATACGTAGAGTAAGTACGGTAATATGATTAAATCGACACCCCCTTCAGAAATCCTCCTGGATCCCCCAGGACACCTGATCAGGGTTTACACTGTTTGCTACTCATCCAGCAGTCTTTAGACACATTAACCCTTAAAGCGCCAAGAAAACCTGCATCTGAAAATGTTGTCTGTTTATGTTGTCTGCTGAATATTCTTGCAAACTTTTCAAACCTATTTTTGCATACAGGCAAACAGTGTGGACCCAGATCAGACTGCTCCGAAAGGAGCAGTCTGATCTGGGTCCACACTGTTTGCAGAAATGACTTTTAAAGTAACTGGCAGAAGACAAAGCAGACGACAATAAGGGTTAACAGATAGTCAAATAGACTAATTGCAATTTCGGGACAAGTATGTATTAAGGAGTTTAAGTCTTCTAATATTTAGTGTAAATGGGCCAGTGGCTGAGAAAAGGGACCTTAGAATATATGGGAACAGGGAAGATCCAGACCAGCCTGTGCATTTGTACAGTCTGGCCAGGACCTTTGCCATTTGCCTACACAATATATGGACCTTGTTGAAGATATGGGAGAAATAGCAAAGATCTTGACCCGACGCGTGGCCTCGCAAACTGGTCTGGGGTTTGGCTATTTGTATATGCCAGAGGGCTTTTTTTATAGGCCAGCGGCCAGTAGGGTAATATTGTCATGCCTTGACATTCAAAGCCACTTTCCCTATTAGTGCTTTATCCCCATCACTCTGGGCTTTTAATGCAAACAACAAAATGATCATAATTTTGTTACTTTTTTTTCCAGAAAATAAACTTGCAAATTGTCTGAATGTCAAATCCGGTTTTCTGGGAAGATCAAGAAAAATCTCATCAATTTGTCATCTGCTGAATTAACCCAGACAGTGGTAATAATTAATTTTGTGAGATTTGCAAAAAGTTATTTTTGTGAGATTTGCATGCAATAATTTAACCCAAAATAATAGGACAGACCGGCCTCAGTAGCTCAGTTGGATGCGTCGTCCGACTGGAGACCAGGAGGTTGTGGGTTCAACCCCTGCCGAGGTCGGCTACATTCTTTCGTGGAGATTGATTATGAAATATTTTCTATGGTCATTCTCTCCCTTCCACTGATTCAAGAAGGGCAGTTGTCAGTTTCTGGCAAAAGAATGTGCACAATGCTGGTTAACCGCTTAGAGGACTAATTAAGCCTGCCCAGTAAACGTGTGGCTAGGTAAACTGACTGCGTTAGACATGACCCCATAGGGTTGACTCGGCCGTAAAACCTCAACACAATCAACCATCACCGTCTGCTTACAGTCTAATCATTGAATACTGTATGAGCCAGCACAAATCTACAATAAGACTTATGGGACCAGTGAAGACTCAGATCAGCCTCAGCATCTGCATAGTCTGATCTGAGTCTTCCCTGATCGCATGTGCCTTCTATAGCCTCTGGGCTATCTAAAGAGACATAAAGGAGAGCCTTTGCCATATTGGGTGGATGTTCAGGCTAATCTGAATCTTCGCTGGTCACACAAGTCTTATTGCAAGTTTTGTCATGCACTGTCTCAAATAACAGTGAAAGGTAAAGTCCCTTATTAGATTCAGGCTTTCAAGCGGGCCCTACCTTTCCTACTATTCCTACTTTTCCCTACTTTTTTTTTGTGTTCCTACTTTTTTCTGAAAATGCCCTACTGTCCCTACTTTTTAGTCCAAAAATGTTTGAAGTGACCAAAAATTGTAATTTTTTTCCTCACTTGCTTTAAGTTTGTAAAAATTGGATCAACTTAATCTGAGCAGTCACGATACAAAAGTTAATGAAATATTTTTTCTTCAGTTGTAACTCCTTTTTTGGAACATTTATTTTGGTATTTCCTTACCATGGTGATGTAGTGTTATTGTTCAGAGAAAACTGTTTTCTTATTTTATTTTTTTCTAAGTCTGAAATCACTCAGGACATCCCTACTATCCCTACTTTTCATGATTTAAATTCCTACTTTTCCCCTACCTTCTCAAAATTTTGAGCCCTATTTTATCCCTGCTTTTTCACTGGAGGGCACTTGAAAGCCTGTAGATTATGTGGCTTCGGATATTTTTGTCCCATAATTTATAACACATTCCATTCACTATAACACCTCCGAAGATATATTTTTTCATGGTGGCCAGTTGTATCTCATGGATACGCATGCATATAGATATTAAACTCCAACCCAACCCTTGGAGATAACGTGAGTCAACTGTAACAACTTGTTGAATTCTGTAGATTTTATTGATGCCTTACATGGGTCTTCGTCTATTTTCTTGGACAAATAAAGAAATATTTTAGAATGTTATTTGCTGTTATTGTAATTGGCCCTTCAAAGTTTAAATAAAGTCAATCTGCTGTGAACATCGTTAGCAATAGTGATGAGTTCCATAATAACCCTAAGTATTGGAACAGATAGGCCTTTGCAAACAGTGTAGGCCCTGATCAGATGCCACAAAATGTGGCATCTGATCAGGGTCTACACTGTTTGCCATACATACAGCAATAATTTAGACACATCAAGAGGTAGTAAAATGGACTTGTTGAAAGGACCTGGTATGATAAGGGCCATTTTTGGTCCCCGTTCAATTTCTCTTCAGTGTGCATTATTTTGCTTGTTAACAGGCTTAGTTTATGGAAACATAGAGATCTACTGAAATAAATTGTTTCATCTTCATGCGTTCTCAGAATAGCATGATTTTTGACACACCTGTTTATTGTCAATAAATTTAATAAAAAATGGCTAGAAAATCATGATTGAAAGCCATCCCTTAGAGAGCACTTGATTATAGCTTTCCTTTGGTGCACTCATACATGTATGTCAGTTATAGCACTGTTAACCAGCTGTACACTAAGTGAGGCATATCAAGTTACCCCATCCACTTAAGTTGTCATAGCAAGATACGAAAATAAAAAATTTCACAGGATCAAAATGAAACATGTACCAAATTATTCCTTTGGTCCTAACCAAAAAATGAGTACCCACAACATTTATTTTTACTATGAGCGGATATGGCCATTTTTATGTTGAAATGCCTGGTAAAATGGCATAAAATCTGTAAGTTAGGTGATGAAAAATTAAAAATGAACAAAGAGCCCCAATTCCAGCACATTTATTTTTTCGGACAGCATTTTGACGTCAAAACTGTATATAAAATGTTAAATGTGCTGGAGCCTGGGCTGATATATTTTGAAAGCCTGGAAGGTGACGAAATTTGCCATTTTAATCAAAATCAGCTCGGGGTAGGGGTAGAACCAAGGTAAAAAGCACAATTTACTTGTGAACGACCAGGTTATTTTTATGATTTTTGTTTCATTTGATGTTTAGATCTTTGCAATATGCATGATTTTGCTGTCACAAAAGAATTTTTACAGAACGGATTTTCTGGGGGCTAAATACACTACAAACTCTTTATAACACGGTTCGTTATAACATGGTTATGGATATCAAAAATGGATCTCAAAAATGTATAGATTATATTGAAAAATGACCATAAAATGGTCATTTTTCAATATAATCTGTACATTTTTTGTTTGGATATAACACGCTTGCTTAACTATCATGGTTTATGCTATGAACCCCAACGATAGTGCTATAAAGAGGTTTGTGGTGTACATGGGTTATCATGCCAGGTCCTTTTAGGACCAACATGGTAAAGAGTTAAGGTGTCCCAATATTTAGGGTTAATACGGTAATTAATACAGGAATTTATGTATTAGACAACAGTCAAACCTGTCCTAAAGGCCACTTGAATTAAGCAATCACCTATATTGAAAGGCCAGGGCCCAGTTGTTCAAAGCATTGTTAGCTTAACGAGCTTGTTAGTGGTCAAAATGTTAACTGTTCTAGTAAGTACAATATCTAATTCACCGGTATTTTTTGCTGAAACAATGTGAGTAAAGCTACTCACATTTTTTCAGCAAAAATATAAGTGTATATGACATATTTAATCATCAAAGTTTTAAGGATATGTTAACTAACGACATCGTTAGTTTTGAACAACTGGGCCCAGTTTTTCAGGTCCCCCAAAAGGAAAATAAGTGTAAATACATGTATTAAGCCATCACCTGTGTTCAGCAACCCTTTTTGGCTTTCCCTTAGGTGGTTTCTAGATACAGGTTTAACTGTATTTCATTTCACAAACTTCAACACTAGAACTGCTGGGTAAAATTTACAGCAGATGAAATTCTGAAAAAAAAAAAAAAAATAATAATAATAATAATAAAAAAAAAAGGATTTGGCAGTTCTTGCAAATTGTCTTCTTGTAATCAATGAGACAGTTTGCATGAAAGGCAAAAGCCAGTTTTCTAAAGAGAACGAGAAAAAATACCAATTTGTCATCTGAATTTGCCTAGAAAGTTTTAAAGGTTAAAAGTCCAGTAACTGTTATAGAAGGGCGAAGGATGCAGTTTGTGAAATTTCAGCTTGCCTGTCGGCTCCAGATAAGAGAAAGTAAATGTTATTTCAGCACTGATTTTGTGAAAATCAGCATTCAAGCTGAAGCATTGATATTCTCTTTAGGAGGCAATTTGCAGGAAGTAATTAAGTCTGTATTGTCCCAGGAAAATAAGAAAAAAATATTTCAAAATACCGTCTCAATACGAAAACACGCCCATTCAAATATATTGAAAATTTTACAACCAAAAGAGGAAAAGTTTCAGATAAAAAGTCTAATATTTTTCATATCTCTGATCAAAACATAGATTGTGGGTACTCTTTAGAACCGCCTCGGCGAGGCGGTTCTAACGAGTACCCACAATCTACGTTTTCGAGCAGACATAAGGAAAATAATGTATACCTCTGTAAACCCAAGTTTTACTGTATAAAAGTGGGGTTCAATGGGGTCAAAATTATATATATTTCGTGATGGAAGAAATTTCAAGTTGCCCAGTATGCTAAACATTAAATACAGGCACACTGAAACACCTTCGATGAAAGAAAAAAGCAACAACAACATAATGTTATGAAAATTCTTGTTTATTTTGTAAAATGTCAAAACATTCTAGAATGAAAATGAGAGATGAGAAGACAAAAAATACATCTAAAAAAAACTAAAGTGCTATCAGAATTTATCATAATCCTTGTCACACTGAATAAATTAAGATGCCACGCCCACTTCTAATTGTCAACCAATCAGATTACTTGAACCCAGATTGTTGGTATCATTTCACATTCTGAATGACAAACAGTGCAGACCCAGACCAGTCAACGGATCTGGATGTACCCAGTATGCAAGGGCGGGGCTAATCTGAGTTCAGCAGGGCCAGGGTTAGGATGAATCTTATACACAGTGGTAAATCAATTATGTCTGTCCGAAAATTTTTATGTTAATAAAAATTGGCTTCATTTAGCATATTTATCCTAATTATCAAATCACCTAATCAAATATCCCTACCATACTTGTCCTAAAATTTGAACAAGTGTATTTCACTCTCTGTTACGTGTCTAAAAATGCTGCATTGGTGGCAACAGTGTCGACCCTGATCAGACGCCGCATTCTGCGGCGTCTGATCAGGGTCTACAATGTTTGCTAATGTCTATCTGTCTGAATACTTAAGACAAATATGGGGATGTCTCTCTTCGTCGTCATCTCCTTTTTTTTTTCTCTCTCTCTCTTTCACTGCTTTAATTATATGCGAACACGGGGTGCTCTAACACGAACTCTGGGTTTTCTTGTACGAACTCGAACTCGAACTCTGATGCCCTTTTTGGAAAGGGATCCAGCTCCGGACCTGAATTAATAAAAGAGTACAAATTAGAATATATATATATATATATATATATATATATATATACGAGGGATGTTCGAAATGAATTGCTTATTTCTATCTGGAGACTTCAAATTTCAAGTTAGCCCAAAAGTACTCATTTCATGCCCTCGAAGTACTTCCCGTGGCTAGAAATGCAAAGTTTCAGCCGATGTATCCACTTCTTGAAGGCGTCACGGTACACTGATTTGGGCACAGTAATAAGGTACTGATGAATGGCAGATCCAAGTGCCTGTCGGGACTGGTATTTCCGCCCAGCAAGGAATGCTTTCAGTTTCGGAAACAAAAAGAAATCACATGGGGCAAGGTCTGCGGAGTACGGGGGGTGAGGCAAAACAGTTACTTTTTCTTTCTTCAAAAACGCCGTAACTATTGCGGAGGTATGAGCTGGGGCATTGTCATGTAGAAGACGGACATGTTTAAAACCAGTGGCAGGGCGTCGTTTCTGATAATACTTTTTCAGTTTCTTCAATACTACGTCTTTGTAGTACTTTCCGGTGATGCTTTTGCCCTTTTTCACTGGCACTTTTATTGCGACTCCTTCACCAGAGAAGAAGATTGCATACAAAACCTTTGTACTCAAAGAACTTTTGGCAATTATTGGGCGTTTGCTGTGTTTAGTGGCCCAGATCTTATTGCTATCTTTTCTGATGGGCTCAAAATAATGGACCCAGGTTTCATCACCTGTGACGACATTGGCAAACTGCTTTTTGTCATATTTTGGAAACATTTGAAGCAGCTTTTTGGCCACTTTAACCCGTTGCCTCTTTTGTTCGTCAGTCAACAGATGTGGCACCCATCTAGCAGAAATCTTTTTGACTTTCAAATGCTTCTTCAAAATAAGGTGAACCGTTGATAGTGATATGCCTACCTTTCGTGCAATATCACGAACTGTAAATCTGGCATCTCCTTCAATGATTTCCTTTATTTTGGAAACGATTTCTTTACGAGATGCAGATTTTGGCCTACCTGATTTCGGTGCATTTTTGATGGACTCTACACCAGACTCAAATTTCTTTTTTCACCGCCGAACTGTGTCATAAGACACACAAGAAGGTCCAAAAGCAGTAGAAATTTCAGTCATCAGCTTCTTCAAAGAACACCCAAGTTTTGAGCGAGCTTTGATGTAAGCCCGTATTTCATCTTTTTTGTCGACGCTTCTACCAACCATTTTTACTGCAGTAGTCAATGACTGCGTGTATTCAAATGGCAAAATTTATGTCATACACTTAGTCTAACATGTACATTTATACACCATTGTGTAGATATTGAATAGCCCTATACAGGTATGTACTGGTTTTTATCGTGCCCCACGTGGATATCGAGCTAGAGGACAATAAGCAATTCATTTCGAACATCCCTCGTATATCTATATATATATATAATATATATATATATTGAGAGTTAATCATTAACAGTGCAAATGTTTGTTTACCTGAGGCCTTTCGGCTTTCGCCTTCAGAGGTTTTCTATTTAATAAAAGGAAATAATAAAAATGTAAAATTTACAAATAAAAGTTACTTGAGTTGAAATAGTTGGAAAACAGATTATGCCCTTTTGGGGCCCATGTTATCTAGTCCGTTGCGACTTGATAACTGATCGTGTTTGGATATATGCGAAATGTAAACATTACTGTAAACACAACGTGTAAAATGTAAAAAGCTTATCTTTCCTGTCAACACCACTGTGCCCATATACGCAATGTATACAATACACATTAACCTTACACCGAAAGGGATCTACGCCAAACTGAGTGTTTCTCACCGATTCTTAAGGCAATTGGGCACAACTTACGCTGTGATTCCGGAAAATCATATGAACAGAACGTTCCTCATAAGCTGTCGCATGCCCTGACTAAGGAATGATGATTCCCTCTACTGGTCGCCCTTGTCGATACCACATGGCCTTGGTGTGTTCAGACGTCGGATCCACATCACGAAAACATGCCTTTAAAATTTTGACCCCCTTAAACCCCATTTTTATATAGTTAAACTGGGGTTTATAGGGGTATACATTATTTTTCTATTTCTGCTCAAAAACATAGATTGTGGGTACTCGTTAGAACCGCCTCGCCCGCCTCGCTGAGGCGGTTCTAACGAGTACCCACAATCTATGTTTTGAGTAGAAAAATGAAAAATATCAATTTTTTTTATCTGAAAATTTTTAGTTTTTGGAGGTGAAATTTTCTATATATTTGAATAGGCGTGTTTTCGTAATGAATAGCTCTCTCGAGCTTTCCTGGTTCGATTTGTCCACACCGGGTTATGATCTAAGCAACAAAGCGCGGCGTGGTTGAGGAAATCATGTTCTGGTGAACAGAAGTGTTCTGCGACAGGAGACCTCTCGAACCGCTTGTGTTTCCAATCATCCCGGTGGCCGTTCATCCGTTGGTTCACATGATCACCGTTTCACCAACATATTGTTTTCCATACTTGGTGCCTGTTATAAGGTACATTGGTCGTCTTGCAACTAGTGTTGCACCTAAGCTATATGTATGTACATAAAGTGCATTTACAGAAAAAAAAATGAGAGAGAGAGAGAGACTATAGAGTAGGACATAGCTAAAATGAAACCAAAAGTGGTGGTACCACTCACTAATGATTTTATTGCCCCTGCGGCCTCGGTGGCTCAGTTGCTTGCGCCGTCCGACTGGAGACCAGGAGGTCGCGGGTTCAACCCCCCAGAGGTCGGCAACATTCTTTCGTAGAGATCGATCATGAAATATTTTCTACGATCTTTCTCTCCCTTCCGCTGATTCAAGAAGGGCAGTTGTCAGTTTCTGGCGAAAGAATGTGCACAATACTGGTTAACCGCTTAGAGGACTAAGCCTGCCCAGTAAACGTGTGGTTTGGTAAACTGACCGCGCTCGACATGACCCGATTGGGTTGACTGGGCCGTAAAACCTCAACACAAACAAACAAACCAAGACGCTAGGCATATAGGTATCATACCGTTTTCCGATCTCGTTTCGGCATACGAATTATTTGCGAGAGAGGAAGGGTGCTTCGGACAAAGGGTAAATGAATACGTTTAGAATATTTGTAAAGCTAAAACACTTTTTGTATACATATCAAAAAATGAACTGCCTTTCCACTGAAAAGACTACAACTCTAGGAAACCTTTCTGTTCGTCCGCAAAATGAATTATAACATCGAGGAAGCTGTTCAGAACGGCTAAAACTGCAGCTTTATTATCTCGAAATCGATTATTTTACCGCCTTAATAGCTGCAATGCCAGATTATTGAATTTTTTTTTTTGCATTGTACTTAGCATTTTGTAGCTGAAGTTTAACGCTTAGCACTCTGGTAAAATTTTCAGCAGACGACATTTTGAAATATTTTTCTTATTTTTCCCAGAAAACAGGATATGACACTTCATGCAAATTGTCTCCTAAGGAGACAATTTGCATGTCTCCTAAAGAGACAATTTGCATGAAATGTCAAATCTGTTTTTTGGGGGCAAAAATAAGAAAAATATCATCAATTTGTCGTCTGCTGAAAATGCCCGGAGAGTGGTAAAGGTTAAACAAGGTACCTGTAATTATAGATGTTGATCTCCGTGGGAAAAAATGATATTTCAAAATGTCTGCGGAAAATTTTACCCAGAAGGCTAAGCGTTAATGTAAAAAGTTTAGTATTGTATCTCACATGAATATATCCAAAAAGAGATTAATTAATCCTTGAACAAAGCACATATAATTACGTAATTAAACCAGCAAAACAAAACAAAAAACCTATAATGCGCACTCAATGGCGGTCCATTGCATATCTTCACGCTCTTTGCTAATTTTGCTAATAGCATGACGGACGGACGGACGGACTTGCTCTCCCACATCATTATCATCCCAGTCAGCATTCTACGTAAATCTATATCGGGCCGTCATCGGCCCGTCAGGGTAGCTGACGGGCCGATGACGGTCCGATGTAGATTTACGTAGAATGCTAGCTGGGATGAGGGGAGGCCATGTAGCAAGTTCCGCCCAGTGGTTTAGAAGGTAGCCTGACGGACAGATGGACGGAAGAACGGACGGAAAAATAGTGTTGCTCTCGCACACCCTAACCATGATGGGAAGTGATGTAGGAAGTTCGGTTGAATTCTATCCAGTGGTTTAGGAGATAGAGTGATGGACAGTTGGATGGAGGACGGACGCACAGACGGTCGGACGCATGGAAAAATAATGTTGCTCTCGCACAACCATACCATGAGGGCAGAGATGTAGCAATTTTGGTTGAATTCCGCCCAGTGGTTTAGGAGGTAGTGTGACAGTCAAATGGACGGACAACGGACGCACAGAAAAATAATGTTGCTCTCGCACACCCTTACCATTAGGGGAAGTGATACAACAAGTTTGGTAGAATTCCGCCCAGTGGCTTAGGAGGAGATTGCTTGACGGAAGGACGGAGACGTTAATAATATCCCCATCGCTTTTTAGCTCACCTGAGCCCTGAGCAAGGCTCAGGATGAGCTATTGTGATCACTTGCCGTCCGTCGTCGTCCGTCCGTGCGTTGTCCGTCCGTCCACACCTTTGAACGACTTCTCTGTAACCCCTGAGCCAATTTTCTCCAAACTTCATGTGGAGCCTTCTGTTAAAGGGGGGTTGAAAGTTTATATAAATGGTCACGGTCCATTAATCAAGATGGTCGCCATGCCCGTATATGGTAAAAACACTTAAAATCTTCTCCAGAACCAAGCTTCAAGGCTGAATATTGGTATATCGCATCATAGTCACAAGGTCTACCAAGTTTGTTCAAATGATGACCCAAGGTTGACCTTTGACCTTTCTACGGCAAGGTCAAATTTGCGTTCCCATGCATTTGTATGGGGAAAATGTTGAAAAGTAATTTTCTCAAAATGTATTAGAGACTAATGGCTGAAACTTACAGTGAGCGATTAAATAGTAAAACATTTTAGTTATAATCAAAATTTTGTCCCCTGGGGTTATCTGCCGGTGCCCCTGGGCAATATACCTCTATAAAATTGTGTAATTTTTAAATGTCTTTTTCTCTTAAACTGCTTGAGCAATTTTCACCAGATTTCACATGGGGCCTTCTGTCAAAAGGGTTTTGCTGATTTGTTCAAATGGTTCCGCACTATGCCCATATATGGTAAACCACTTAAAAATCTTCTCCAGAACGAAGAAAGGCTTGGGGCTGAATCTTGGTATATAGCATCGAGGACTCGAGGTCTGCCAAGTTTTTTACAAATGATGACCGTAGGTTGACCTTTGACCTTTTTAAGGCAAGGTCAAATTTGCGTCCCTATACATTTATATGGTGAAAATGTTGAAAAGTGATTTTCTAAAAATGTATTAAAGACTAATGACTGAAACTTACAATGTATGATTATAGTAAACATTTTAGTTATAATCAAAATTTTGTCCCCAGATGGTTATCTGCCCTTGCTCTTGTGTTATATACATGTATAAGATTTTGTAATTTTAAATGTCTTCTTTTCTGAAACGGTTCGAGCAATTTCTACCAGATTTCACATGGGACCTGTTAAAAGGGTATTGTCAATTTATTCAAATGGTTCCGCGCAAATGAACAAGATGCCCATATATGGTAAAACACTTAAAAATCTTCTTCTCCAGAACCAAAAAGCTTTTTTATTTAATCTTAGTATATAGCATCGAGGACTCAAGGTCTAACAATTTTGTTCCAATGATGACTGTAAGTGGACATATGATCTTTTTACGGCAAGGTCAGATTTGCGTCCGCATGCATTTATGGGGAAAATGTAGAAAAGTAATTATCTCAGAATTATCTTCTTTTCTGAAACGGTTCGAGCAATTTCTACCAGATTTCACATGGGACCTGTTAAAAGGGTATTGCCAATTTATTCAAATGGTTCCGCGCAAATGAACAAGATGCCCATATATGGTAAAACACTTAAAAATCTTCTTCTTCAGAACCAAAAAGCTTTTTTTGATTTAATCTTAGTATATAGCATTGAGGACTCAAGGTCTAACAATTTTGTTCCATTGATGACTGTAAGTGGACATTTGATCTTTTTACGGCAAGGTCAAATTTGCGTCCGCATGCATTTATGGGGAAAATGTTGAAAAGTAATTATCTCAGAATGTATGAAAGACTAATGGCTCAAACGTATATGTGATTAAAGTAGTAAAACATTTTAGGTATAATCAAAATTTTGTCCCTTGAGGGTTATCTGCCCTTGCCACTGGGCTATATGGATGTAAAAAATTGTGTAATTTTTAAACGTTTTCTTCTCGGAAACTGCTTGTGCAATTTTCACAAGAGAGGGTATTGCCAATTTGTTCAAATGCTTCCGCGCAACTGAACAAGATGACCGCCATGTCCAAATCTAGTAAAAATTCGTGAAAATGTTCTTCTTAAGAACCAAGAATTCTTTGGGGCTGAATCTTGGTATATAGCATCGAGGACTCAAGCGCTACCAAGTTTGTTCAAATAATGATCACAGGTTGACCTTTGACTTTTACACGGCAAGGTCAAATATGCATTTCTATAGATTTTTATGGAGGGAAAAGTTGAAAAAATATTTGTTTTCAATATGTACTTAAGACTAATGGCTGATACTTACAATATATGATTAAAGTAGTAAACTGTTTTAGTTAGGATTAACATTTTGCACGCCTGTGGGTTATTTGCCCTTGTCCTTGTGTTATATACAGGTATAAAACCATGAACTCTTTAAACGTCTTCTTCTCTGAAACCACTCGACCAATTTTCACCAGATTTCACATGGGGTCTTCTGTCGGAAGGATGTTGACACTTTGTTCAAATGGTTCTGCATCATTGAACAAGATGGCTGCCATGCCCATATATGGTAAAACACTTAAAATCTCCTCCAGTACTAAGAAAGATTTGAGGCTGAATCTTGGTATATAGCATCGGGGACTCAGTGTCTACTAAGTTTGTTAAAATGATGGGGCTAGGATGACCTTTGACTTTTTTATGGTATGGTCAAATTTGTGTCCCAGTTGCTGTGGCAATACTGGGAGACTGTTACATGGCATTTGCAAATATGCAGGTGAGCGAATTGTGGCCCATGGGCCTCTCGTTTCAAAAAGCGTGGGGATAAAAAATGCAAGGAACAAGGGCCTGACATTTAATGTGAATGCACTGCAGAATATTTACATGAAATGATAAGCCTTATTTTCACGGAAATATATATAAACAATCGGAATGTCGTCTGCCTTTTTGAGACTAGTAGTTTTGTTTTGGTTGTAGAAGAGAGCAGAAAAGAAAGGGTGAATGAATATACGTACCCATAGTTACGACCAAACACAGCTTCAGGGTCAAGGACACCTTTTTCAATGAGCCCTAGTAATTGGTCATTCAGCTCACGTTCTTCTTCCTCATTGGCTGTTTCGTCTTCATCCTCCTGAGTGGCCAGCTCTCTCATACCGAGAGCCTCCTCGAGGGCGTCCAGTTCAGCGGCAAGGTCTCTACGCTCCATGCGTCTGTCTTAAAACCAACAACAAGAAAAATAAACTTAAAAAAAAAACAGTACAAATTTGAGCCGGGGCACATCATTTTTTTTTCAGGATTTCATGTGCGCCCAGCGAAAACTTAGATCAGCCTGCACACCAAACCCTTTCTGAATAGGGGTCTACTCTAAAAGAAAATAATTTTCTCCCCTTGGGAGCAAATTCTTTCCTTTTAGAGTAGACCCTTTTTTTAGAAGGGAGGAAAATAATTTAGACACGAGTTGTTTCCCTGGAAAATGTACCTCCCC
The DNA here is from genome assembly GCA_964016985.1 of Anodontia alba. Lineage (NCBI taxonomy): Eukaryota > Metazoa > Mollusca > Bivalvia > Lucinida > Lucinidae > Anodontia > Anodontia alba. Next base: position 5,324,491 of record OZ024835.1, on the reverse strand, counting down.
ACTCACCCCTAATTGATATGCGAAAGTCAAAGCCCAGATCACCCTATGCATTCTTCTTTTGTGACTAGGGAAGGCTGTACTTCGTGATTGTGGCATTTCCTGAGCATTAAGAAAACAAGCATATTCAAATATATAGAAAATTTCACCTCCAAAAACTGAAAATGTTCAGACAAAAAACTGATATTTGTTTAATATTTCTGCACAAAACATAGATTGTGGGTACTCGTTAGAACCGCCTCAGCGAGGCGGTTCTAACGAGTACCCACAATCTATGTTTTTGAACAGAAATAAGGTAAATAATGTATACCCCTGTAAACCCCAGTTTTACTATATAAAAGTGGGGTTTAAGGGGGTCAGATGTATCTGCACATATTTTTACAGTCACCAAGGTTTTTATTATGCAGCTGCCCTCGTTTATATAGAATCCAAAGCTGTGGCTAGTGGATTTTGTAAGGATACGTTTAGCATTATGCGTTAATTATGAACCTGTTATTATTTCAAATGCGTTTATTTTCCTCTCTTTGCTCAACAGTTCTTCTTTGCTTAACGCGATAGTTATGTCCCTCTGTTCAAGTTGTTAATGTCCCCGCTTGCTCAACGCAATCTGGGCCCGGTTGTTCAAAACTAACGATGTCGTTAGTTAACGTATCCTTAAAACTTTGATCATTAAATATGTCATATACGCTAATATTTTTGCTGAAAAAACTGTGAGTAGCTTTTGTATTTGCAAAAGCCACTCACATTTTTTCAGCAAAAATAACTGTGAAATAGATATTGTACTTACTACAGCAGTTAACATTTTGGCCACTAACGGGCTCGTTAAGCTAACGACGCTTTGAACAACTGGGCCCTGTCCTTCTTTGTTCAACGAATATAGAGTTAAGTAGAATTCTAGGTGGGCGTGTCGTTATTTGAAGATAACAAAGTCGAGCCCATAAAGGCTACACTGTTAAAATGCCAATAAAAAATAGTCCGGCAATTATCTGACTTTTACCGTGTAAGTATGAAGAAATAAAGAATATTCAAACTGAATTTGAGCAAGCGCCCGACAAAACCTACAAGATTTGTGTGACCGGCGAAGACTCAGATCAACCTGCGCATCCGCGCAGTCTGATCAGAGTCTTCGTTAATCGCATGTGCCTTCTTAATCGCATGTGTTAATCGCATGTGCCCCCCCCCCCCCCCCCAGCAAAGGTTTGTTCAGGCTGATCAAAGTCTTCCCTGTCCACCTAAAGACGCTTGGAATCCTTTGCTTCCCCAGAATGTCCTGCGAAAACTGATCAGACTGCGGGGATGCGCAAGCTAAATTGATTCTTCGCTCGGCTCACATGCAATATAGTCGAATCTCGTTATCTCTAAGTCCAAGGGACTCTCTGAAATCTTTCCGGCGAGATACCCGTACCTCGACATGTCAGATTTGCAGACTCGAGCAAAAAATAAATCGCACAACCACGTGTCACAAATAAATATTTAATTTGACTCCTAAATTATGAGATACGTACATGAAAAATATTGTGGAAAAGAGGAGAAATTGCTGCTTAGGAGCAATTTCTCCTCTTTTCCACAATATTTTGTTACCTGTCAAAACAGGGACCAGATTTTTTTTTTTTATATACACTACAACATTTAAAGAGGATACACAATTAGCTTCAAAAGCTAGTCTATCTTGCGGTCCTCTGAAACATACTAATATAAAATACATACAAATATATACATTAAAATGACACAGCATAGTAACAGCAGAAAGCTACTACTACGCAAATAAATTTACAAACAATAAAACTAAAGTATATGCTAAATGTTTCGAGATAAGCAATCATTCGAGATAAGCGAAGTCGAGATAACGACAGTCTACTGTACTGTAGGAAATGTTCCACGACTCGTATTGTTTTGCAGAACGCAAACTTACAAATCTAACAAACTTACATGGAGATGCAGTGACATAGGCAGCCATGCCCACGCAAACCAAAGCTAAAATCCAAGTCCTCATTGTGGCTGTAGCTCAGCGAGAATGAGGGGACGGACTACTTAGACTCAAATTTTATACAACATTCAGATCTTGATAAAACTAAAAATACATTTTCTAAATTAGCTTTTTCATTTTTATCCAGGGTAATTAGGCGTCATAGATTTTACCCTTTACATTCATCTTGATAAAAAAATCAAACTTTTTTGATGTAAAAGTCATGAAAATAAAAAAGTTGTTTAGATAAAAACCTTGTTTGCAATATTAATTCAAGCGTACACGGATGTGATTTTTTTTATTTTGATAGTGCCAGAAAAAAATACCCTACTTACCCTTACACAGGGTTGGGTTTTCCCCGACTCGTTTGTACCCACAAAACCTTGCTCTGGACATTCAAACGCTAGATGCAAGGGTCCTGAATGATGCATGTAAGACCAATTCAAAATCAATTTTATTTAGCTATGGCTTTGTATTTTAATCTATTCGTGTTCTAAAGGACCAGAATTATCAATACGTGTGCACAGCAAACACACAACGTTGCATAAACTTCGATACAACGTCGCTGCAACGTCGTGACTTGCAGCGACGTTGTAACGACGTTGTGTCTTTGCTGGGTGTATTCGGGTAACAGTTAACCCTTTAAGCACTAAACCCATTGCAGCAAACCACATTCTAATATTGATTACAATTTTCAGAGAAACTAAGACTTGACATTTCATGTGAATTGCCTGCTAGGCAGACAACACATGAAATGTCAAGCCTTATTTTCTCTGAACAAAAAATACTTCTAACTGTTGTCTGTTGTTGTTGCGATTAGTGCTTTATTGGTTAACATCTTTAGACAACAAACCCCTATGCCTTATAAAAAGATACCTTAAACCCTTGTCCTGCCGAACCTGGATATACATTGTCTTTGCAAACAGTGTAGATCCAGATCAGTTGGCTTCTGAAGCCAACTGATCTGGATCTGCACTGTTTGTCATTAGGTATATGAATTTATAGCAAGAATTTGAATCAATTAATCTGATTGGCTGAAAATTAGAAGTGAGTGTGGCATCTTAATTTATTCAGCAGGACAAGGGTTAATAACCCCAGATAAGGGAGTTCCTAAGAACCTCCATTTTAAAACCCTGAGGGAAACCCTGCTTACTATTCGGATGCATTAATTCCTCACCATGATTTTCTTAAAATTGAACAAATCTATCTCACTAAATGTCGATGTGTCTGGTGACTTGGGTGAGTTGCAAACTGGAAGAGTAGACCCCTGAACAGACGCCGCGTTCTCCAATTTCTTAACGCTTAGCACTCTGGTTAATAATTTCAGCACATTTTGAAATATTTTTTAATAAATTCATATAAGCCAGATATATAATGGATAATATATAATTTAACTGAAGGGCCCATGTAGGAGGCTCATACAAAATATGGGCTTTTAGCTAGAACACCTAGCTGATTGTTCTTCAATGATTTCTAAAATCATGGCTTTCTTTACTTAAATAACTAAGTGTGACAGCGAGGAAAGTGCACTTCTTACAGAAAATAAAAACTTTTATATTTGTATACATGCTGACAGACGCCAGGCTGTCAGGATAATAGAGGGAATGACTGAATAGTGCACATTTCAAATGTGACATGGGTAGAGTGAACGGACTGGACAAACTCATGATTTCATGATTACCCAAATCTTGAAAGATATTTGTATAACGGATCCATAGAAAATGAAATTGTTCTGAATAAATAAATAGATAAATAAAACAGCTTAAAAATTCTTACTTTTCCTTGAAAATAGGATTTGATATTTCATGTGAATTGTAAAATATCATGTTTGTCGTCTGCTGAATTTGCCCAGGGAGTGGTAAAGTTTAAATTTTGCAAGCTGTTTTGAAATTTCAGCAGACGACATGTATATATTTTCTGCGAGTCCACTAATGGATCGCGTTTCCTTCAAATCAGAGCCGGAACAGAGTATTTCCTACAAGATAACATATGCGCCCAGCGAAGACTCAGATCAGCCTATTCGCTGGGCGCACATGCAATCTTCCAGGAGATACTTTAGCCCCGCCCATTTCATGAGCAAAATGAAAAGTTCACAGGCTGTCATGTGCGCCCAACGAAGACTCAGATTTCGCAATCTGTAACTGAGACCAACAAAATGGGTTGCATATGGGATACAATGTAAAAGTTATTAGATATTTAACCCATTTGTGCCGTGCTGAATCTACTACCCCAACTCTTTGGACAGGCCCATTTCTAGAAGAAAGGGTGTCTGGTTAGTTTTTATTACAATCATATTTTACAGCAATTCCTGTATATAATGCAAATACTGTAGACCCTGATCAGACGCCGCTTTACGCGGCGTCTGATCTGGGTCTTCACTGTTTGGCTAATGTCCCTTTTATGGGACGTTATGCTTATATGGGTCAAGTTGCTGGATTCTAAAATAATAATTAAAAAAAAAAAAAAAAAAACAAAACTGTAAGGGGTATGCATACACTTTCAGGGTAGGTAATTATGTCTAAATAGATTTATTCCCCTTCTGAACTTGGGTCTACCCTAAAAGGAAAGAATTGGAGCAATATCTTTCCTTTTTATACTAGACCCCTTTTCAGAAGGGGATTGGTATTTGCAAGAAAGGAAATAGAGAGGTACAAAAGTTGTCCCCATTATGATAAATGGCGCAAAATCTACCAAGTTTATCTAGTCCCTTAAAGGCTCCGTATTCCTCAAAATAGACATTTTATTATCCAAGAAAGGTTAAAAAAATTGATATATGGTATTAATACAATAATAAAATGTGGTGCCTGACAGCCTGTAAAATTTCAGTTCGTCTCTCGTTCTTGAAATGAAATGATTTTATCGTATCTCTGATTCATGTTGGCAACATTAATTCAGAGATACGATAAAAAATCATTTCATTTTTGATCCAGTTCAAAAACGAGAGACTAGCTGAAATTTAACAGGCTGTCAGACGGCACATTTTATGATTGTATTAATACCATATACTCGTATCAATTTATTAAACCTTTCTTGGATAAAGAATGTCTATTTTTTTGAGAAATATGGAATCATGATTTTGATTTTGTTGTACACAATGTCGGCTGCTAATTAGACCTACCTTGCTCCCTCATTATGTCCCTCATGACATGCGAAATCACACCTTTACCATGACAGTTCGTACAAAATTGAAAAATGACAGTACAAATGCTACAATAATCATATCTCAGCCTCTGACTAGCATAGGTTCGCAAGATGACACCAAATGACTGGGCATTGTACTTCCATTTAATTTTCAAATACGCAAATAAGCTCGTTTGCATATTCATGAATTAAAAACTTTACTAAAACTCCACACAAAATTGGGAGACAAAGTAAAGTTCAGTTAAAACTCATTGACATTGCAAGCTGTTTACTCATATAAATGATAAGAAATCATTCCAGAATGTCAGGAATTAACTATTAGATTGTCGGCCATCGATATCAGGAAGCCCAATTTGCATAAATTAAAATTAGTATACCATCACGAAAACATGCCTATATAATTTTGATCCCATTAAACCCCACTTTTTTATATAGTAAAACTGGGGTTTACAGGGGTATACATTATTTTTCTTATTTTTGCTCAAAAACATAAATTGTAGGTACTCGTTAGAACCGCCTCGCCGATGCGGTTCTAACGAGTACCCGCAATCTATGTTTTGAGCAGAAATTTGAAAAAATATCAGAGTTTTTATCTGAAAATTTTTTGGAGGTGAAATTTTCTATATATTTGAATAGGCATGTTTTCGTAATGCACTATATGTAGGACTTGGTTTTATATTGTGAGCACGAATATATCTATTCTGCATTATCAAACCCTGTCTTTGATCTGTATACATTTGCTTACCAATATGCTAAACGCAGCATCACTAGCTGTTCTATCACGAAAACATGCCTATACAATTTTGACCCCCTTAAACCCCACTTATATATAGTAAAACTGGGGTTTACAGGGGTGTACATTATTTTCTTACTTCTGCTCAAAAATATAGATTGTGGGTACTCGTTAGAACCGCCTCGACGAGGCGGTTCTAACGAGTAGCCACAATCTAAGTTTTGAGCAGAAATTTGAAACAATAGCGGAGTTTTTATCTGAAAATTTTCAGGTTTTTGGAGGTGAAATTTTCTTTATATTTGAATAGGCGTGTTTTCGTAATGTCAGTCGGCAATATCATCAAGGGCTGCATCGCTCCTTCTTCCTCCTCACTATCGGCATCCATCGTGACAAAATAAAAAGGAAGGCAATGATCAGGAATTGATACAATTATCCCACACCTCCCATCAGAGACATCAAAGGGAAAGAAACACAAACACGAAATAACTGGACCCTAATGGAAACATCACTAGCAGAAAACCAAAACCTGTCAACCAGCCGTATTGGCAGAACATCGCACAGGGCGGATTCAGAAGGGGTCGGGGTTCAGATGTCCCCACCCCTCCCGCCCATTGGACTCAAAATTTCATTTTATTAGGAAACTGTGGATACATTTGATAAATCTTGGATACTGTGTTTACCCAAAATAGTCACACGTACGTTAACTTCTCTCAACAAGTCCATTTTACCACCTGTGAATGTGTGTAAAATTGCTGGGTAAGTGGCAAATAGTGCAGACGCCTAATCTGTGGCATCTGATCTGGATCTACACTGCTTGCTTATGCCTGTCTGTCCGAATATGTAAGATAAATACGTTGATATGATCAAAATCGACCCCCCCCCCCCTCCCCACTTCCCCGTCCCACCTCAGACATCATCCTGGATCCGCCCCTGTCGCCTTTGATCCTCAAATACTCCTGAATACCATTTACTTGTCCAAGCACGTTGCACCGACGTTGATGCGAAGTTGTATAAACATCATATGCCCGCTGTGAGGAATGTTTGCCTCAGCAATGTACAAGGTCTTCCAAATTGAAACCTGGTAGTTTGCACGTCGCATACGCTGAATAAAATATTTTCTGCATGATAGCAGTACTTAAATCTGTATTGGAGCGTTATCGGCCCGACAGTATTCCCATCGGGCCGCTAACGCTCCAACAGAGATTTAAGTAGAAAGCTAGCTGGGAGGGTGTCTGTGAAAAATGAAAGAGAGAGAGAGAGAGAGAGAGAGAGAGAGAGAGAGAGAGAGAGAGAGATCATCTGCTGCAGTTTTTATTTTAACCATTACCACTCTATGGGCTAATTCAGCAGACGACAAATTCATCATATTTTTCATATTTTTTTCCCCAGAAAATGCCAAGTTCAAGTATTTTAGTGCCCTTTTCTTCTGTTTTCTAAGGTTAACCCAGTTCTCATTTTGGTTGTGTCTTTACTCAGAGTCCAGTTATGAAAAGAAGACTTTTACCTAATTAAATTTTGTCGGGCAAAATATCAAAAATGCCAAAAAAAGAAATGTATCTGCAAAAATGTATCTGTTGCACTCAGACTGGTGTTTTGAGTAGCAAAGGCTTTCTCTGAATATCACTGTTTTGACCTAATATGGATCATTTTACCCTTCCATTAAAGAAATTGATACATTTTCAAGGTTTCAAGGGAGACAACAGTCAAAGCGTTTTTGCTTTCTCCTGAAAAGGGGTCTGGTCTAAAAGAATTTGCCCCCCCCCCCCCCCACGCTTGGGGTGCAAATTCCTTTTAGAGTAGACTCCTTTTTAGAAGAGGTTTGGTGTGCAGGAAAAACGGGAAGTCACAGAAGTTTCTCAAGTTTCTTGTCAAGAATGGCGGAAAATCTACCAATGGTATTCCATATTACGAAAATACGCCTATTCAAATATATTGAGAAATTTGCCACCAAAAACTGAAAACTTTCAGATAAAAAATTCTGGTAGTTTTCATAAGTGCGTCCAACGGGAACTAGCAGTTCCCCGAACCGGAGCGGTTTCGGCGTGCAGACGCACTACTATAGACTACCTATGTGACCTATGATGTGTGTGACCTGACCAAAAAATGTGATGGTCCAACAAACGATTGGGTGGTTCGGTGCTTATCCTGAAAAACAATAAGCGTTCCGTGATTTGGCAGAGACTGTTGGCACGGCGGCCGTGCCGATAATAACAACAAAACAGCCAATAACGCCAAGCATTCCAGTTGCAAGGGGTTGAATCACGAGACTTATGACGTCAGCCTACAAAATTTGCGATCGCGGCCATTTTGAATTTTGTCTCCACTTCGAATTTTATTTCTATCCATTCTCCGTCTATTTACAAGCTAAGCATGATTCGTTTTGTGCATAAGGTACACTTTGATGTAGATTTTTAGATAACACGTAGACTTTACGCTCTTTTCACGTGATATTCTTAAAAAAAAACTTCGACACAAGTAAGCGAACGATAGTATATTGTCGTTGTACCTGTCATCGGCATACACTAGTTTTCGGTATTCGGAAAGCATGGTCCCGCCCATCGGGGCCCGCGAAACAGATGGGCTGCCTAAAGCCTCCATTCAGAGCTGCTAGTAACTAAGCAGGACCCGAATTCATGTGATCGGGTCGGGTAAAAGCCCCACAAATTTGGAGGCAATGTCTCTAAACTACTGAAATATTGTTGACTTGGACGTTATATCGTATTTCATGCAGCGGATTAGAAATCAAGCGTGGTCTGAAATCAAATTTAGTTAGATCTGTCAAACCCACATGTGAAGCATGTGATGATAATTTGGACGCACGGATATAGGTAGCACCTATTAAATTCATATTATTTCTGCTCAAAACATAGATTGTGGGTATTCATTAGAACCGCCACAAACTATGTTTTTAGCAGAAATATGAAAATTAATGTATACGCCTGTAAACTCCAGTTTTACTGTATAAAAACGGGGGTTTAATGGGATGGATCAAAACTATATAGGCGAGTTTTCGTGATGATATCCGAGTTTGTATCCATTTTGGCGGAAAAAAAGACAAGCATGGACTTTCCATGAACTTTGTCTCCAGGGATGCTTGAGGTACATGTAAACGAAGTCAAATATGTTTTTAAAAAAACATGTATTGAGCAATCGGCTGTATTTGAGTGCCAGTTAAGGAAAATAAGCTTACTTTGCCTGTATTTAGCAAGCATCTGTCTTGAACAATAATGTTTTGGCTTTCTTTCAGAGGCTTGCTTAACACAATTTAGAATGTGTTTCGCAAATCAAAACGAGAGGCCCAACAAATACCTCTTTCCGGAAGGGATGCAAAACAATGCTAACAGGGCTGTCCAGACCCCACCCCGACCCCAAATATATTCCCTTTAAATGCAAGCTGATATTAAGACCAGTCAGGTGAGCAAATCTTGGCCCTAGTATCATCGCATACACACCCAAACTTAGTATGAGCAATCATGCATTTATACCGGTTTGTTTACTTCATTGCTGGAAAAAAATTGGAACGTTGGGGTCGCCTATCAGTCATCTGGTTCCGCCAGCCACCATATTAACCCTTAAAGCGCCAAGAAAACAAGTGTAGCAGACAAAATTCTTTTGTTTTGTTTTATTTATTTTTCAGAGAAAACAAGTCATTCTTGCCAAGCAGACGATTCACACGAAATGTCAAGACTTGTTTTCTCTGAAAAATAAAAACAAATAAAAATTGTCGCCTGATGTAGTTGTGATTGGCGCTATAAGGGTTAATTTATAAATAAATGAAAGTTAAAAAGTGGTTTTAGCGAAGTGAATCACAATTAAATTTTTCTTACCGACTGACTTTTAATGGTTATTATTGACACGCATCTGTGCATTTTGAGAAAATGAAAAGTTTCGCATTTTCATTACTAAAATTACTAGTAGTCCTATAACATACAAAAACGTAAGTGACGGTACTCAGAAATTGCCATAATGGCGAAGCACAACCGTCTCGAGGAACGAAAACAAGGAGAATTGAGGAACAAATATTATTGCATAACAAGCAGTGTCGCACGTTATTAACAGCCGTGCATTAACCGGCGAAAAGCCTTGTATTAGCAAGGCAATTCACGCGCTGTTAATGCACAGCTACGCAAACTTTCAATATGATCGTACCGCGGCCACAGATTTGCTGCAGTTACGAGGTGTGTACTGCCCGCCCATAGAACGTGCATAGTCTGTGGAAATGACGTTCGCGAGACATCGGTAAAAAGGCGTAACAAAATAGTGCAATAAATAACTCGAAATGTAGCAAACGTTTTCAGTTTTTATGCAATAATTGCGATCAAACATGGTTTTTCAATGCATTAACGTTCGCCAGGTCCCTTGGGAGGTGTTGAAAACCGCAGCCTTCGGCCTCGGTTTTCAACACCTCCCACGGGACCTGACGAATGTTAATATATGAAAAACCATGTTTGATCCCTATAATGTAAAAAAAACAAACACCACATGATTATGAAACCACCGACGCAAAAACAAAGAGGAACCGCCTTGGAACGATCAGTAGAAAACTACTTGGGGTGGGAGGGGTTGGGGGCTTAAGCAGTTCTATTCACGCGAAGCCTCGCCCTTAACTCTGATGCAACTCCAAATAACAAACATTTGTTCGGTTCGCATAGGAGTCCTCTACTTCATCTGTGAAAAATCACAGTGCAACATATATAATCACAGACACTGTGATGAAAAAAAAAAAAAAAAAAAAACAGAGAAGAAAAACAAACAGCACAGGGCTCCATGGCGATCTTAAGCCAGAACACAAGAAACATCACGAAAACATGCCTATATAATTTTGACCGCCTTAAACCCCACTTTTATACACCAAAACTGGGGTTTATAGGGGTATACATTAATTTTCTTATTTCTGCACAAAAACATAGATTGTGGGTACTCGTTAGAACCGCCTCGTCGAGGCGGTTCTAACGAGTACCCACAATCTATGTTTTGAGCAGAATTATGAAAAAATATACGAATTTTTTATCTTAAAATTTCCCTTTTTTCGTTGTAAAATTTTCTATATATTTGAATAGGAGTGTTTTCGTAATGACCACAAACAGGACTACGATGGTCCGGACCACCGACATTGCGAGATAGTCGCCAGCCTACTGGATCAGATGTTGCAAAAATTATTCATCACATTGCAACGTTGCCGTTCATTTCAGTGTTATTTGTGAACAATCTTTTATAGTTTGTTTCAGTAGTGTAATATGTAACGACGGACCTTGGTTTCGGTAGTGTAATTGGTAACGACGGACCTTGGTCTCGGTAGTGTGATTGGTAACGACGGACCTTGGTTTCGGTAGTGTAATTGCTAACGACGGACCTTGGTTTCGGTAGTGTGACTGGTAACGACGGACCTTAGTTTCGGTAGTGTAATTGGTAACGACGGACCTTGGTTTCGGTAGTGTGATTGGTAACGACGGACCTTGATTTCGGTAGTGTAATTGGTAACGACGGATCTTAGTTTCGGTACTGTGATTGGTAACGACGGACCTTGGTTTCGGTAGTGTGATTGGTAACGACGGACCTTAGTTTGGTTTAAACATATTTTATTATCCAAATATTACATAACACTATACATTGTAGCATATAAGAAATAGGATCAGAACGAAAGTATGACTACTTATTTAGTTCTTCTCCTTAACAATTACAATTGTACAAATAGTGACGGAAAAAATGTTAAACAATATGGATCTCAATTTGTGGATGTGAATTAAAGATACAGAATTAAAAGAAGAAAAAAAAAAAAAAAAAAAAAACACAAACAAATATAAAAAAAAATATATATATATATATATATAAAGAGCAATGATAAGATAACGAAAGCAAAAAAAAAAAAAAAAAAAAAAAAAATTATATATATACTGGAAATGACAGTAAGGTCAGAATATCAATTAAAGAGCCATAACTGTTGGTTCATACTAATGCCACTTCTAAGGCTGATAATATCAGTCGTAGAAGTCGCTTTAATATATCACAAGACCTTAAGGGATTTTAATAAAAACAAATGGGGGGATAAGGGCAGCGCTTCCCTGGTAAGTATCCCACAGAATCTACTAACTTTTCAATAGAGAGTTGCATGTACAGAACATTGTATTTAAATGGCTTCAACAGTTAAAAGCGTTTTGTGTCGCTTATATACTTTTGGACTTTTTCAAATATAAGAACATTTGTTGTGTATGGTAAAGAGGCATCTCGATATAGTAGAAGATTAAGCGATATTGTTTGATACTCTGATACAGCGTTAAAGAGTTCGTTTCTCTGTGCGGTGTAAAAAGGACAACAAAGTAGATAATGGTGCGAATTTTCTACCTGTCCACAGTGGCAAAATGGAGATTCAGTTATATTTTTGGAGTAGAGATCGCTGTTTAAGCTGCTACATTTTGTTCGGAGACGTGTATGCAAGATCTGTGTTTTCCTATTGCCTGTATAGAAATATTTTGGAATAGACGTTCTGTTGCGGTTTAAATAATTCTTGAAAGAAGTAACCGAACTTGAACGTTTTGCTTCATCGGACAAGTCGTTCCATTTTCTTACCACAGATGGTAGAAAAGACTGAAAATATAGATTAGTTCTACCGTGAATAGATTGTAGGTTATCTGCATTTCGGAGGCTGTATTGGGATAGATTGTTTATTGACTGTGGTACTAAAGAAGAAAGATAAGACGGAGTTAAGTCATTATACATTTTGTAGAACATGACGAGTTTATGATTTTCCCGTCTCTTTTCTAGTGTAACCCAGCCAGTTTCTTGGTACAGGGCATTAAGAGATACAAGTTTGGTTGTTCCAGTGGCAATTCGTGCGGCTTCGATTTGGATTTTCTCAATTTCTTGTTTTTCAAATTGTGTGCAGTTGTCCCATACTATATCCCCGTATTCAAGTAAGGGCCTTATAAAAGTTGTAAATATTATTTCTAGAGAACTCCTGTCCAACTTAAACTTGAGTTTTCGCATAATATTAATCCTGTTCCATGCTTTTTTAGTTATGTAGTCAATATGTTGGTGCCAAGTGCAGTCGTTGGACAGAATCAAGCCTAGGTGTTTATGAGATGACACTTCAGCTATTTGTACTTCTTGCATAAACAGGGGTGGGTGAACAGGCTTGTTTAGTTTTCGAGATATCAGCATTGATTCGGTTTTGATCGGATTGAAGTCAACTAACCAGTTGTTTGCCCAGATAGAAATTTTTGAAAGGTCTGAGTTAAGGCAAACAGCAGATGTAATAATGTAGAGGCTAGTATCGTCAGCGAACAGGCGAATGTTGGAGCCAATTTCAGCGACTATGTCATTAATGTAGATTAAGAAAAGTATTGGCCCGAGTATGGAGCCTTGCGCACTCCAGCAAGAATATACGTCCAGTCTGACGCGACACCAGGAAGTATAACGCGTTGTTTTCTTTCAGCTAAATAATTTGTAAACCATTTGAGAAGTTCTCCCTGAACACCTGCTGCCTTAAGTTTGTGTAAAAGCCCTGCGTGCCATACACGATCAAATGCTTTCCTGATGTCGCAGAAGACAACTCTAACTTTTTTGCCCATGTCTAAGGCTTGACAGAATGTATTGTACAAGAAAGTGAGTTGGTTTACAGTGGAGTCTCCTTGTATGAACCCGGACTGTAAAGATGATAGAACGTTATTATCTCGAAGATGATTGTATAAGTGCTTGAATATAAGCCTTTCAAATACTTTGTCTTCAGAGTTTAGCAAAGAGATGGGTCTGTAATTACTTACTAATGAGGGATCATCTTTTTTATGAATAGGGCATATGTTTGCTTCTTTCCATTGTCTAGGTACTTCACCTTGACTGAGGGATCGGTTAAAGAGGACACTTAGTGGAAAAGCTAGTTCTTTTGACAGTTCTTTAAGAATGCGATTGCTTAATCCGTTTGGACCAGATGCTTTCCCAATCGGTAGTGATTTTAGGACAGATTCAACTTCTAAGGGGGTGAGGATGATAGAATTTAAAGTAGATTCGATATTATATGGAGGTAAAGCTGGAAGTTCAGCGTTACTATCATCTAAAAGTGTTTGTTACTTAAAATAATTATTAAGTAGATTAACCTTGTCTTGCTCATCAGTATATATACGTCCATTGCTTTCCAGAGTTGGGATGGACGAGGTGGCAGTGGGAGATATCACAGTTTTTAGAGTGGACCACCAGTCTGTAGAAGTGAGGGAATCAGACCAACTTCTTAGCGATATTTTCATCACATGTTCTTTTCGATTCTTTTATCAACGAGACTACTTTGTTTCTGAGTTTCCTGAATTTATCCCAATGGTACTGCAAATCAGTTTGTTTAGCTTTTCTATAAGCCCTTTTGCGTTTTCTAATATATCGTTAGGTCTAACTTTTATGTTTTTATTTGGGATGCATAATTTTGATATGGATAGTATGCAATCAGTGACATTCTTTGCATGTGTGTTTATGTCATTATCTTCTAGGGATACCCAGTCAGTAGATGCAGCTTTATTGCGTAACAGGTTATAATTTCCTTGATCGTACTTCCATATATGCCGGGTAAAGGATTTTGACTTGGGTTTAGAGAAATTGTATATACCGAAGATTGGACAATGGTACCGATGCTCTTGATTCAGAAATGGATCCGCAACACCACTGAATATTAAGTGGGAATTATTCCTTAGTTTCGGTAGTGAGATATGTAACGACGGATCTTGGTTTCGGTAGTGTAATTGGTAACGACGGACCTTAGTTTCGGTAGTGAGATTGGTAACGACGGACCTTAGTTTCGGTAGTATGATTGGTAACGACGGACCTTGGTTTCGGTAGTGTGATTGGTAACGACGGACCTTGGTTTCGGTAGTGTGATTGGTAACGACGGACCTTGGTTTCGGTAGTGTGATTGGTAACGACGGACCTTGGTTTCGGTAGTGTAATTAGTAACGACGGACCTCAGTTTCGGTAGTGTGATTGGTAACGACGGACCTTGGTTTCGGTAGTGAGATTGGTTACGACGGATCTTGGTTTCGGTAGTGAGATTGGTAACGACGGACCTTGGTTTCGGTAGTGTAATTGGCAACGACGGACCTTGGTTTCGATAGTGTGATTGGTAACGACGGACCTTGGTTTCGGTAGTGAGATTGGTAACGACGGACCTTGGTTTCGGTAGTGTAATTGGTAACGACGGACCTTGGTTTCGATAGTGTGATTGGTAACGACGGACCTTGGTTTCGGTAGTGTAATTGGTAACGACGGACCTTAGTTTCGGTAGTGAGATTGGTAACGACGGACAGTTTTGGTAGTGAGATTGGTAACGACTGACCTTGGTTTCGCTAGTGTAATTGGTAAGGACGGATTTTGGTTTCGGTAATGTAATTGGTAACGACGGACCTTAGTTTCAGTAGTGTGATTGGTAACGACGGACCTTAGTTTCAGTAGTGAGATTGGTTACGACGGACCTTGGTTTCGGTAGTGTGATTGGTAACGACGGACCTTGGTTTCGGTAGTGTAATTGGTAACGACGGACCTTAGTTTCGGTAGTGAGATTGGTAACGACGGACCTTGGTTTCGGTAGAGTGATTGGTAACGACGGACCTTGGTTTCGGCAGTGAGATTGGTAACGACGGACCTTGGTTTCGATAGTGAGATTGGTAATGACGGACCTTGGTTTCGGTAGTGTGATTGGTAATGACGGACCTTGCGTTGCTCGGCGACGTCGTTGCAGACGTTGGCGGTCTTCACGTGACAGACGCGGATTGATTTTATCCGTGAAAGACGTGGAGGAAAAGACGCGCTTCATTCAGTAGTTAAATAAATAGCTTAAGATATTAAGTCATTACAGTGAAATGAGGCCTAGGAATGTCAGTTAAAATGAAAATGTGTTCCTTCAGTAGTCCATATAAAGCTATATTTATTCGTATCATCGTTGAAATTCAACTTTTATGTCAGTTTATATGTGAACAGGTAAAATAAATTATGCTTTGGAAATCTCAGTCCTTAAAGTTAAGGTCAGACTTAAAGCATTTATGCCTAGCGTTCCATAAAAGGGGCATTTGCAGTGTAGACTCAGATGAACGCGGCGTCTGATCAGGGTCTACTCTGTTTGCATTAAATACAGAAATTTCTATAAAAATTCTTATGATAACGCATTAAATACAGGAATTCCTATAAAAAAAAATCTTACGATAAAAATTAACCACACATCCCTTTTATTAGAAATGGACTGGTACAAAGAGTTAAGATAGCTGAGGCGGGAGAGTCTACACGGCATAAATGGGTTAAAGGCAGGATTGTTTGTAAACCTGGGCCCAGAGCTGGCCCTTTGCTGTTAGCATATAGCATAAGACATTTTTCCTACCGACACTGTCCAGTTAAGCACTGGTTATTGTTTAGAGAGTGCTAATGGCAAATCTGTGACTTGTAATTTTCATGGTCCACGCACCATAAATAAGATCCGGTTGATTTGCGAAATAGGTGAACCCAGGCTCCATTTAATACGATGTTGAGGCTCCTAGATGGTATAGATAAAATCTGACAAGAATAGTTTATTTTGTAGCACGAGAAGGGGGGTGTCAAGTCATTTTACTATTTTGCTTATTACATACACAGTCATCTCTCGTTATCTCGATTTCTCTTATCTTGAATGGCCGCCTATCCCGAAGTGAAAATCTGATTCCTGTTTTAACATGGAAATCTAACAACAAATAACATAATGTGGAAAAGAGGAGAAATCGCTCCCATGGAAGGAGCAATTTCTCCTCTTTTCCACAATATTTTCAATATACGTATCTCTAACTTCAGGAGTCAAATTACACATTCATTTGTGAAATGTGATTGTTAGATTTATTGTTCCTTAATTCTGCAAGTGATATGTGGAAGTATGGATATCTCGAAATATTACAGAGTCCCTTGGACTTCGAGATAACGAGAGTCGACTGTAAATAAAGGAGAATGCTAATTGTCAAATTCTCCTCGATCGCACAGTGGGTTGTACACTTGGCATATGCAGGTAGCCTAATATAGTATCAGCCAGGGTCCGGCATTTTTTTTTTTTTTTTTTTTTTTTTTTTTTAATTGGGTTTAACGGCCCTTTCAAGAATATTTCACTTATATCGAGCCGATCGTTCATCAAAGGTGGGCGAAAACCGGAGTAACCGGGGAAAAACCACCTGACCATCCGTAAGCAGGACTTGGCTTTCCCACATGTGACCCGAGCGAGGCTCGAACCAGGCGGTGAGAAACCTAATGGCTCCTATCCACTAGGCTACGGGGGCCCGCTGTCCGGCATGTTTAGCAAGGTTTCATGTGTGTCAAGCGAAGACTAAGATCAGTCTGCGCATTCGCACAGGCTGATCAGAGTCTTCGCTGTCCACCTAAAGACGCTTTGGATTTTTGGCTACCCACATTAACAAAATATTTTCATCACGAAAACATGCCTACATAATTTTGACCCCCTTAAACCTCACTTTTATATAGTAAAACTGGGGTTTACAAGGGTATACATTATTTTTCTGATTTCTGCTCAAAACATAGATTGTGGGTATTCATTAGAACCGCCTCATCGAGGCGGTTCTAACGAGTACCAACAATCTGTTTTGTGCGGAAATATGAAACATATCAAAGTTCTTTTTATCTGAAAATTTTCAGTTTTTGGAGATGTAATTTTCTCCTTATTTGAATAGGCGTGTTTTCGTAATGACTACTGTTTTCTCTATGTTACGTATGTATTATCTATTACAGAAATGACAGCATTTTAGCGTCTGTTGAAGTATGAACAAGATCGGGTCACGAGCAACGTTAGTTAACCCGGAAGGGGTTCATGTAAACTTTGCTGTCGACCCCAGTGTTGTTCATACTTCAATGAACGTTAAATAAATTGCTTTTATTACTTTTATTATATTACTTTCCATCCATTATTTGACGTAAAAATCTGGTTTGAGGACTAAAATTGAAACAAGAAAACAGTTGCACGCAGTTTTGCTTGGCGATTTATACAGAAGTAATTTTGCAACCTTTTGTCATGATTTAATGCAAAACCTTTTTCGTAACAACGTATGTGCAAAAAAAAAAAAAAAAAAAAAAAAAAAAAAGTTATTGACCGGCGTGCGAATCGCGCCGGTCTCTTAATATAGCTTTGGATTTTTACATATGGGGGCGCGTTCGATTAGCTCACTAAGGATTTTTTTATATTTGCCGGGATCGTCGGTTTGTGACGATCCCGGCAAATATAAAAAAAAAAATCTTATTAAAAACTGTGTTATAAACAGATTAATGTCTATTTTATTTTCATTTCAATCAAGAAATTTCATAACTCTTTCGGTGCCAAATTTCAGACGACATTGTCGTCTGCTCTTCTTTTTTAATAAACTATCGCTTGAAAAGAAGTTTATACGTAAAGTTGAAAGACTGAATGTCAAACAGTGTAGATCATATGAGCCGTCTCATCTAGATCTATGCTGTTTGCAAAAGCCTATTATTATCGCCTGTGGCAGTGAAAGTTAAAGAATCATAATGTTGTTCGATTTTACCTGTTACATTGAAAATTTATTAAACTTTAGTATACCCTTGTCCCATATCTGTATGTAAACATGAACAAAATTTGCGCCGGTACTTAGACGTTTACGTCTAAATATTTTGTCTTGTATGCTATATTTTGTTATTAACTCAATAGTCATATATCGTAGCGTGCATAAGTATGTGCAGGCGTGTGTCACAGGATAAGACAAAAAGTACAACCCTGACGGGGAACGAACCCTGGACTCTCGGATTACCGTTCTGATGGTCTACCGAGCTATACTGCCATACAGTGAACCCTCTTTAAAACGGCAGTATTTGTTCCGAAGACGTCATTAAAATGAATTTGCTGTTATACAGAATACTTAAATAGCTGATTAATCTGTAAGAAAGGTCTTGTTATGTTCTTATTTCCTCATAGAACATATGTTTTGGATATTTGTTAGAATCGCCTCACTGAGGCGATTCTAACAAATATCCAAATCATATATTTCTCTAAAGTATTAAATACAATATTCTTGCATAAATTGTGATTTAATGTTATCTCTTAAGCGAAGATTTCGTGACAGTCAAATTGTCATTATAACGAATTTTTTTGTTGTATCGAGTGTCGGTATAAAGTGTGTTGTCTGTATTTCCCCTGCTTAATTTAATCCATTCTGAATCTCTATCTCGTCTCCAGGCAGGATGAGAGACTTTTTTTTCACACTTTTCCTGCAGACAGAATAATCCATGGCGCAGCACTGACAACCAAATAAAATGTCAGCGGGTGACAAAAATACAGCCGTACCGGGGTTCGAACCCGGGACCGTCGGATTATCGTTCCGATGCTCTATGTATACCGACCAAGTTATCCGGCCACTACTATCACGTGCGCGCGCCCTAGTTTAAATGTGTGTGTGTGTGTGTGCGTGTGTGCGTGCGGCGCGCGTGCGTGCGTGTGTGGCTTCAGATCGGCTTTGAGCCGTCAGTTTTGCCAATTACACCGCGGTGCTTGTGATTTTTGAGCTTTCCCAACGGGCACATACCTTTTATAATATGTCGCATCAACGTCAATACAACGTCATGACGCCATAGGCAGCATGTGCCCGCTGGGTCAAAACGTCATTTAGGCGTATCCAGTCACCTGACAAATGGACTTTTCGTGCTCCCCTAATTCGTATGCTTCATTACACGTCACTGGCTAGCAGCGTTCGCTTCAGCAGGGCAAAAAGTTAACTTGAAACACACATGAAATATTTGGACTTTTGTATTGGTGAAGCGTTTCAACGCCATCCAACCGTTCGGTAGATTTTGCTTGATTCTCACGATAATCAACAAGACATGACTATCTCGTTTTCATCTCTCACGCATGGCACGCTAGTTCCGGTTAGAAATATCTGAGCCACAACGACAGAAAACGTATCTTCGGATGTGTGCGCCCAGAGAAGATTCAGATCAGTTTTGCGCATTCGCGCAGTCTGATCAGAATCTTATCTGGGCTTATTTTGAATAGCTAAGGATGCAAAGATTCTTCATCCGGACACCGAAGAGCGATCAGACTGGGCGGATGCGCAGGCTAATTTGTGTCTTCGTGAGGCGTACGTCAGAAGATACGCTTTCTCACGTTGCGATTCTATGCTTTTATCGATGGCAGTCCATATGGCGACTCAAAGTGAAAAATATGGACCATTAATGTAATCGAAGTAATCAGGAATAGAGCTCAAGGATGAAAGCCAGATCTGAGGCGATATCGGTCCTATAACGTCATCTCATGTGTAGCCTGTATAACAATGAACTAGTCTTGGAACTAACTTACCTGAAGTTATCAACACGGGAGAGACGCTTACATTAAAGGCTCCATTTTCCTCACAAATAGACAAGAAAGGTTTAATAAATTGATATATGGTATTAATACAATCATAAAATGTGGCATCTGACAGCCTGTAAAATTTCAGTTAGTCTCTCGTTCTTGAAATGAAATGTTGTTTTTTTTTACCGTATCTCTGAATTAATGCTTCCAACATTAATTCAGAGATACGATAAAAAAATCATTTCATTTTTGATTCAGTTTATAAACGAGAGACTAACTGAAATTTTACAGGCTGTCAGATGCCACATTTTATGTTCGTATGAATATTATATATCAATTTATTAAACCTTTCTTGGATAAAAATCTATTTTTGAGGAATATGGAACCTTTAAACCATTTATGCTAAGTGGACTCTTCTACCTCAGCTATTTGGACATGTCCATTTCCAATAGAAGGGGTGTCTTGTTGTTGTTTATTATAATCATATATTATAGAAATTCCTATATTTAATGCAAACAGTGTTGACCCTGATCAGACGCCGCGTTTTGCGGCGTCTGATCTGGGTCTACACTGTTTGCCAATGCCCATTTATGGGACGCCATGCGGGCATTAATGAATTTAGCAACCAAATATAAACCATACATTGCTACTGTGCTTTCGATATCCATGGCTCGGACCTAATAATACTGGGTCCAAGTCCGTGGGGAATACATTTTCTTTCCGCAGGGTGCTTTAGATTCAATGAAAATGCGTCGTTCTGAATGATTATATCTTATCACCATTTGTCTTTTCATTTTCGCAGCTTTGTTCTCAAATATTAATCATAAATTAAAAGTAACGAGCAAAACTTGGTCTAACGTATTCAGTGTATAAAATTAAAGTGATTTTTGATCTTTTTGAATTTTGATCTAAATATAGTTTTACTTTTAGTTTTCTCTGCTATTTGTTTTTACCTAGTAATGTGTCCCAACAATACTGTTTACCGCCTCCGCCCCCCCTCCCCCCCCCCCCCCCCCCCCCGCCACCAAAAAAAAAAACAAAAAAACAAACAAACAAAAAAAAAGAAGAAAAAAAAAAAAGAAAAAAAAAAAAAAAAAAAAAAGACAGGGTAGCTAAACTGCATTCCGTTTACCTATCATGTCATTTTGGAAAATATTCGAATTTCGGAAAACCAATGGAGAGAATAAAACTTTTTAAAAATGGGTAGTTACGAGAAAGGTTTTGCATTATTAAATCATTAATAAAATTTGCAAATTTATACTTCTGATTAAAGCACCAGGCAAAAACATATCGAAGGCAAAGTTGCTTACAACTAACACTGCAGTTACAGGGGTGGATTCAGAGGGGTTTCGGTCGACTCCTCTTTGACACATTTTTCATTTTCATGGGAAATTGTGGATAAATTTTATAAATTTGGAATACCATATTTACCCTACGTATTCACAACCTCGTTCTTTATCTTATACTTTCTTCAACAAGTCCATTTTACTGCTTGTGAGTGTGTTAGAATTGCTGAAGACGTGGCAAACAGTGTAGACCTTGATCAGACACCGCGTTCTGCGGCGTCTGATCTGAGTCTACACTGTTTGCTATGGCCTGTCTGTCCAAATACATAATGTAAGGTAATTTTATCAAATCGAACTCACCCCCGCTCCACCCCCTCCCCTCAGAAATCATTCTGGAGCCGCACCCGTACCAATATTCTTGTATGTCCGAAGCAACTTATTTGCCCATAGAATTGTCGGACATCTTTGCTGCATACCATACCCAGTCCCAAATTTTCAAAACATTTGAAGACCTTGTTTCAGTAGAGACGCTAAAAATAGATGTCTCTCACAAAAACATCTTTTGTCACCCGGGGCGTCCAGCTGATATTGGCTGATAGTTGGGCAAGGCCTGCTATCCTTGTAGCAGGTAAGGGTAGGGAGGTGATGTTTTTATTTCTTCTGTTTCTTCACTTTCATTCCTGCTTCTCTTTCTTCCCTGTCCCTCCCTTTCATCTCTTCTGCTATCTCTTCTGTCTATTTTCTCCCTTTCTCTGGGAGACGACACAAAATGACCCACAAGGGTTGACGTGTCGTTAAACCCCAACTCAATCAATCAATCAATCTCTCACAAAAACAATTCCTGTCGGGCCGATAACGGTCCAACTTAGATATCAAGCTGGGGGACGTAGCCTAGTAAGCATTCTTTATAAATCTATAGCGGGCCGTTATCGGCCCGTCAGCTACCCTGACGGGCCGATAACGGCTCGCTATAGATTTATAAAGAATGCTAGCTGGGAGCTTACAATTCAAGGGTAACTTTTGAAACGTTTACTATAAAAAATGACAAATAAACTAAAAAAAACGAACGTTTTGACATTTCATATGAATTCTTCTTTTCTTTTAAATATAATACAAAAAATGTTGCTTGGTACAAATTTTGCTTTGCATTTTAACGCTTACTATGCCATGGGCAGATTCAGCAGTCGGCAAACGTGATATTTTTTCTTATTTTCCCTAGAAAATAGGATCTGACACTTCATGCAAATTGTCTCCTAAGGAGAAAATTTGCATGAAGTGTCATATTCTGTTTTCCAGGAAAAATATGGAAGAATGTTTCAAAATATCGTCTGCTGATTTTTTACCCAGCATGCGAAGTGTTAAGGGTTTGAATGATTTATCCAAGTTCAAGCAACTGTTGATTATATAACAGAGCAAGTATGTATTGGTTGTCAGCTTCATCGAGAAGTCAATTTGCAGCACTACAATTTTTTATTTCGGATAATACCATCCCAGCGGACACATTACGTTTATACAACGTCGTATCCGCGTCGATGCAACGTCATGACGTTGCTCCGACGTTGACACGACGTTGTTTTAACGTTGTGTGCCCGCTGGGATATGCCGGTTTGAGAACGCATCATCCTGAAAAGTAACAGCTGTCAAAAGGAAAAAGCATTTTTTGACCCGGGTAATCTAGATTCAGTCTGCTTTTGACATCTTTCAGAAAGCCATAAGAAAGCCGTTTTTTTTTTTTTTTGTCATAATTTTAATGCAAAACCTTTTGCCGAAATTATGTAAGTACTAGACATTTCATTCTGTCCATCGATTTAAAAAATAGATTGTTTTTCTTTCTTTCTTTTTCCCCATTTTTTTCCAGAGCAAATGCCTGCAAAAGTTATGCAAAACCAACGGGGTAGGTAGATTGCAGACACGTTTTAAACAATTTCCACTTGTTCGAATTTTCTGAAAAGGCATTTCTTTTTGTGCCTCGGGAAGGCGTTTCTTTTGGTGCCTCGGGAAGACAATTCTTTTGGTGCCTCGTGAAGGCATTTCTTTTGGTGCCTCGGGAAGGCATTTCTTTTGGTGCATCGGGAAGGCGTTTCTTCCGGTGCATCGGGAAAGCATTTCTTTCGGTGCCTCTGGAAGGCATTTCTTTCGGTACCTCGGGAAGGCATTTCTTTTGGTGCCTCGGGAAGGTACTTCTTTCGATCCTTCGTGACTGTGGCATTTAGAATCTGTATATCTTCACATAATTCTTCAGATAAAAAAAAGATAATTATTTAACACTAATTTTATTTAAAATACTAAAATACATATAAATATTAAATAAATAAGTTCGAGATCGGATTTAAGCCTGAGATGTGTCCCGAAATACTTGCAAGTTATCACAGATAGATTCAAACAAGCCGGGTTACAGCATTTTCTACAAAACTGCATATGCGCCCGGCGAAGACTCAGCTTGATTTTCCAAGCAAACACGCAACGTCGCAACAACGTCGTTACAACGTCGCTGCAACGTCGTGACGTTGCAGCGACGTTGTAACGACTTTCTGCGATACTGTGTGACGATGCAGCGACGTTGTAACGACGTTCCTGTGACTGTGTGACGTTGCAGGAACGTTGAAACGACATTCCTGCGACGTTGTGTGTTTGTTTGGCTGTTGGTAGCGCAGCTTGATTTTCCCACCAAACACGAAACGCGGCAACAACGTCGCTGCAACGTCGTGACGTTGCAGCGACGTTGTAACGACTTTCTGCGATGCTGTGTGACGATGCAGTGACGTTGTAACGACGTTCCTACAACGTTGTGTGACGTTGCAGGAACGTTGAAACGACGTTCCTGCGACGTTGTGTGTTCGCTTGGCTGTTGGTAGCAAAGGATCCAAAGCGACTTCAGGCGGACAGCAAAATCAGCCTGTTAATGCACGCAGGCTGATCTTTGTCTTTATTGAGCGCACATGCAGCCTTGCGGGAAATGCTGTATCCAGGCTCAAATGTTTTATAAATGAGCCGCGCTATGTAAAACTATTTTTTCAAGTCGTATATGCAGACTGAAAAGCCTAGATCTGTGCATCCGCGCAGTCTAGTCTTTGAACATTTTCTTATTTATGCATGAAAACATATAAATTATGAATACTCAAAAAAGCGCATCTGCTGAAGGATGTGAGGCAGACAGTGTAGCCCCTCGCGGGGGTTGGTGGTGGTGGGGGGTAGCGGGGTGGGGGGAGGTAACGGGGTTAATTGTGGTATGGGTGTGCGAGCCAGAATTTCGAAACCTGCCCCATTCATATACCTGGCCTTTGAAAAAATGGACCCATTCATATACTTGATCGTCCAAAATGTTGACCTATTCATATACTGCCTTTGATTTTCTATACCCATTTATTGCTGGTGGTAGACAGATATCGCAGTCAATTCATTGAATACCAAGAGAACAAGCAACCTCAAAAAATCTATGAGCGAAAAAAAAAATATACGCATATATAAAAGTGGGGCCTTTCACAAACTAATCAAGAAAAATGGGGTCAGTCACATACTTTTTGTTGAAAAAAGGGGCTAATAATATACCTGGCAGCGCTGAAAAAGGGGGCACATCCCTACTATGCCATATATAGGAAGTTACCCACCCCCCTCCCCGAGTGTAGCCCTCATCGGAAGCCGCGTTTTGTGGCGTCTTCTCACGATCTACATTATATTATAACTTCAATGACTTCGATGTCTCTCTTATCATGGCTGAATCGAATCAAACGCATTTAGAGTTCTTAAGAAATTCTTCCGATTGCTCGAGAAAACAAATACCGTATTCAACCTAATTATCACACTTTGTGCTCAGGTTATCACACTTTGTGCTCAGGTTACTGGAAAAAACTTGTGGTAAAATGTGTATCTACCTACTAAAGAATTTGGTACAGTAAATCAACACCAACACGAAATAATCTTTATCATGTATTAACATCAACGTTTCGCCATCACGGCTTATTTTTCTTTTTTTTCTTTTTCTTTTTTTTTTTTTTTTATCTACCTACTAAAATATATATTCTAACACTCCTCGCCTATATAGCCAATGGTTAAACTCAGTGATATATTATGCAATAAATCACTGGGCGGAAACGCGCGACGCTATCTGGCGCCTTTCCGACGTCATTTCGACACGCTGCTGACGTCAGCCTTAATTTCTACGACGCTAGACTGTGTAACGTCGTCTTTCTCACTTCAACAACGTAAGAAATGCATGTAAACGTCAGCGTTACAGTCAAAACTTTTGGCGGGATTTCTTTATTCGATGGCGGAAAGTTTGAAAAATCTAAAGGATACAATTACCTTTTCGTCGTTTTCTATGTGTTAGAATCGAAATAGATCAGCTCTTGTGCGTGATTTGTTGAGTAATAAATCACAGTTTGTCGGTCAGTTGTAAGAAGATAAATCACTCGCGCTCCGCGCTCGTGATTTGATCTACTTTACAACTGACCTCCAAACAGTGATTTATTACTCAACAAATCACTGCTAGAGCTGATCTATTTCTTAATTTTAAAAAGTTCCGCAAAGGACTTATTTAAAGATGTCACAAGTTTATGCGATTTTTGCCGATTTTGTTTTATTAAAAACATATGTTGTGGGTACCCATTTGAATTGCATCGACGTCGATGCAATTCAAATGGGTACCCACAACATATGTCTTTATAAAGAAGTAGACAGAAAGTACTCTGACTGTAATCTGAAAACTACGGAATTGCTTGACTGTGCGTTTGTCGGTGTATGTGCGATAATTAGGGCGAATGTGGTATTTAGGGGATGGGGGTGGGGGAGGGGGATATTGTAGAAAGTCTTGTTTATTTAATCATGAAGGGCGATTATATTGAGCACAAGACATACCATTATTTTATAGAAGATCGAAAAGGCAACCCCGACTTATGCCTATTTGCCCTCTGACCCCCAGCAGCTGGAACTAACCATGTCTAGAACAAATTTCCATGGCCCAAAAGGTGTTCCAGCCATCGAAGTCTGATTGTACTTGCTTAGGCCTATCTCTCTGAATTCCTAGAGCACATACGATATTCATCACGAAAACACGCCTATATAATTTGACCCCCCTTTAACCCCACTTTTATATAGTAAAACTGGGGTTTACAGGGGTATACATTATTTTTCTTATTTTGCTAGAAACATAGATTGTTGGGTACTCGTTAGAACCGCCTCGCCGAGGCAGTTCAAACGAGTATCCATAATCTATGCTTTGAACAGAAATATGAAAGATAACAGCATTTTTTTTATCTGAATTTTTTTCCTTTTTGGTTGTAAAAATTTCAATATATTTGAATAGGCATGTTTTCGTATTCACTTACCGATATCAAAGTCAGGTATAAAGCTTAATATTTTACCAAGATTAGCCTGTGTCTTATTTAATCTGACGTATCCCAGGGCTTCATAAACTTCACTGCATTCTTTATCTACTATCTCTAACGTTCGCTTATCTAACAGTTTTTTCCAAGCAAAACTCGTCTTTGGTTTATTGAGCACTTTCGGCTTTTGTTCATATCCTAGAAACTTGTATAAATCTTCTATGACGGATTGTCTGTTTTCATAGATGAGATCTTCATATCTTATAAACCTTACTCTACTTGGAAAAAGCTCCATAAGCTGCTTACCTGCTTTAAAATCATTTAGCATTTTGTTGCATAACGAGCGAGTATTTTCTATAACAGCATTATAATTCCCTGTCTTCAGATTTAATGGGTACCAGCCTGTTTTCACAACCCTAGAGCAGATAATGCCTCTGGGATCCCTGACTAATTGTACTAATTTAAGAGTTAAATCTTCTTCTAAGATTGGTTTGTAGGCATCTACGCGGAGACGAAGAACTTTGGTTACACGAACCCTGCTCTGTAAACATGCCTTTGTTATCTCGGGTATACAAGCTCGTTTACCCTTCGTTTTCTTACAGCTTAAGTATGGCTTCCAAGAGGCACCTGTAAGAATAGAAATTTACAGAGTTTAACAATGAATACAGTCGACTCTCTTTTCCACAATATTTTCAATATATCTCTAACTTCAGGAGTCAAATTAATGCAATTACATATTCATTTGTGAAATGTGATTGTTTGGTTTATTTTTCCTCAATTCTACAAATTTGATATGTCGAAGTACGAGTATCTCGAAGTATTTCAGAGAGTCATTTGGACTTCAAAACATACATTTGAGTTATTGCTGTTTTCCTTTCCAAAATATATGAATATGTACATGTACGCAATTATTTCTTTCTTTCAGCCAGATCCATTTCTATGTGTACAGAAAATGAGCTAATTTTCTGTACACATACCTTTATTATAACTCCTTTTTCCCTTCCACTATCAGGGCATGGAATTCTCTCTCTGATGAAATTAAATCTGCACCGAACATGGCAGCATTCAAATACTGCCTGAACAAGAACCTAAGAAAGCCACCGGGATATTTCAGCTGGGGTACGCGTATGGGACAAGTATATTACATGCACGCCTTAGACTTGAAAGTAGTTCGTTGAACTCACATTTATACAGGAAAAACATAGTTGAAAGTCCATCCTGTTCTTGCGGAGGATTTGAGAGCAACTACCACTACCTTTTTACTTGTCCTAAATACGCAAACCACAGCAACAGATACCTACCACACAATCTTCAAAATAACTCAACGAACGACCTCTTGTACGGCAAAGAGAATCTTTCAGAACATGATAATGAATCTCTCTTTTTACAAGTACAGGAATATATTATCAAATCTGGACGTTTTAACCCCACTTAAGATCTCAATCATCCCATATATTTCCTTCGTTGAAATAAGGGGAAGTTGGTCATCTCTCTCTCTCTCTCTCTCTCTCTCTCTCTCTCTCTCTCTCTCTCTCTCATTTATGCTATTTTGGTAGCCATTGATATTTTCCTTGAACTAATTTTGCCATTCACATATTGATAGAACATCTTGTGATCATAGGAGATGACTTTCATTTAAGCGTTTCGCTTACTGTCAAATCCTATACAGTTGACTCTCGTTATCTCGACCTCGCTTATCTCGAATAACCGCTTATCTCGAAATGAAAATCTGGTCCCTGCCTATACATGAAAACCTAACAACAGATGGAAAATATTGTAGAAAAGAGGAGAAATTGCTCCTAAGGAGCAATTTCTCCTCTTTTCCACAATATTTTCAATATATCTCTAACTTCAAAAGTCCAATTACCTATCAGTTTGTTAAATGTGGTTAATCAAATTATTTTTTCCTCAATTCTGCAAACCTGATATGTCGAACTACGGATATCTCGAAGTATTTCAGAGAGTCCCTTGGGATTCGAGATAACGAGAGTCGACTGTACTTTATTGGAAATCAATAAATATTGTTTAAACCAATATAATGGATACTGTTTAACCAGATTTTTTTTTGGTTAATTCATCAAAATATATTTTTGTCTTATATAATAAAACAACTGTTGGCCATTCAGCCATCGGATATTATACAATTATTGACTGTTGAGTCATTGGACATGATGAGATGTCGACCAGAGAATACCAACAATATTGACCGAGGCGGAGGAACCTCGGTCAATATTGGTTTAAGCTTTTATTTTATCGAAATCACAACACAGCCATACATACATACAATACTCATTAGGATTTGAACGAATGTCTCAGGTCGATAGCACATCACGTCCAGTGTCTCAATAGTCAACAATACAGTCAAACCTGTCTTAAGCAGCCACCTATGGGAAGCTTAAAATGTGGCTGCTGAAGGCAGGTGGCTGCTTAATACAGTTCAAATATATAAGTCTATGAATTTTCGGGCAACTTTCCTCTGGCTGCTTAATACAGGTTGGCTGCTTAATAGAGGTGACCACTAACACAGGTTTGACTGTAGTTTTATTATATAATCACTCCACTGACTGAATTTCAGATGCGATGTTGAGGTACTCCGAGAGGTTTTCGGTGAGAGAACGTCTATTTATAGATGATATAATAATACACAATTATTGACTACTGTACCATTGGATATAAAGTTATATCGACCAGAGAATACCAATACTGACCGAGGCGATAGCCGAGGTCAGTATTGATATTCTCTGACCGATAGCACATGATATTCAATGGCTCAATAGTCAACAACTGTTTTATTATATAGGCTGAAGAATTAACAAGAATACTGAAAAAAAAAGAAAATGTACATAACAATTCCATAAGATCTAATTTTAGAAACTAATACACAGTGGAAGGCGGGTGCAAGCCAGTGTAGGTCACAATAGCCAGTGTATACCACGAAACATTCGATAAAATCTAATTTTAGAAACTACTATATACTGGAAGGCGCGCGCAAGCCAGTGTATATCACGATTTATAGACAAGGCTGAAGGTGGCTCTGAACCAATGAAAATAAATCTATTTACTAGAAAGCGCACTCGATGGCGCGCCATCGTTGCTTATGTCGCTAATAGCATGACTGACGGACGGACGGACTTGCTCTCGCACACCCTTACTATTAGGGGAATTCATGTAGTAAGTTTGGCTGAATTCCGGCAAGAGTTTTAGGAAGAGATAGCGTGACGGACAGATGGACGGACGACGGATGCACGCACGGACTGACGCACAGAAAAATAATGTTGCTCTCGCAAACCTTTACCGAGGAGAAGTGATGTAGCAAGTTTGGTTAAATTCCGCCCACTGTTTAAGGAGGAGATAGCATAACGGACAGATGGACGGACGACGGATGCACGGAAAAATAACCGCTCTCGCATATCCTTATCATGAAGGGAAGTGATGTAACGAGTTTGGTTGTTCCGCCCAATGGATTAGGAGGAGATGGACGGATGACGGACGCACGGACGGACACACAGATGCACGGAAAAATATTGTTGCTCTCGTACACCCTGAACATGTGGGGAAGTAATGAAGCAAGTTTGGTTGAATTCCGCCCAGTTGTTTAGGGGGAGATATCTTGATGGACGGACGGACGGAAAAGCGGACGCATGGGAAAATGATTTTGCTCTCGCACACACTTACCATGAGGGAAAGTGATGTAGCAAGTTTAGTTGACTTCCGCCCAGTGGTTTCGGAGGAGATAGCGCGACGGAGAGATGGAAGGAAGACGGACGCATGCACAGATGAACGCATGGTAAAATAATGTTGCTCTCGCACATTCTTACCATGAGGTAAAGTAATGTAGCAAGTTTGGTTGAATTCCACCAAGTGGTTTAGGAGGAGGTAGCTTGATGGATATCTGGATGGTCGACGGACGCACTAACGGACGGACAGACGCACGCAAGGAAAAATAATTTTGCTCTCGCACACCCATACCATGAGGGGAAATGATGTATCAAGTTTGATAGAATTCCGCCCAGTGATTTAGGAGGAGATAGGGTGACGGACGGACGGTTGAACATTCCAACAAATGGGTCTTATGTGGTTATCCAAAGTAATTTTGAAACTTATGTAACTATTTTATAGCCCCACAAGTCGATTTTAGCTGCACAAATAAAAATTTGTTATGTGTCTACGGACTAAATCCCATTTAAATACACTGAAACTGTCCGTCAAATATAGCCATGTTGAACCGTATTTCTCACGGAACGGATTCCTCACGCCGGCGTGATAAATTCGACCGAATTTTTCACATTCGGACAACGGTGAAGAATACGTTTTGCGGATTTAGAGTTTTTAACCCAAACGAGTTTGTCACACATTAGAATTTCTATTGCTTGCACATCAGTAAACAAATTTTTAATGAATGGAAACATTTTCGGTGAAATATAGGTGTGAGAAATTCGGTCGGATTTTTCACATGTCATGTATTTGGTCAAATATGTCACAACTATGAATAATTCGGTCGAATTACTTTTACAGCAGGGAAGTTTTCGATCGAATTTATTACGTGCCAGATATATTTGGTCGGATGTGTTACATGTGACACACTTTGGTGAATTATAGGTGTGAGAAACTGGAACGTATATTTCATATGTGATGTTTTCGGTCAAATGTGTCACAATTGTGTGGCGAATTAAGTCTATTTTTCCATAGTTTCACAGCTGTAAATTATTGGATCGAATTCCTCACAAGTGACATATACGGTGGAATTTCTTACATGTGACACATTTTGGTAAAATATAGGTGTGAGAAATTCGGTCGGATTTTTCACATGTGATGTATTCTGCTGAATATTCAATGACTTTGACGAATTTGGTCAAATTGTTCACATCTGTGAAGTATTCGATCATATTCCTCATGTTTGACATATTCAGTCGGAACTTTAGATTTGATATTTTCGGCAAATGTAGGTGTGAGAAATTCGGTCGGATTTTTCACATGTGATGTATTCTGTCCAATATGTCACATCTTGTATGAATTCGATAGATTTTTGCCACATATGTGCAGAATATCATTGAAATACTCACGTTTGATATAATCGGTCGAGTAGATTACACATGGCATTATCGGCGAATATATGTGTGAGAAATTCGGTCGGATTTTTTACATGTGATGAATATATCATAACTGTGACGAATTAGGTCTAATTGTTCACATCTGTGAAGTATTCGATCGAATTTCTCACGTTTGATATATTCAGTGGGATATTTTACATGTGATATTTTCGGCGATTATAGGTGTGAGAAATTCGGTCGGATTTTTCACATGTGATGTATTCTGTCCAATATGTCACAACTTGTATGGATTCGATCGATTTTTCCACATATGTGCAGTATATCATTGAATTTCTCATGTTTTATATAATCGGTCGAATATCTTACACGTGGCCTTATCGGCGTATATAAGTGTGAGAAATTCGGTCGGATTTTTCACACGTGATGAATTCTGTCGAATATATCATAACCTTGACGAATTAGGTCTAATTGTTCACATCTGTGACGTATTCGATTGATTCCTTACGTTTGATATATTCAGTGGGATATTTTACACGTGATATTTTCGGCGAATATAGGTGTGAGAAATTCGGTCGGATTTTTCACATGTGATGTATTCTGTCGAATATATCATGATTGTGACGAATTCGGTGGAAATTTTTCACAGCTGTGAAAAATTCGATGGAAATACTCACATGTGCTATATTTGGTCAGATGTCAAACAGGCGACACACTTTCGGTGAATAAAGGTGTGAGAAATTCGGTCGCATTTTTCACATGTGACGTTTTCTGTCCAAAAAGTCACAGCTTGTACGAATTAGGTCGATTTTTCCACAGCCGTGTAGTATATTATTGATTTCTCACGTTTTACATAATCGGTCGAATATTTTACACGAGACATTATTGGCGAATATAGGTGTGAGAAATTCGGTCGGATTTTTCACATGTGATGTATTCTGCTTAATATGAGATAACTTTGTCGAATTTGGTCAAACTGTTCACATCTGTGAAGTATTCAATCGAATTCCTCATGTTTGACCTATTAGTACACGTTCGAACCGCCTCAGTGAGGTGTCGGTTCGAACGAGTACCCATAACCTATGTTTTAGAGTAGAAATAAGGAAGTAATGAACACCCCAGCAAACCCCACTTTTTCCTCATAAGGAAAACATATCTATTCAAATACATTGCATTTTGCCGAAGAGGATTTCCAGAGGAAAAATTTTGATACCTTTCTTATTTCTCCTCAAATCATTAATTGTAGGTACACGTTCGAAACGCCTCAGTAACCGCCTCGCTGAGGCGGTTTGAACGAGTACCCACAATTTTTATAGCAGAAATAAGGAAATAATGAATAGCCCTGCAAACCTCACTTTTTCCTATATAAAGTGGGGTTTGCCGGGGTATTCATTGCATAGGCTTGTTTTCTTAATGTATAATTCAGATCATTTGTGGCATTTCACAATCACGATTATAAATTACCAAAATTAATCCATTGTTACAAACAATTCGCATTGATATCTAAAAGTATTAAAGTCGGGCTGATTTATATCAATTATTTACATTTCAAGTTTAAGATAACAATATAAAGACTGATTTTTAGATATCGATTTTTCGAAATAAAATATTCACAAATTGGGTATCAATATATGTAATTATTAATATCCATAATTAATTATAGATATCAATAAAACTCTTTACAGATATCCATAATTTATAGATATCTTTACAATTAGAATAATTGATATCAGTACCAACAATCTTATATCTATAATAAGATTTGTCGAAATCTGAATAGAATAAGGGATGATTAATATTATTGAACAAATCCATAGGTATCAAGAAACAGATATGACATTTCATTTATTTCATTTTATGATATCTAATAATATTCGAAGTTAAAAATAATAATACAATAAATAATAAATCTATCACTCGATTAAAAGATATGCATGATAAGAAAAATATATTACCTCGAAACTGTATTAAATGGTTAATCGTATGTTTTATATCATAAGCTGTGACAAATACGTTTGTGAGAAATCCGTGCATGACTAAAAAGGCACTTTTTTGAGGGTTTTTTGAAAGGTGACAAATGCGTTTGTGTGCTATATATAAAACTGATACCGAACGAGTTTGTCACAGATAGGTGAGGAATACGTTCGGCAGCTGTGAAAAATTCGGTCGAATTCTTCACGCCGCGTGACAAATCCGACCGAATTTTTCACACGTGTGAGGAATCCGTTCCGTGAGAAATACGGTTCAACATAGCCACTTAAGTACTATTTTGAGTGTAGGGGCAGACGGACGGATGGAGGCGTTTACAATATCTCCAATCCTTTTTAAAAATGCGTGGGGATAATAATACAATGTATATAACATATATAACAAGAGGGACAAGATGGCCCTGTATCGCTCTCCTGATTACCAGACAAGTTTGAGTCAATATTGATTTTCAAGATGGCGGTCGTCTTAGATTTCCAATCAGAACGATTTTAGCTACTGTTGATCTACAGGTCAACTCATTACTTCCAATGAACTTTGAGTCAACTGCCCTTTTAGTTGAGAAAAAAAAGTCAAAATAGATTTTGAACATGGCTGCTGGGGCGACATTCTTGGATTTTCGATCAGAATGAGTTTAGCTCTTTTTGATCTACAAGTCATCCCGATACTTCCTATCAAATTTCAAATCAATTGGTGTTTCTACTCAGGAGAAGAAGTTCAAAATAGATTTTCAAGATGGTAACTGTGGCAGCCATCTTGTATTTCCGATCGGAACGATTTTAGCTATTATTGATCTACAAGTCACCTCGATGATTCTTATCAAGTTTCAAGTCAATTGGCCTTTCGGTTCAGGAGAAGAAGCGAAAAACAGATTTTCAAGACAGCCGCCATGGTGGCTTTCCGATCGGAACAATTTTAGCTATTTTTGATCTACCAGTCACCCCTATGCTTCCTACCAAGTTTCGAGTCAATTGGCCTTTCGGTTCAGGAGAAGAACGATAAATAGATTTTCAAGATGGCCGCCATGGCGGCCATTTCGGATTTTCGATCGCAACAATTTCAGCCAATATTGATCTACAAGTCACCCTGATGCTTCCTACCAAGTTTCGAATCAGCTGGCCTTTCGGTTCAGGATAAGAAACGAAAAATAGATTTTCAAGATTGCTGCCATGGCGGCCATCTTGGATTTCCGATCGGAACGATTTTAATTATTTTAAATCTACAAGTCATCCCGATGCTTCCGACCAAGTTTCGAGTCTATTGACCTTTCGGTTCAGGAGAAGAAGCAAAAAATAGATTTTCAAGATGGCCACCATCTTGGATTTTCAATCGAAACGATTTAGCTATTTTTGATCTACAAGTCACCCCCATGCATCCTACTAAGTTTCCAAATGGCCTTTCGGTTCAGGAGAAGAAGCGAAAAATAATTCAAGATGGCCATCTTGGATTTCGGATCGGAACGTTTTAAGCTTTTTTGATCTACAAGTCACTTCGATACTTCCGACCAAGTCCAATCATCTGGGACTTTAAAAAAAAACTCACAGGAAAGCTAACATCAAGCGACATAATCCAATCTGCTTGCGTGACCTCTATCCGCCCGGAGTTACCTTGCTTAGTCGATAAACTGATAGAAGGCCATTATTTTTTATTACATGCTCGGTATTTTCCGCCACTGCCGAATATCGGAAATACGAGAATTTCTAAAGAAAAAAGAAAAATACCACTGATAGAAATGTCAAAAAACGAACCAAAACGTTTTTATTTGATTTTAATGAAACAAAAACCAAATTTTCCAGCAGGCTTTTCTGCACAACATCACGAAAACATGCCCATAAAATTTTGACCCCCTTAACCCCACTTTTATATAGTAAAACTGGGGTTTACAGGGGTATACATTATTTTTCTTATTTCTGCTCAAAACATAGATTGTGGGTACTCGTTAGAACCGCCTCGCTGCGGCGGTTCTAACGAGTACCCACAATCTATGTTTTGAGCAGAAATATGAAAAATATAAAAAAAAATTATCTGAAAATTTTCATTTTTTGGTGGTAAAATTTTCAATATATTTGAATAGGCATGTTTTCGTAATGAAATGCCACCAGCAAATATATTCCAAATTGTAATTTAAATGAATTATTTGTAACATTACGAAAACACGCCTATTCAAATATATAGAAAATTTCACCCCCAAAAAACTGAAAATTTTCAGATAAAAACTCTGATATTTTTCATATTTCTGCTCAAAACATAGATTGTGGTACTCGTTAGAACCGCTTCGGCGAGGCGGTTCTAACGAGTACCCACAATCTATGTTTTGTGCAGAAATAAGAAAAATATTGTATACCCCTGTAAACCCCAGTTTTACTGTATAAAAGTGGGGTTTAAGGGGGTCAAAATTATATA
This sequence comes from Anodontia alba, assembly GCA_964016985.1. Lineage (NCBI taxonomy): Eukaryota > Metazoa > Mollusca > Bivalvia > Lucinida > Lucinidae > Anodontia > Anodontia alba. Next base: position 5,288,317 of record OZ024835.1, on the reverse strand, counting down.
GGCGTGTTTTCGTGATGGTTAGAAATTCAAACAGCGAAAAAAATCGTCGTTACCACTATATTTTTAATCATTCAAAGGGTGCCGTTAAAAAAAACCTGAAAAAGGATAAAAAAGGTTTCGTTTTAAAAATATGAAAACGGTATCAGCGTATTCCTGAAAAAAAAATGGAATTAAAAACTACAAGCAAAAATATTGTATTATTTTGCATGGTATTAAAATTGATGTTTAATAAAATTTCTTATATGAGTCTTTACATTTTACTGTAGCGGTTCGCACAGGTAAATCTTGGGCGGCGGTTTTTCAAAGTTGGCTATGGGCCAGGGGTGTAGGAGGAGTAGGCTTTTAAAGCAATTGTTGACGCAGCACGACGCACGACGGACGACGGACATTGACTGACCACAATAGCTCACCTTGAGTGTGCTCAGGTGAGCAAATAAACAGGTATACGGCATTATCTGCTACAATGTCGTTAAGACCGATTTGTAGTTATGAGAATAAATGATGTGGGTAGCTAATCGAGAATACTCTAAACAGACAATTCGTTTTTGTTTATTTCCCTTACATTTGTGCGACTTGTTTATGATCGCCTCCTGCAAAACTGCGCTGCGTTCAGAAGTGCAATGTGATAGCCAATGTTTTGCCCTGGATCCTTGTACCTAATGACGAGCACCAACAGAAGCAGGGTTCCAGGGCAATGGGCTCGTTTCTGAACTTAGCTTGGTTTATACACCTCGGTTTGTTTTCCTCCGCTGACCACTCTAAGGCGGTGGTTCTGATAGTGCCTGTTCTTTGTACATGTATTATATTTTTTTTGTTGTTGAGGCTTTGTTGTCACCGTGTTTTGGACTGTCAGATTTGCTTGTTGTTGTGTTTATTTGTGCCTTGTTCTCTTGTAATAAAACTTACATTGTAGTAACCTCACATCAACTACTGCCTTTTTACGATTATGCCCTAACTTCAAAGAAGTTGGAGGACATTACGAAAACATGCCTATTCAAATATACTGAAAATTTTACCACCAAAAATTGAAACTTTTCAGACGAAAACAATCTGATAGTTTTCATATTTCTGCTCAAAACATAGATTGTGGGTACTCGTTAGAACCGCCTCGGCGTGCTCAAAACATAGATTGTGGGTACTCGTTAGAACCGCCTCGCCGAGGCGGTTCTAACGAGTACCCACAATCTATGTTTTGAGCAGAAATCAGAAAAATAATGTACACCCCTGTAAACCCCAGTTTTACTATATAAAAGTGGGGTTTAAGGGGGTCAAAATTATATAGACAAGTTTTCATGATGAGTATGTTGCATTTGGGCCGTCCGCCCACTCGATCGTTCTTTACACTCTTCTTATTAGCAAGGTATCTCGGTAGCTATTTAAAATAGGGCCTTGAAACTTGGTAAGCGTATTGAAGCTGAGAAGTAGATCACCTAATTAACTTTTGAAAAAAAAATCGGATTAATTTGATGAGGCTCTCCCTGGGGGGTACCAGTTCCCTTGTTCCTCTGAAATATTTCAGCATTTTCCCTTGTTCCCCAAAATCAAAATCTTAATTTTCTATGTTCCCTGCTTCCCAAAATTACCTTTGTTCTCCTGTTCCCTTCATTTTTAGACTTTTATTCCTTTGGTAACCCTGAAATAAATGGCATTATTCCCCTGTTCCCTAGAACCCCTCGGAGGGTCTCTTTAATGAGGTGTATGCCGTTTTTCAGCTTTGGCAATTATAAGGACAAGCATATACTTGGGGTTGTGGTTGGGGGTGCAGCATAATGTTTAGAAACACACAATTCAAGTTTGTTTTCATTTTGGAACATAAATGGTATATGACACTACGAAAATCAGAACCTGTAAAATTGGTCTAAACCCCACCCCGCGCACCCCCTCCCCCCCCCCCCCCCCCCCCCCAATTTATTTTTAAACGCTAACTTTTCTAAGGCAGCGGTTTTGATATTGTTTGTTTTTTTATTACTGTGTGCCATCTGGCTAGGGAGTAAATTTTGTTCCATCTTGTTTGGTGACTTGCTCTTGTGTTTGTAGTGTTTTATCTAGCAGTACGATACCTCACTCGTTTAGCCATATTTTCTGCCAGTTCCTGTCCTCCTGTCAGTATCAAAGACAAACTGTGATCTGTAATTATGACACTTCCTGGTCTTTCATTTAAGAAATAAATTTTCTCTACTGTGAATTATCGCAAAATAACGCATGGTGTAGGAGGGCAGACTGCGAAGTATTAATTCACGATGGCGAAGACGGAGTGAATTAATATTCGCATTTGCCCGACAACACCAAGAAAACTAATGTATACCCCTGTAAACCCCAGTTTTACTATATAAAAGTGAATTATCACGTTTCTACTGTGAATTATCACGACTTTCTTACGATGTAAGAAAGTCGTGATAATTCACAGTAGAAACAAAATACTTGGATTCTGACATGATACACATACACACACACACACACACACACACACACACACACACACACACACACACACACACACACACACACACACACACACACACAATGAAAATCGACATTGTTGCAATGTTTTCCAAAGAACACTTTTTTTCAGCGGACTTCGCGAGAAGTGAATGTTTGTAAACATGCTACGTCATCAAACGCGCCATTTTGAACGCGATACGTTGACAACGTGAATTATTGTAGTTTGATCATCGGAGACGTTTCCGTTAGGCTCAATGGGAAAACGAGAAATGTCATGTTAGAATAATCATTTTAGTGTTAGTCATTGCCATTTCTTTGTATGGTCTGAAAAGCTGTACAGTGAACCCTCCTTACAACGACAACATTTGTTCCCAGAGATGTTGCCATTAAAACAAAGTCCTTTACTGTTTGTAAAGAATCAACAATGAACAAAACGATATGTAAAAAAGGCCATGTTTTAATTTTATTTCCTCACAAAGCATGCTATCGGTTTATTAACAAGGGTTCACTGTATTTTATCGTTCTATTGAGTATCAGTATAAAGAGGGTTGACTGTATCAAATTCAGAGCAGTTTTGGATATTTGTTTATATGGCGATTCTGACAAATATCAATTTGACTGTCACGAAATCTTCTCTTAAGAGGTAACATCTAGTCACAAATTATGCAAGAATATTGAATTTGATACTTTAAAGGAACATATGTTTTGGATATTTGCAAGAATCGCCTCGGTGAGGCGATTCCAACAACCGCGGCGATTCTAACAACTATCCAAAGCATGTGTTCTATGAGGAAATAAGAACAAAACAAAACATTTCTTACATATTAATCTCCTCATTAAGTATCATATGCAACAGCAAATTCATTTTAATGACAATTTCTTTGGGAACAAACGCTATCGGTTTATTAACAAGGGTTCACTGTATTTTATCGTTATATTGAGTATCAGTATAAAGAGGGTTGACTGTATCAAATTCAGAGCAATTGCAAAGCCAGACGAGGGTGAGGAATTATTAGAGCTGGGGCACAGCTTCACGAAAACACACCTATATAATTTTGACCCCCTTAAAACCCACTTTTATATAGTAAAACTGGGGTTTACAGGGTATACATTATTTTTCTTATTTCTGCTCAATAACATAGATTGTGGGTATTCGTTAGAACCGCCTCATCGAGGCGGTTCTAACGAATACCCACAATCTATGCTTTGAGCAGAAATATAAAAAAATATCAGATTTTTTATCTGAAAATTTTCATGTTTTTGGTGGTAAAATTTTCAGTACATTTGAATGGCATGTTTTCGTAATGGCATTTCCATTAAGATAGTATGTGCGGACAGCGAATACGCAGATTAGCCTGCCCATCCACGCAGGCAGATCATGGTCTTCGCTGTCCGCCTGAAGACGATTTGGACACTTGCCTACCCACAAGGTATCCTGCGAAGACTCTGATCGTACTGTGTGGATATGCAGGCTGATCCAACTCTTCACTGAGCGCAGATATAATTGTGTCTACTAAGATTGGCGCGATTAATCGGATAATCGATTAATTGATCGATAAATTCCACAAAAATAATTATCATTTCTGATTTGCTAATATTCGATCATTTGATTTCTGTGTGTTACTTTACCGTATTTATCCTCAGTATTCAGACACCTCAACTCCTTACCATACATAATCTAAAATTTGAACAAGTACAATTTACTACCCATTGTTGTGTCTAAAAATAACTGGATGGGTGGCAAACAGTGTAGACCCTGATGAGACGCCGCATTTGCGGCGTCTCATCAGGGTCTACACTGTTTGCTCAGACCTGTCTGACCGAACATATGCAATAAAGTATAACATATGGTAAGAGACATGCTCAGACAGGTAAAATTATGGCCAAATCTTCAGTGATTACTAATCGATTATCGATCACAATGGCAGGATTGATAATCGATTATCTTTCAGCTCCGATTAGCCAGCCTTATTGTCTACAGAGATTTTCTGCCTTGCGCTTATTCAAAAAGGGCAGTTTCCAGTTTCTGGTGAATGTGTGTTCACAAATACGGGTTTATCGCTTCGAAGGCTAAGCCTGCACAGAAAAAATGTGGTTAGATAAAACTGACCTGCTCGACATGGCATAAATAGTGTTGAATGGGTCATTAAACTAAAAAAAAAATAAATAAATAAATAAAAAAATAAAAAGCATCACGAAAACATGCCTATATAATTTTGACCCCCTTAAACCCCCTTTTAATTTGGTAAAACTGTGGTTTACAGGGGTACACATTATTTTTCTGATTTCTTCTCAAAAACATAAATTGTGGTTTATGTTTTGAGAGCAGAAATATGAAAAAAAAAAAAAAAAAAAAAAAAAAAAATCAGAGTTTTTTTATCTGAAAATGTTCAGTTTTTGGAGATGAAATTTTCTATATATTTGACTAGGCATGTTTTCGTAATGGAAAATGTCTTTCCTTTTTTTCTCTCTTTTTTTTTTTTTTTTTTTTTTTTTTTTGTTTAGAGTATGTGCAGAAGTATTGGTTAACCGCTTCGAGGGCTAAGCCTGCACAGGAAAAATGTAGTTAAATAAAATGACCGGCTCGTCATGGCATTTGCAGTTTTGAATGGGCGGTTAAACTGAAAAAAAAAAAAAAAAAAAATGTCGTGTCACGGGTCTTTAGCTGTTTTCTTGCACACGGAAATCCCGGATTTAACCCTATGATAGAAATTTTTATTCTACCCAGGTGAGATAAAAATCGAAAATTCCCACATGTTTGATTTGCACTGGTTGCAATGGACATCACGTACTCCATCGTCACTGGACGTAATGACGTCATTATACGCAACAGTAATGTCATCACAATATATATGGCGGACGTCAGCAATCGAAGTATCGATAACTGCATTATTAAAAAATCTACGTTCAGAAATGAAAGGTGTGCAAGAAGAAGATCTAGTCTGCGTGTTAGGAGTAGATAGAAAAATCCGTCCCTCGTGATCATCGGGACGGAATTTTCTATCTATCCCTTACACCAATTCCAGCAAACATACAACGTCCTAACAACGTCGTTACAACGCCGTGACGTTGTAACGACGTTGTTAAGACGTTGTGTGTTTGCTGGGGTGATAAATCCTTATAATCTATACCTGAAAGTGTGTCCGTGACTCCTTCTTTTATTAAGTCATGTAGTGATGAGTCATAGTGGCAAGAGTAAACATCGTGTAGAAAACGATAACACGTCTCTAGTGGCTTCTCAGAAGATGACGTGCTGAAATATATCCACACAGACTTGTGAGTACTCAGTGAGTACTCAGTGGAAGAGATAAGTGGAGTAGAATACCCAACCCCAGCAGGCACACAACGTTGAATCAACGCCTTGACGTTGAATCAACGTTGAATCGACGTTGTTTCAACGTTGTGTGCCTGCTGCGAACTATTTTGAGCAAATATACATTGTTTTTCGAACCTTGGGGTATTGATACCCCTTATAATTGGCAGAGTACATGTACAACCTATTTCCTAATTCAGGGGTAAAATTTACTGTTTCAAGGCTAGAAAAGCACTATTTGTATTATGATTAGCGCAACATAACTGTTGCCATTATATATCATGAGACACAAGTACTGTCCTTATATTGGGTTGGATATAATGAAAGACCATGCTTTTTTTACTGCCAATATCTGGGCCCAGTTGTTCAAAGCGTCGTTAGCTTAACGAGCTCGTTAAGGGTCATTTCGTTAACTGTTTTAGCGGATTCAATATACAATATTCTGATATTATTTGCTGAAAAAATGTGAGTAGCTTTTGCACTGCAAAAGCTACTCACATTTTTTCAGCAAAAAATTTCATCATATTTGCGTATCACTCGATGTAAATTTTAACGAATCGTGAACTAACGATGTCATTAGCTTTGAACAACTGGGCCCTGGTCTTCTAGTAGACTAGTAGTCTAGTAGACTTTTTTTCCCGTTTTCTAAGTTTACCCAATTAATTCAAATTTTGGTGGTATCATTACTCTATCATTACTCAAAACAAAAAAAGAAAAAAAAAAAAAAGAAAATAAGATTTTACCCAATTAATTTAATTTTGAATGCAAAATATCCAATGCCCCAAAATTATCTGTGGCTCCGTGTACTTTCAGTTTCTAAACCCATTAATGCCGGGTGGACTCTTCTAATATAGCTTTTTGGACTGATCCATTTCAAATAGAGGGATACCTGGTTATGTTTTAATATGTTTTTATGTCTTATATAACAGAATTTAATAGAGTTATATTTATTGGAAAGCTGACATATAAGGAAGGTGTTCTCCAGTCACATGAAATATACAATATTAAACTTAAATTGTAGAATTTTCTATTTAATACAAACAACACAAACGTGTAAACCCTTATTAAACAGCTCGTTCTGTGGCGTCTGATCTGGGTCTACACTGTTTGCTCCCTTTTATAGATTGCTAGGTATAAATGTCTTACATGTAATTAAACTCGATTCTGTAGTATACTGCCAAAGAATAGAACAGCTCTAGCCGCGAATTGTTGAGTCATGAATAAATCACAGGTTGGAGGTCAGTTGTAATGTAGATCAAATCACGAGCGCGTAGCGGGAGTGATTCATCTACTTTCAACTGACCGACAAACTATGATTTATTATACAACAATTCACGCACTTGACCTGTTCTATTTCGATTCTAACACACTGAAAATCGACAAAATGCCGTTGATTCCTTTAGATACAAACTGTAGATTATTTCAATATTCCGCCATTGTTCGACGAAACCCCGCAGACTTCCTTGGCTGTAACACATGCATTTACGTCTATTTGTAAAGTATCTGATACGAAAAAACGACGTTGCACAGTCTAACGTCCAGGAAACGGCAAATGACGTTAGAAAAGCTCTTAAAAACGACACGAAATGGCGTCATTTTGCACTACACTCTTCTGCTCAGTGAGTTGTTGCAGAATAAAACACAATTCATTTCCGTCGCCGATATAGGCGTTTTGTGTTAGAATTATCAACTATTCATGTATAAAAACCTCAAAATAAAACCTCTGAAGGTTGCCTTTGAAAATAGAATACAATATGAAATAAAGGGACTGCCTTTGATGCAAACACACTCAGCCAACTTTTTTTTTCTGATATGTATAAGATTTGACAGCAGTGGCCTTACGCGCCGTGGTCAACTGAGGTCACGTGATGTGTTCGGTATTCCTTTTTATTTGCATTTTTTTTTTTTTTTTTTTTTTTTTTTTTTGAATTTTTTTTTTTTTAAATTCAGAAGAGCTTATATCTATTCAAAAACAACTTCAAACAGATTTATCAATAGTTATTTCCCATTTTTGGCTTATTAATCATTTATTGGTATGCTTACCGTCATACCAAATTCAAGATGGCGAACGAAGAACGAAGTTTGCTACGAGACGTCATACGAGATTTGGGTGCCTTAGTATGTTGTCAGCATCTTTACAGTAATGCAAACACTTCGTGCGTTTGCTATAAAAGAACCAAAATCGGAGGTTGGTAGAACTGCATTGGAGGCTATGCTTGTGAACGTGGCATTTCCCGGGTATCTTCACTAAAGAAATATTTTCGAATAACGCATGGTGTTAGAGGGCGGATTGCGAAATATTAATTTCGACGGCGAAGCCGGAGTGAATTAATATACGTATCTGCCCGCCAACAGCATGCGTTATTCAACGATAATTCACAGCAGAATTTTAACATGATACATAAAGGAAAATCGACATCGTTGCAGTGTTTTCCAAAGAACTATTTTGCAGCGGACGTCGACAGAAGTAACTCTTAACATGCGACGTCATCAAACGTGACGTGCTCTTTTGCACGAACTACGTTGACGGCGTGAATTATTGTAGATTGATCACCGTTACGTTTCCGTAAGGCGCTATGGGAAAACGTTAACGTCATGTTAGATTTACATTTTTTCTCATTTATGCTGAGCCTCTTTACACTGTCTTAACATATATAGAGAAAGAGAAAGAGATCTGTGCAGTACTAGTGCTCGCCTATCAATAATAGCAAGCTTCATAAAAGCCCTCAAAAGTCGATCAAGTATCAGATTATTTGTACAAAAGGCTGACGCTCATACATGCCCTGGGTTGAGTATAAAGTATCGCATTTACAAGTAGTCGGGCAGACTGGCCTGTCAAAACAGTGTAGACCCTGATCAGACGCCGCGACACGCGGCGTCTGATCAGGGTCTACACAGTTTTATCACTCATCCAACAATTCTTAGACACGAGATAATAAAATGAACTTGTCCGAATTTCAGGACAGGTCTGGTACGAAATTAAGGTATTCAGATACTCAGTGTAAATACAAATGTACAATAGGGAGACGTTTGCTGATAAGCAGTTGTACTAAAGCTACCCAGGAAAACAAGGTTGCACAAACGCATGCAAAGCACATTCGACACTGCATTAATGTACCCTGGGTGTCTGGTATTGCTGAAAAATTCGCACCAACACAACAATATATTCCCAAGTAGGGACCCTTTGGACATTCAGGATTTCCAAAGTATAAAACAGCAAAAAGCCAACACATTCCAAAAATGTAACTTCTGTCACGCACCCGCCTCTAGCAGCTCTAAACGAAATTCTATTTTAATATGTTATCTACAGAGCCAGTAGTCCCGATGGACTTAGATAACTATATTACATGCATAACCAAGAAATACCATGATTTCTACCAGACATAAAACTGGTATTTCCTTGTTTTCTAAGAAGAAATATTTCCTCTTAGCCGGGGAAATAAATCTCTTTAACCGGAACTACTTTTTTTTTTGTAACATATGAACAGCCTAGATTTGGACCCTGCTGTCAATATCATTTAGGATAAAAACAAAAGCTATCCCAAATATATTATTTTATTACTACGCCGACCCAAAATAGAAATGGCAGCGTAAACGGGAGGTAAAAAAAAATGACAGCGTAAATGGGAGGTAAAAAAAATCCGATAAAGAAACGCGTGCTTCCCTCGGTTTATAAATCCAATATTTAAAATAGGAGAATGAATAAAACTCTATATATCACCACTACAGGCACTAAAACATCAACTATTGTGATCATAATGCAAAGCTGTAGTAGGAAACCATTGCAGAATACAGAACAAAGCACAAAATACACGGAGGTAGAGATCCTTTGGAGTTAGAGAACGGAGGCCCGCATGGACCCACGATCGACGAAGAGTGAACATAATAGCTCTCTCTTAGCACTGCGTAGGAAACTAAAAGGTAAACAAAATGGCATACTTTGTGTAGCTGCGAATATCTTTCAGCTGGACTGTAGAGTTGCTCGCTTGGCTGAAACAAAAACCAAAGAACGCAACGTGAGAAAAAACCGGTGTCTTTTATGAAAATAACAATCCAGCCAACATTCTACCTAATTCTATATCAAAATCAAATCGTTATCGACCCGACAAGAATCCTGTCGGGCCAATAAATGTCCTATATAGATATAAGTAGAAACATCACGAACACATGCCTATATAATTTTTACTGTCTTAAACCCCACTCATATATAGTAAAATAGGGGTTTACATGGGTACACATTATTTTTCTTATTTCTGCTCAAAAACACAGATTGTGGGTACGCGTTAGAACCGCTTCGCCGAGGCGGTTCTAACGAGTACCCACAATCTATGTTTTGAGCAGAAATATGAATAAAATAAGAATTTTTTATCTGAAAATTTTCATTTTTTGGTGGTAAAATTTTCAGTATATTTGAATAGGCATGTTTTCGTAATGGCCAGCCCGGAAAGGCCCAGCTCAGTCTTATCAGATCTTCAGTACCCGATGACAGGGTCTTTGTAAAATATATTGATGAACACAGAAGGCCATAGTAAAAACTGATCAGAATGCACCCACGGAGTAAAGTAAATGAATTCACTTGCGGGCCACATGGGGGAAAGCCAAGTTCTGCTTACAGATGATCAGGTGTTTTTTTTCCCCGGGTTCTCCGGTTTTCGCCCACCTTTGATGAACGATCGGTTCGATATAAGTGAAATATTCTTGAAAGGGCCGTAAAACCCAAATAAAAAAACAAGAGGACCATGATGGTCCTATATCGCTCACCTGAACAAACAGATTTGCATACTTACTGTTGAAGTTTCAGCCAAGTTCACTGCTCTAAGATTTTTGTATAAATTTTATAGCCCTGCACCCCCCACCCCCACCCCCAGCAGCCATGTTTTTTTAATGCATCATGACCACTTGAACTGAATCTTGAAAGAGGGTCACCAAAGGAACATTTCTGCCAAGTTATATTGAAATTGGTCCAGTGGTTTCTGACAAAAAGATTTTTAAAGTGTTTTATATAGCTACAGAGCCTAACCCCTTAACGGCCATGTTTTTTGATGAATCATGACAGCTTGAACATACTTGGTAGAAGGTCACCAAAGGAACATTCCTGCCAAGTTATACTGAAACCTGTTCAGTGGTTTCTGACAAGAAGATTTTAAAAGTTTTCTATTTAGATATATAGGGAAAATAAACCCCACTCCATAGCAGCCATGTTTTTTGATGAATTATGATTGCTTGAACAATTTTAGTAGAGGGTCACCAAAGCAACATTCCAGCCAAGCAATTTGAAATGGGTCAGGGGGTATTTGACAAGAAGAAATTTTGAAGTTTTCTATATAGATATATATGGAAAATAAGCCCTGTCCCATGGGGACCATGTTTTTTGACGTATCATGACAGCAACATTCCTGCCAAGTTACATTGAACTCGGTCCAACTGTTTCTTACGAGATGATTTTTAAAGTTTTCTATATAGATATATAGAGAAAATAAGCCCCACCCCCTAGCGGCCATGTTTTTTGACGAATCATGATGGCTTGAACAATCTTGGTAGAGGGTCACCAAAGAAATATTCTTGCCAAGTTATATTGAAATCTGTCCATTGGTTTCTGACAAGAAGATTTTTTAAGTTTTCTTTATAGATATATAGGGAAAATAAGCCCCGTCCCCTGGCAGCCATGTTTTTTGATGAATCACGATTACTTGAACAATCTTGGTAGAGGGTCACCAAAGAAACATTTCTGCCAAGTTATAATGAAATTAGTCCATGGGTTTCTGACAAGAAAATTTTTAAAGTTTTCCATATAGATATATAGGAAAAATAAGCCCCGCCCCCTAGTGGCCATGTTTTGAGATGAATCATGACTCCTTGAACAATCTTGATAGAGGGTTACATAAGAAACATTCCTGCAATGTTATATTGATATAGGTTCAGTGGTTTCTGACAAGAAGATCATTAAAGGTTTCTATATAGATATATAGGGAAAATAAGCCCCGCCCCCTAGCGGCCATGATTTTTGACAAACCATGACCGCTTGAACAATCTTGGTAAAGGGTCACCAAGGAAAAATTTCTGCCAAGTTATATTGAAATCAGTCCAGTGGTTTCTGACAAGAAGATTTTTTTCAAGTTTTCTATATAGATATATAGGGAAAATAAGCCCCGCCCCCTGGTGGCCATATTTTTTGACGAATCCTAATGGCTTGAACAATCTTGGTAGAGGATCACCAAAGGAACATTTCTGCAAAGTTATATTGAAATCGGTTTAGTGGTTTCTGACAAGAAGATTTTTTAAGTTTTCTGTATAGATATACAGGGAAAATAAGCCCCGCCCCCTGGCGGCCATGTTTTTTGACGAATCCAATTGGCTTCAACATTCTTGGTAGAGGATTCAAAAGGAACATTTCTGCGAAATTATTTTGAAATCGGTCCAGTGGTTTCTGGCAAGAAGATTTTTAAAGTTTTCTATATAGATATATAGGGAAAATAAGCCCCGACCCTTGGTGGCCATATTTTTTGACGAATCCAAATGGCTTGAACAAGCTTGGTAGAGGATCACCAAAGGAACATTTCTGCATAATTATATTGAAATCGGTCCAGTGGTTTCTGACAAGAAGATTTTTATTTTTTTTTATACAGGTATATAGGGTAAATAAGCCCCGCCCCCTGGCGGCCATGTTTTTTGACGAATCCAAATGGCTCAAACAATCTTGGTAGAGGATCACCAAAGGAACATTTCTGCATAATTATATGGAAATCGGTCCAGTGGTTTCTGACAAGAAGATTTTTAAAGTTTTCTATATGGATATATATGGAAAATAAGCCCCGCCCCCAGGCGGCATTGTTTCTTGACGAATCCAAATGGCTTGAACAATCTTGGTAGAGGGTCACCAAAGGAACATTTTTGCAAAATTATATTGAAATCGGTCTAGTGGTTTCGGACAAGAAGATTTTTTTAAGTTTTTAGTTAAAAAATCTATTTTTAGCTCCTGTGACCTAGATATGCAATGGACCGGAACCATTTGAACAACTTTGAAAGAAGATTAACCAAGGATCATTCCTGTGAAGTTTGGTCAAATTCCAACCAGTGGTTTAGGAGGAAATGTTGTTTAAAGATTGTGGACAGACGGACGGACGACATACGGACGACGACGACGATGACGGACGGTGAGTGATCACAATAGCTCTCCTTGAGCCTTCGGCTCAGGTGAGCTAAAAATGAATATACTTTCAGGGGAGGCAACTCTGTCAAAGATATTTTGCCTCCCTTCTCATTACGAAAACATGACTATTCAAATATTCTGAAACTTTTACTGACTAAAAATTAAACTTTTCAGATAAAAAAAAAAAAAAAAAAAAAATCTGATATTTTTCATATTCCTGCTCAAAACACAGATTGTGTGTACTCGTTAGAACCGCCTCGACGAGGTGGTTCTAACGAGTACTCACAACCTATGTTTTTGAGCGGAAATAAGAAAAATAACGTATACCCCTGTAAACCCCAATTTTGCTTTATAAAAGTGGGGTATAAGGGGGTCAAAATTATATAGGTATGTTTTCGTGATGGAAAACTTGTGGTCCGACCCCTTCCATTATAAATTTTGCAATAAATATGATTAAACTAAATATACATGTGAAATGTACCATTTAAGCCATATACTTTACATAAGGTACTTTTTCAACACTAATGTATTGACAGTTTCTTGATTTATCCTCGAAAACATATGTATAGGCATTTAGAAGCGATATGTATTCGTGGCAAATAAGCAAATTATATATCTGGATGTCCCTTATCATTTATTTAAGTCATGGCATTTCCATGGAAGGTGGAACATTAACGAAATATATTTAGGTATATTTAAAATATTCAAAAATGTTTTATACTGATGTTTTTTTTTATTTAATTCTGAAAACACACACACAAAAAAAATTGTAACTTTAATTGTGTGTGGCGTTTTCTTTTTCTTTTTTTTTTTTTTTCATTGTTTTTCGTCATATCTCTTCTTTCTCTCCTGCACAAAACTTCCGTGGAAATTGATCATGAAATCATTTCTGCAGCCATTCTCCACCCCTCCCCCCCAACGTCCCCCTCCACCCAGCCTCTCTTCCGCTGATTCAGGAAGGGTCGTTTTCAGTTGCCGGCGAAAGTATGTGCGCGCATAAGTACTGGTTAACCGCTCAGAGGGTTTAGCCTGCCAAGGAAAACGAGTGTGTAGTGTAACTGACTGGCTCGACAAAACTTTAACCCTTGTCCTATAAGATACCACGCCCTTTTCAGATTTTCAGCCAATCAGATTACTTGATCCAGATTGTTGATATAAATTCACATACTTAATGGCAAACAGTGTAGCTCCAGATCAGTTGGCTTCTTAGAAGCCAACTGATCTGGATCTACACTGTTTGCAAAGGTAGGGTATATCCGGGTTCAGCAGGGCAAGGGATAACACTGTTGGTTAGGCCGTAAAACTCCAATTCAAACAAAGAAACAAATCAGCCAGCGCACGTCAAACCTACAATAAGACATGTGCGACCAGCGAATTCAGATCAGCTTGCGTATTTGCTCAGTCTGATCAGAATCTGATCTGATGGATTGCATGTGCCTTCTACTGCATCCGGGCTATCAAAGAACCCTTGTCATATTGGGTCTATGTACAGGCTGATCTGAGTCCTTGCTGGTCACACGTCATGGAACATTAACGAAATATATTTAGGTATATTTAAAATATTCAAAAATGCTTTATACTGATGGTTTTTTTTTAATTCTGAAAACACATACACAAAAAAAATTGTAACTTTAATTGTGTGTGGCGTTTTCTTTTTTTTTTTTCTTTTTTTTTTTTTCATTGTTTTTCGTCATATCTCTTCTTTCTCTCCTGCACAAAACTTTCGTGGAAATTGATCATGAAATCATTTCTGCAGCCATTCTCCACCCCTCCCCCCAACGTCCCCCTCCACCCAGCCTCTCTTCCGCTGATTCAGGAAGGGTCGTTTTCAGTTGCCGGCGAAAGTATGTGCGCGCATAAGTACTGGTTAACCGCTCAGAGGGTTTAGCCTGCCAAGGAAAACGAGTGTGTAGAGTAACTGACTGGCTCGACAAAACTTTAACCCTTGTCCTATAAGATACCACGCCCTTTTCAGATTTTCAGCCAATCAGATTACTTGATCCAGATTGTTGATATAAATTCACATACTTAATGGCAAACAGTGCAGCTCCAGATCAGTTGGCTTCTTAGAAGCCAACTGATCTGGATCTACACTGTTTGCAAAGGTAGGGTATATCCGGGTTCAGCAGGGCAAGGGTTAACACTGTTGGTTAGGCCGTAAAACTCCAATTCAAACAAAGAAACAAATCAGCCAGCGCACGTCAAACCTACAATAAGACTTGTGCGACCAGCGAATTCAGATCAGCTTGCGTATTTGCTCAGTCTGATCAGAATCTGATCTGATGGATTGCATGTGCCTTCTATTGCATCCGGGCTTTCCAAGAACCCTTGTCATATTGGGTCTATGTACAGGCTGATCTGAGTCCTTGCTGGTCACACGTCATAGTATATGTTTGCCACGTGCTGGCTCATTAATATGATAGTATTTACTTGCATCGCGAATGTAATGTATCGCACATCTGGCCATCGCCTGTGAAATACCACCAGACAGAAAATTTCCAAAGTGGTTCATAAAAGTAGAAAGTTGACGATTGATTAGTCAGAAGGTTAGTGGCGAAGGTTGAGCCGCTTCGCATGTACGAATTCAATATTACATGGATAGTTCCGTTTGGAGCGACTGCATTTGCTTTCGTTGCTGAATCTTTTTTGTTGTAATCAATCGCTGAAATAAAAAAAAAAAAAACAATAAATAAATAAAGTGTACAAATGCATATGCCGTATATACAGGAGGAGTTATCCGGAAACGAAATGTTTACAAAAAATTTTAAAGGGCACAACTCTGTTAATATTTGGTGGACTGCAACCTTGAAATAATATGCACTACTCCACATCATAGTCTAACTACATATCAAGTTTCAGCTTGATCGGATGTAAACTGTAGGAGGAATTAGCCGGAAACGAAATGGAAACAAAACTTTTCAAAGGGGCATAACTCTGTTAATATTTGGTGGACTGTAACCTCGAAACAATATGCGCTGCATGTAAACTGTAGGAGGAGTGAACTAGAATATTTGGTGGTCTGTAACTTAGAAACAACATGCGCTGCTCCACATCTTGGTCTAACTATATGTCTAGCTTCAGCTTGATCGAATGCAATATATAAGAGGAGTTAGCAAAACTGAAAAGTTTACAAAAATTTTCAAAGGGACATAACTCTACTAATATTTGGTGGACTGTAACCTCTAAACAGTATGTGCTGTTCCAAATCAGAGTTTAACTATATATCAAGCTTTAGCTTGATCGGATGCAAACTGTAGGAGTTATCCTGAAATGTTTACAAAAAAAAAAAAAAAAAAAAAAAAAAAAAAAATCAAAGGGCACAACTCTGTTAATATTTGGTGGACTGCAACCTTGAAACAATATGCGCTGCTCCACATCATGGTCTAACTATATATATCAAGTTTCTGCTTGATCGGATGAAAACTGTAGGAGGAGTTATCTGGAAACGAAACGTTTACAGACGGAAAAGTTTACAATATTTTGTTACCTGTTGTTAGAATTTCATGTTTTTGATTGTGTTGGGGTTTAACGACACGTCAACCCTTGTGGGTCATTTTGTGTCGTCTCCCAGAGAAAGGGAGAAAAGAGATAGAAGAGATAGTAGAGGAGATGAAAGAGACGATTAGGGAAGAAATAGGTACAGGAATGAAAGTGAAGAAACAGAAGAAATAAAAACATTCCCCCTCTACCCTTACCTGCTACAAGGATAGCAGGCCTTGCCCAACTGTAAGCCAATTTCAGTTGGACGCCCCGGTGACGTAAGAATTTCATGTTTAAACAAGGACCAGATGTTCACTTCAAGATAAGCGATTATTCGAGATAAGCGAAGTTGAGATAAGGAGAGTCAGCTGTATGTCACAAAATATGTAAAATTTCAGCACCTTCGTTAAAACTGGTCTGATTGTGCCCTGTACCACTTGTACCATTTGTTTTTGCTATGAACATCGATGTTTCTTGGACGGTTTGGATTGTTCGTTGAGGTAGTAGTCTCTTCCCGACATCATCAGCATACAGGCGCAAGTAACCTAAAGAATCAAAATACATGCACATTGTAAAAGAAAAATCACAAAAGATTTAAATTCTTGTCTTTTTTTTTTCTTTTGCTGAAATCAATTCAGAAACAAAATGAAGATATAAATATGTACGAGCGTAATAAAAAAGAACTGTCTTTAACTCATCTATGCCTAGCGCCTCATCAGTGGGACATCTTTACTGAAACATATTTTTGTCACCTTTTTACCCAGTCGCGAAAAGCAGAGACACTGATAAATAGCGCTGCCAAGAGAACTTCTGGACGAATACTTATTTCCAGAAAGCATTTTCTTAAGCCTTGGAAATAAAAAGAAGTCACAGAGACTCAGGTCAGGTGAATAAGGTGGAAAATGGATGGTTTAAAACTTTCACCTTTTCAGAAGCCAAAAAAGACTTAACAACCGCGCACTTATGAGAGGAGGCGTCATGTAAAAGGTGGACCCCTGACCATCCTTTGCTTGGTCGTTTCTTATTGTAAAAGTCACTTTCTTCAGTACAGAATTCTTGTAGAATCGGCCAGTGACTGTATGACCAGATGGACAAGGCACTTGAACGACTGGCCCACTAGAATTAAAGAAAATTGCGTACAACATCTATTTCGAACTTATGGTTCTCTTGGCAATACATGGGCGTTGTTGATCTTTTCGCTTCCATTGCTTATTATCAGCCCTTCTTTGTGGCTTAAACATGTGCACCCAGGTTTCATCACCTGTTAGCAGGTTAGAAATAACCCGACTATTACAGCCCTTGTATGTTTTCAAAAGTTCCCGGGCACATTTAAGGCGTTGTGTCTTTTGCTTCTCAGTGAGCAAATGAGATACCCACCTAGCGCAAACCTTTCTCAGGTCCAAACGCTTTTTTTAGAATTGTTTGCACACTGCCTTCTGATATGCCAGTACAACTAGCTATATCTTTGACAGACAATCGCGCATTCTGTTCGACAAAACTCTTTACAGCAGCGATGTTAGCCTTGGTAACAGAGGTTTTAGGCCTTCCAGGACGGGTATCATATTCAACAGAAAATTTCCCAGCTTTAAAAGATTTAACTCACCTAAAAACTGTGCGCATTGAAATGGTCTGAGGTCCATATATACCACACAATTAATTAAATAGCCTTGGTAACTGAATTTTTAGGCCTTCCAGGACAGGTATCATCTTCAACAGAAAATTTCCCAGCTTTAAAAGATTTAACCCACCTAAAATCTGTGCGCACTGAAATGGTCTGAGGTCCATATATATCACACAGTTCATTAAATATCTGCTTTGAATCTATATTAAGCCTAATACGGCATTTAATATAGCTACGAATTTCAGTCTTCTGGTCCATGTTCCAATGTAACAAATAAATTGGTAAGTGTATATGACTGCGTCTATTTCAATTTGAAATAACTCGGTTAGCTGAAAAGCAATTTGCACGAAATAAACGGGTATCGTTAGCTATTCAACAAACCATTCAAGTGCAGTGAAGCATGTTAAAATATACCTGGGATAAAACTAAGGAAGCCTATTAGTGACAGAACTTTTTGCACGACCCCTCGCAATAGGCATTGTGCTTCTTTTTAACCTGTTACATTGAAAATTTATTATAGGGATCAAACATGTTTTTTCGTGCATTAACATTCGCCAGGTCCCGAGGGAGGTGTTGAAAACCGAGGCCGGAGGCCGCGGTTTTCAACACCTCCCTAGGGACCTGGCGAATGTTAATGCATTGAAAAACCATGTTCAATCGCTTACATAAAAACTGAAAACATTTGCTACATTTCGCGTTGTTTCCTCAGGTTGTGTCTTGCACTATTTTGTTTCGCCTTTTCACCAATGTTTCGCGGACGCAATTTCCACGGACTATGCTCGTTCTAGGGCAGGACAGTACACATCTCGTAACGACAGCAAATCTGTGGCCCCGGTACAATCATATTGAAAGTGGCGTAGCCGTACATTAACAGCGCGTGAATCGCCTTGTTAATACACGACTTTTCGCCGGTTAATGCACGACAGTTAATACCGTGCGACACTGCTATTTATGCAATAATAAACTTTAGTATACCCTTGTTCCATATCTTTATGTGAGCATGAACAATACTTAGGCGCTTAAAAAAAAGATGTGATTCAACTATCATACTGAAAAATAATGATCGGTAGGTTGGAGAAACTTCTTTTTTTATTTTTTTTTTTTTCCAGAAAAGAACAGGGTCGGGCTTGTAATTTTATGAAAATACAAGTATTTTGTTGAGTGTCGGTGCTTAACTTTTTATTTTTGCATTTTTACTGATAAAAAATAGCAGAGTCTAGTGTTTGAAACAGGGTCGGTCGGTTTACTGGAAACAGAACTATTTTTTACGCTTTAGACGTCTCCGTCTAAATAGTTTGTCTTGTTATCAATTATACTTACCAAAGCTAATTAGAACGATACACCCAACTGTCAAAGATATCTGTTTTAAACAGTATCGGTCTCTACGACGTCCTGCCATATTTGGGTCTTAGCTGAATCAGAGCTTTATGCGAGGTGTGCGAAGCCTGTCACACGTGTTTCAGCACATTTATGCCAAGCAGATATTTTATATTCAGTATAATGTTGACTCTTCTCACGCTATAATCTTGTTTCAAATTGTCAGAACGGCCGACCTATTGCATAATTATTCACATCTCTGGAATTAAAGTGACAAATAAATGTAATTTATTCTGAAACAACAAACATAAAAGTATAATAAAAAACACAATAATAATAATAATAATAATAATAATAATAATAATAATAATAATAATTATTATTATTATTATTATTATTATTATTATTATTATTATTTACAATCTAACCTCATAGTGGCTCGAATATCTATGGAACCATGGAAACTTGTCATAGACATGGGAGGTTCAATAAACGTCAAAAAGATTGCCTTTGGAAACAAAGAACAAACAACAAGCCACTGAGGGTTAAGGTAAATGTCCTAAAAGTTCGTACACCAAAATGTCTGACAAAATGGCATATGCAAACACTGTAGACCCAGATCAGACTGCTCCTGAAGGAGCAGCCTGATCAGGGTATACACTGTTTTCCATTCCACTAATCATTTTAAGAAACAACTGCATATGAAGCAAAATTTAGGCCGAAAAAGTACCAAATAAGGTGTTCGAATTTTTAGGATATTTGCCGTTAGCCAAAAAAAAACAAAACAAAACAAAAAAAAAAAAACAAAAAAAAAAAACATAAAAATGGCTATTTACAGTCAACTGTCATTAGCGAAAAAACGTGAAAATTGCTATTTCTATTTGCAGTCAATAAAAAAAAAGTTCTTGAAAATGGCTATTTATAGTCATATTCATTGTAAAGTTATAGAAGTCATCTTTCTTACAAAGTTGTTCTCAAAGCAGGGGCACTGGAAATAATTTGACTCCATCTTACATCAAAAGGAAACTGCATTGTATTATAAGGTATTGAACTGATTTTGATAATATTGATGAATATTGTCCCTATGTGGGATATCAAAGGCCACGAGCTTATATTATATTCCAGTGAGATGCTTGAAGTAAAGTGAGATTAGCCTGCAGATTTTGGCAGTCTGATCAGAGTAGGAGGACTTTAAAACACCTACCAACGAAGGCTGATCAGACTGCACTGACAAACAAACAATCATTCACCAAGTATGGCAGCTTTTGAAATTATAGGATGATGTGATAAAGGTAAATTTATATAGCAATAGGTTCTGTTAACACCTAATGCATAGGTAAAATTGACAATAGTTTGCTTTTTCCCCAAGAAACAGGTTTTGACATTTCATGTAAATTGTCTCCTAAGGAGTCAATTTGCATGAAATGTCAAAATCTGTTTTGTGGGAAATATAAGAAAGAAATTTAAAATTTCTCCCTAGCATGCTTAGCGTTTAATAAGCTGTATTAGGAGAAAATGGCCCTTATTTGACTTGTTGGCAGCAAAGTCTTCTGTTTTTGCAGTTTAAGTATGTAAATGAACATTTGGTGACGCCATAGTCATCTGTATACAAGTGAAATTAACAAAACAAAACAAAACCAAAAAAAAAAAAAAAAAAAAAATAATAAATAAATAAATAAATAAATAAATAAATAAATAAAATAAAACAGATCAGAATGGATATGGAATTGTTACTTACAACACACGCGAGTGTCCTTATCAAGCTGTATATATGCATCATTTGATTTTGCGTACTGCCTCACCAATAACGTATCGTGGTTGTTGGTGTTAAATGGTGTAAGCCGGTGTTTGTAATATTTGTAACACTTGGAAATATTCTATCTACATACTGAAAGAAAATATTGTAAAGCTCGTTTTGTTAATTACTAATTACTATGAAATGGGCTTCAACAAAGCAAAATTATGCTTCAGTTACTATTTGCAAATGCTTTGGTTGCTTTGCAGGTTGCTTTGGACAAAACATGTCTAAAGAGCGCACAGGGAGTAGACTTTTGGTCGGCTATAGACCCCCTTCCCCTTTGTGAAGGACTTTGTACACAATAGTTTTCCAAAACAATATAATACGAGAAACAAAATGACACATGTTAGCATTCTAGCGATGGGTGTGTTTGCGTGTAACAGCAATGTTACCAACGTTACCCTCAAAACAATAAAAGTATTTAAGTGTAAGTAATAAAGTATCCATATTCTTACTTACTATCATGCTATTTGCTACCAATGCATGTGATTATATAGAGACAGGTATTATCTTAATATGTTGAACTGTCAATGTCTTGTGATGTAACTGTTACATACGTTACTAAAAGTCATAAACCTCATATATGTTTCTTGATACAACGTTTTGTATGACTATGAAATTTTATCAAATGTTGTTTTACAATAGATGAACACTAACTTCCTCCACCGTTCACCAAGAGACGAAAATAAACCGCCTTTACTACGCAAATGACATAAGGAATGATAGGTACTTTAAAACAGCCTAAACTTCATTTCTGAAAGTATCGTTATTTCAAATGCCTTAACATTTTATTTGTTGTGGTTGCAATTAGTACAATGTATTTGACTATTTTGATTAGTTTAATGCATAACATGCTTTGAATAAACGCTTTATACACTTATTAATGTTACATTTGTTACTTTTTGAGTGATACTTTATCTACATCGTATAAATAGCTGATGATAGTTTGTACAAGGGAAGGGAAATCAACTTAAAAGTCTTTATATATATATAAAAAAACAGATGGCAGTGACATAGTACCTGCTGATGGTCAATGATATTATTAAAGTGAATAGTTTACTACCAATATTAAATGCCATTATCAGGTATTATATTTACCTAACATGTCTGGTAACCTATGTAACATAATTGTAACTGCTATTCTTAATCAGACGCCTTGCATATCTCCACTAAGTCTGTTATAACTTTTATCGCATTTCTAAAGATAGTCCCTACAAAAAAAAAAAAAAAAAAAAAAAAGATAAGACAAAACAATGAATTTTCATTACTATTTTTGGTCCTATGTTCTTTAAGGTCTGCCTTCTTCACAGTCACTGTTCAGTCTACAAATTTACATATTTGAGACATACTCTGGTGCTTAGAATACAACTGCTACTGCTCAGAATGCATATTCTGACACTAAGAATAGATTTTCTAGGGTCTTTCATCGAGTTAATTTCAAAGTCATATGTAATATTAAGTGCTGACTATAACTAATTATATCCAGCAATGTTGATCTTATTTTAATCTGAGTTTTAACTAAGTAACGTAGTTTATGTTATAATAGAAAACTGTATAAATATGTGCATGCAACAGATAAAAATCGAGTTGCTTACCATTGTTTTGTTTTCAACACAAGGGTCAAGTTAATCTCTAAAGGTGCAAAAGTCACTGAATTGCTCTAATGTATACTTAATTTCATTGTGTTGTAATAGAATAAATAAGACGAAAATGTCATTTTATCCATTTTTCTGAAAAAAAAACAAAAAAAAAAACAACAACAAAAAAAAAAAAAAAATATTTTTCTAAAACTAAGTATTAATTTAAGAGATACAAGAATAAGTAAAGACCTTTACAGACATAAAGGTGTTACATATATAACCATCAAAAAAATGAAAATTTTCAGACAAAAATTCGGATTTTTTTCCTTATTTCTGCTCAAAACATAGATTGTGGGTACTCGTTAGAACCGCCTCGACGAGGCGGTTCTAACGAGTACCACAATCTATGTTTTTGAGCAGAAATAAGAAAAATAATGTATACCCCTGTAAACCCCAGTTTTACTATATAAAAGTGGGGTTTAAGGGGGTCAAAATTATATAGGCATGTTTTCGTAGTGTGCTTAATGTGCCCCTTTTTAAAATAGATTTGAAGATCTTTAACAAAATCATAACGAAAATTAGTGTAGCAAGCTATAATTTGGATCATCTTGATATACCAGTAAAATTCCTGAGTTGATATGCATTGGTTAGCTAGATTATAAATGAATTATCTACGTAACACAACTGGTGTTGTAATAGAATAAATAAGACGAAAATGTCATTTTATCCATTTTTCTGAAAAAAAAAAACAAAAAAAAAACAACAACAAAAAAAAAAACAACAACAACAAAAAAAAAAAAAAAAAAAAATAAATATTTTTCTAAAACTAAGTATTAATTTAAGAGATACAAGAATAAGTAAAGACCTTTACAGACATAAAGGTGTTACATATATTACCGTTGATAAATTATTGAGCAAAATCATGTAAGGGTCTAACATATAATTCATCTGTAGATATTTTGTTTAGACATAAAGAAATTATAAGCATTTGATTGAAAACTTCAGGACAGTATTCAGTATTTTATGCGAAAGTGGTCTTGATGCAGATAGCAACTTTACCGTTATCACTAATGAATGTATATACCGACAAAGAAAAGCGGCATTTCATCTGCAGTTTTGGAAATGCTTACAAAAACCTCTAGATGGTACAAAACACAGGCAATAAATACTGATGCAGAATACCATACAGAAAACCAGCAAAGCCCACAGTAAGTAAATATTTTTAGTGTAACCTACGTTATTATGGGCAGAATGATATGGCAGAGATAGGTTTTAATGCACCTATGTATCTCATATTACTAAGATATAATGTTTTTATAAGAATTAACTTTATTTGTACAACTTCTAGGCTGCCTTTGATGTGCTATTATGTGAAAATTATTTTCTTTTCAATATTACATTTCACATTGGGTGACTTTGCTTAACACCCATTAACTGACAAAGATATAGTATAATACGTTTTGTAGGAGTAACGAATGTACCAGGCTATAAGTAGGTAACGCTCCCATCGGCAGATAGCTAACAAGCTGTCAAATACTTGCAAGCTACTGGGCGTTAAGAAAAAACATGGTTTACACCCCCACCCACGCCGCACCAACCTGGGGTGGGGGGGGGGGGAGGAGGGGTGAACCCTAGCTGGCTAGGGGCCTAGAATCTTGCAAAGGATATATGCAAAGACTGAATGTCAATACCAGCATTTTGCAACTGTGCAGATTGATCTGAGCCATATCCGTTTGGGTTTTGGCATAGTTGATACAATTTTAGTGAATAAAGGAACATAGTTATAAATAAGTGCTTTTTTATATATTGAAATATTTTTAAATAACACTCGTAAATATAACCTAAGTAATTTTCATATTATAAATAACCACATAAAGCGTTTTGTTTGTTTGTGTTGAGGTTTTACGGCCTAGTCAACCCAGTGGGGTCATGTCGAGCGCGGTCAGTTTACCTAACCACACGTTTACTGGGCAGGCTTAGTCCTCTAAGCGGTTAACCAGTACTGTGCACATTCTTTCGCCAGAAACTGACAACTGCCCTTCTTGAATCAGCAGAATGGAGAGAATGACCGTAGAAAATATTTCATGATCAATCTCCACGAAAGAATGTTGCCGACCTCGGCGGGGGTTGAACCCGTGACCTCCTGGTCTCCAGACGGACGGCGCATCTAACTGACCCACCGAGGCCGGCACATTAAGCGTTTTTGGCTATTGACAGATGACAGTAAATTGTCACTTTAATATTATTTTATTTATTTTTTTTATTTCATTTTATTTATTTATTTATTTATTTATTTATTTATTTTTGTTATTTGCAGTGACCGTAAATTATTGTTTCCAAACAAAAATTCAAAATGTCGTCTGGTGAAGTTATAACAGCATGCTAAGCGTTAATGGACTATTGATCGATTTACATTGGCTATATAATAGTTTGTGCTGCGCCAAACAAAAACCTGACTTCGGATGTATGCGGACAGCGAAGGCCAGGATCAGACTGCGCATCGCAGTCTGATCAGGGCCTTCACTGTCCGCTTAAAGAATTATTGTTTACTGCAGAATACGTACATCCATTGATAACGAAGGTCCTTAGCAGGTTACGCGTCTTTTCTAGCTGACATGGATGTATACTGTTCCCTATGCCCCAAAGATACCGTTTTGCTCGGCGCGGCCTATATAATAGTAACGGAAAATCAAATTTAAATCTACAGTCTGAGAGTAAATAGACTGAAAACAATGAAACAAAAAAATATCAATAAGAGAAATTTGTAGCGTGAAAATGGTACCCTGTTTGCATGGTGTAAGATCCATTAATAGTTTTACAATAAGATTTTTAAGAGAATAAAACACCGTGATTTCAGAACAATAGTCACGGCAGTCGTTAGTACTTGGTTAAACATTTACCACTCTCTGAAATTATTCAGCAGACGATAAACTGATGATATGTTTTTTTTTGTTTTGTTTTTTCTAATTTTTCCCAGAAACTAAGGTTTGTCTCCTTGCACGAAATATCTAACCTTATTTTATGAGATAAAATAAAATATAAAAAAAGTATCACAAAATGTCGTCTGCTGATATTTTTACCCAGTATGCTTAGTATTAATGATTAATATTTCAATTTCCACGATCACAAAACATAACATGCCGTACGATGGTCTGATTTAGCAACCCCGTTTTATATTGACATATAAGTTGATTTAACCCTTCTCTTGCTAAACACGTCATGCCCTGTCTTAGCAAACAGTGTAGATCCAGATCAGTTGTGACACAATAACTCTTGAAACCTAAGGAATAATGTGATGACTGTTCGCACATACATTGATACCGACATGCTCTAGCTAATGGGTTTGCCAAATGACAATTTTTACTGACCGAGGCAACGCCTAGGCCAAAATATGATCATAATCATAGGTCTTCAACAATATGGAATGTTTTAATAAAATGTTGTATACACATAAATATTGATTAGATCTAGCTAAAGGAATCATTAAAGCCCGGGGCACAAGCAAGAGGCGGGTCGTGCACCTTAACGATATTTGTTAAACTGATTTCATACTACCGGCTATGACCAGGGCCCAGTTGTTCAAAGCATCGTTAGCTTAACGAGCTCGTTAAGGGTCATATTGTTAACTGTTTTAGTGGATTCAATATACAATATTCTGATATTTTTTGCTGAAAAAATGTGAGTAGCTTTTGCACTGCAAAAGCTACTCACATTTTTTCAGCAAAAAATTTCAGCATATTTGCGTATCACTCGATGTAAATTTTAACGAATCGTTAACAAACGACGTCGTTAGCTTTGAACAACTGGGCCCAGGTCCCGAGGTAATAAAACTGTTTTCATGCTCAGCTCAGACGCTATGGCCAGGTCTTGAGGTAATAAAACTGTTTTCATGCTCAACCCAGACGCTATGACCAGGTCCCGAGGTAATAAAACTGTTTTCCTGCTCAGCTCAGACGCTATGACCAGGTCCCGAGGTTATAAAACTGTTTTCATGCTCAACCCAGACGCTGTGACCAAGCCCCGAGGTTATAAAACTGTTTCATGCTCAACTCAGACGCTATGACCAGGTCCCGAGGTAATAAAATTGTTTTCATACTCAGCTCAGACGCTATGACCAGGCGCCGAGGTTATAAAACTGTTATCATGCTACACTCAGCTGAGCATGAAATCTGTCCTGCTAATAAATCTCAAATTACTCACAACTGCAGGTTCTTTCTTGCTAAACATGGCTCAGCATGAAAGTTATCGGAAGAGGAAATTTCACGGCAAGGCCCCGAGATTATAAACCGTTTATGATGCTGAACTCAGCTGAGAATAAAATTTGTCCTGCTAATAAATCTGAAATTACAAACAACTGCAAATTTCTTCTTGCTAAACACAGCTGAGCATGAAAATTTCTCTACTAATAAATATGATTGTTGGCAGTTTCGTATTTATTAATTGAGAAAATTTCATGCCCAGCTGAGTTGAGCATGAAAGAAAGCCTGGGCTGCAGTAAAGCAAATTACTCACGCGTGTTTTTCAGGAACTATTTCCAGCGTTTGAACGGTTATTGTAACCCAGCCTTATGTATCTTCAAACTAGAGAGTAACCTTTATTCTCGTTGACAAGACTTGATATTGGACAGAGTAAATTATATGAATATTTAATCATTTCAACTCAGAAAACATTAACATTTATTATTATTATTTTATTTATTTATTTATTTATTTATTTATTTTTTTTTTTTGCAAACAAGCATACAGATTTTTTATACTGCATAGGCCGCCAGTTTGGACTTGCTAAAAGACAGCTTGAGAATAGTTTGTGGGAATTCGTTACCGTCCACCGAAACACTGTCACGAATGAACTGAAAATTTCTCTTTCTTTGCGAGTGACCGCGAACGTTTCGGCTACCTGAACGCAGGTCTGAAACAGCTGTTCAAAAATTGTGCTTTGCAATGAGGAAATCAAACATGAAAAGTTGTTTGATTTCAATGATAATTGTACAGAGGTCATTTTAAGAGAAACAAACACACACGTAGAAAATCATTGAGACTGAACAAAAATCCAGTGACATACTGAAACAAGAGTAGCATGTTACAGAATAGGTAGCGTCAACAAGCTTCTCAAGAAGCTTTGTGAATGTGCACTTGTAACACATCACGAAAACATACCTATATAATTTTGACCCCGTTAAACCCCACTTTTATATAGCAAAACTGGGGTTTACAGGGGTATACATTATTTTTCTTATTTCTGCTCAAAAACATAGATTGTGGGTACTCGTTAGAACCGCCTCGGCGAGGCGTTTCTAACGGGTACCAACAATCTATGTTTTGAGCAGAAAAATGAAAAATATCAGCATTTTTATCTGAAAATTTTCATTTTTTTTGTGGTAAAATTTTCAGAATATTTTGAATAGGCATGTTTTCATAATGACGTACGGATACGTAACATATGTGTAACATATTCGTACAGTTGTACTCATAAGTAACAATTAAACACGTGTATGCGTATCACATGTTGAATTTAACACATATACAAACAAAAGAAATCTACACATCTTATAAAATTGCAATGGAAACCAGTTCGATGGTGCGTTTTGATACAGAATTGTTTGGGAACTCTGCTTCAAGTAATGAACGGGTGTTACATATGGGTTTGTTTGTTTGTTTGTGTTGAGGTTTTACGGCCTAGTGAACCCAATGGGATCATGTCGAGCGCGGTCAGTTTACCTAACCACACGTTTACAGGGCAGGCTTAGTTCTCTAAGCGGTTAACCAGTACTGTGCACATTCTTTCGCCAGAAACTGACAACTGCCCTTCTTGAATCAGCAGAAGGGAAAGTATGACCGTAGAAAATATTTCATGATCAATCTTCACGAAAGAATGTTGCCGACCTCGGCGGGGGTTGAACCCGCGACCTCCTGGTCTCCAGTCGGACGGCCATCCAATTGAGCCACCGAGGCCGGCTACATATGGGTTTGATTTGTACATATCATAAGAAAGCTTCACAAAGTTGTACGCAAACGTAACACGTTGACATTGCCATGCCATGTGTTACATATGCGTAAATTTGTACGCATACGTTACGCATATGTTACATATGAGTACATCTGTACGCATACGTTACATATCTGTTGCGTATTCATATATGTGACATATGCACACTCACAGAGCTTTCCCTAGCCGTAAAAACAAAGAACAAAATACAGAATCGAACTGGTGTACCTGCTAACAGAAGGAAAGTCACAAAGCTGTCTCCGTGATCAAAAATCGCAGTAAGCGTACCGGGTGCATCCCTCCCCCGACCCCCCACCCCACACCCCAACCACACACACACACATACACACACACACACACACACAAAGACGAAACAAGAATTTAGATCCTATATGACATATACGCGTAGGATAGAGCCAGATCAGCCTGCCGCTAATCTGGTCAGAACATTCAAAATTCGCTCTTTCAATAGACAAGGGTTCCCCAGCTAGCATTCTACATAAATCTACATCGGGCCTCATCGGCCCGTCAGCTACCCTGACGGGCCGATGACGGCCCGATATAGATTTACGTAGAATGCTGACTGGTTCAATAGGCAAGGGTTCCCCAGCTAGCATTCTACATAAATCTACATCGGGCCGTCATCGGCCCGTCAGCTACCCTGACGGGCCGATGACGGCCCGATATAGATTTACGTAGAATGCTGACTGGGTCAGTCCTTCCTCGGAGAAACAGTAAAGCGTCAGCTCAGACTGCGCGGTAGTGGCAGGCTGACCTAAGTCTTCGCTGGACGATTTATTCATTCATTATTTATTTATTTATTTATTTTATTTTACTTTATTATTTTATTTTATAAAAATTTATTTATTTATTTATTTATTTTTATTTAAAGTCATTCATTTTTTATTTTTTTTATTTCTTTTAGCTTTTGTTTCAGATAAAAAATGTGATAAAGTTATGCTTACCCTCCTTATTCCTCGGTTAGTCAGTTCATTAAGGAGATGAAAACCTTATGTTATTCCGCAAAAATGATAATATGTATTTATATATTTATACATAACATTATTAATAAATTAGGAAGACATATACCTTTCTGTTGATTTCCGTAATGAAAATTTTTCAGAAGTCTTAAACAGGACTGCTACCAATCAAAACTTAGGCCTTAAAGCGTCAGTCACAAAAACAGCAGACGACACTTTCAAACATTTTTTTTTTTTTTTTTTTTTTTTTTTTTTTGATGTCTTGACATTTCATTTAAATCGGCTGCCAAGCAGGACGATTCACATGAAATATCAATTCTTACTTTTTTTTTCTTTTGCTCTGAAAAATACAAAACAATTATAATGTCATCTGCTACAAATTTAACTTGTCGCTTTAAGAGCTGAAATGGGCAGTGTACAGAGGAAAACGACCTGTCATATGTGACAAGAGACGGCTCATATCAGCGCTTATCCGTGCAGTCTGGTCAGCATATTTGCTGTCCATTTATACTGTCTTCAGTATAAAATGATTCTATACGCACTAATCAGTCTGCAACGTTCTGCAATCGGGTGTTTTCTTTCGTTCTCCACATACACGTACGTGGAAGATATATCCTTTTCCGGTGGCACGACTCCTGCGTTCACAGACCTGGACACAATAGCTAAATATCAATAGTAAAGGACGAACAGGTCTTTTATTGTTACATTGGATTCTCACAGAGAACACATGATCAATTATTTTGTTGGCCCTAGTAATATTTACATTTGGTTTCAAAAGCTTAATACAACAAAAAATGATTTTTAATTGGCCATTTTTAGAAGACACGGAGTAACACGCGGTTCGATAAAATATAGCGGTATTGTTCAAAAAGTCAAATTCTTTAGATTGTTAGTTCAAGTATACACATTTAAGGGAGACAACATATTAAATGGTCACAGCATTTCCTACAAGATCGCACGTGCGCCAAATAATGACTCAGATTAGCCTGCGTAATTGTGTCGGAACCAGCTATTGATTCAGGGCGACTGTCTACGCCGACTACATTTTCTGCGACAGCGGTTGATGGTGCTTGTGGTTGATTGATTGTGTTGGGGTTTGATGACACGTCAACCCTTGTCGGTCATTTTGTGTCGTCTCCCAGAAAATGGGAGAAAAGAGATAGAAGAGATAGTAGAGGGGGTGAAAGAGAGGGAAAAAAAGAAATAAAAACATTCCCATCTACCCTTACCTGCTACAAGGATAGCAAGCCTTGCCCAACTGTAAGCCAATATCAGTTAGACGCCCCGGTGACATAAGATACACGACACCTTCGCCACACCCAACCACCCCGCATGGTGCTTGTGGAACCAGTTTGTTTACAAAGGCCGATGGTATCCATCATACTTTTCCGTTCCTGAACTCGAAAAAATCAAACAAAAAAAAACAAAAAAAAAAAAAAAAAACAAAAAAAAACGGTTCAACTTCTACGACCATAAAATATACATAAATAGTCATATGGTAAACAGAACTCTACATTACCTATATGAAAATAGCTTGTAAAGTCTATAATTTTGACCCCCTTCAACCCCACTTTTTATATAGTGAAACTTGGGTTTACAGGGGTATACATTATTTTTCTTATTTCTGCTCAAAAACATAGACTGTGGGTTCTCGTTAGAACCGCCTCGGGAGCAGAAATATGAAAAATGTCAGAAATTTATATCTGAATTTTTTCAATTTTTGGTGGTAAAATTTTCAGTATAATCGAAAAGGCGTGTTTTTGTAATGAAACGTCATGTGATGATAATGGTTTCCATGCCATGATTTCCCTAAATATTCGGACACGTTAACTCCTAACCACACCTCTCCTAACCACACCTCTCCTAACTCCTAACCACACCTCTCCTAACATTTGAAAAATATATTCTAAAAGGAATGACCTTCGAACTCTCAAAACTTGAAACAGCAACAATATCTAATTCATTACGAAAACATGCCTATTCAAATATACTGAAAAATTTACCACCAGATAAAAAAATTCTAATATTTTTCATATTTCTGCTCAAAACGTAGATTGTGGGTACTCTTTAGAACCGCCTCGACGAGGCGATTCTAACGAGTACCCACAATCTATGTTTTTGAACAGAAATAAGAAAAATAATGTATACCCCTGTAAACCCCAGTTTCACTATATAAAAGTGGGATTTAAGGGGGTCAAAATTATATAGGCATGTTTTCGTGTTGGTCTATGCCAGATTAACAAGTTTCGGCACATTAGGCCTCATGAATTAATCTCATATAAATTTTTGAATATCACGGAATCGGCTCAATGATCATAAAGTCTGGCTGGAATCAGCTGGAAAATTTAAGATGCTTGATAAGTAGCGAACAGTTTGGAACCTGGCCAGACGGTCCGATTTTGGTGTATGCGTGTTTCCCCTAATCAAGCCTGCCTTACCGAAGACTTTAGGGTAAATTCGGCATTTCATGTTAAGGTCAAACTTTAACAGAGGCTCGAGTAGTGTTGGAAATCGTAAAAAAAACCCGACTGATCGGCTAATAATCGACTTGTAGAAAAGTTTAGCCCTTTTCAAGGTACAGTTGACTCTCGTTATCTCGACCTCGCTTATCTCGAAGTGAAAATCTGGTCCCTGCCTAAACATGAAAATCTAACAACAGGTAAACAAAATATTGTGGAAAAGAGGAGAAATTGCTCCTAAGGAGCAACTTGTCCTCTTTTCCACAAGATTTTCAATTTATCTCTAAATTCAAGAGTCCAATTACACATACATGTATATTTGATTGATCATGAAATATTTTCTACGGTCATTCTCTCCCTTCCGCTGATTCAAGAAGGGCAGTTGTCATTTTCAGGCGAAAGAATGTGCACAATACTGGTTAACCGCTTAGAGGACTAAGCCTGCCCAGTAAACGTGTGGTTAGGTAAACTGACCGCGCTCGACATGATCCCATTGGGTTGACTGGGCCGTAAAACCTCAACACTAACAAACAAACAAACACATATATTTGTTAACTGTGGTTGTTCGAATTATTTTTTCCTCATTTCTGTGACTCTGATATGTCGAGGTACGGATATCTCGAAGTATTTCAGAGAGTCCCTTGGAATTCGCGATAACGAGAGTCGACTGTACTTATTTTTGCTCCAGATCGATAACAGTGGTATCCATGTAATAGTTTTCTTCTCCATGAAAACATATGCTGTAAGTACTCATTAGAAGCGCATCGACAAGGTGCATCTAATGAGTTCCCACAACATTGTTTTATTTAGTAATAAGAAAATATCAGCGTTTTTCGGTTGAAAACAAAGTGCCTTATTTCAGGCTGTTTTATCAAACATATTCACCTCTATTGACCATAGCTCTAATATGACCGAAACAGATTCAGTATTTCATTTTTGATAGCAAAATGAAAAAAAAAAAAAGCAAAAAAAAAAAAAAAAAAAAAAAAAAAAAAAGCTAGAAAATATATGTGTCTACAAATAGAACTTTTCGATTAGTCGACTAAAAATTCTTTTCGAGTATCAGGCAAAAATGGCTGATGATCAATTATAATCGATCAACGGCGGTGATACTAAGCTGGAGTGCATTTTCTTAAAGGGGGTGCATGGATACACCTATTAGTTGTACCACCATTTCTCACATGAAAGACATATTTTGTGTTTTCATACTTTTCTAAAACATGCCTATTCAAATATATAGAAAATTTCAACTCCAAAAACTGAAAATTTTCAGATAAAAATAAAAATAAAAAAAAAAACAACAACAACAAAAAAACTCTGATATTTTTCATATTTCTGCTTAAAACATAGATTGTGGGTACTCGTTAGAACCGCATCGAAAAGGTGGTTCTAACGAGTACCCACAATTTATGTTTTTGAGCAGAACTAAGACAAATAATGTATACCCCTGTAAACCTAAGTTTTCTATATAAAAGTGGGGTTTAAAGGGGTCAAAATTATATAGGCATGTTTTCGTAATATTTGCTTTTCTTCACATCAATACCCTTCTGAAAAGGGATCCGTACAAACCCGAGTGCATCACTTTCGCTTAACTCAGATTTTTTTCCGCTCGATCGTACAGTAAAACCTCAATGGCTCAAACTTCTTCGGGACAATGGAAATTTATTGGAGACATGGGTAGTTCGACCCACTGATGTTTAATCATGGCGCCAGGTCATTAAGCAACTTGTGATAATTTAGGAACGTCTTTTAATCTTCTATACAATAATAGTATGAAAGTGTTCTCATTGGAATTGCCGTGATGAGGCGATTCTAATGAGTACATTCAACATAAAATTTCGTGATAAAATAAGACAATTTCCCTGAATATGTGTTTACTTGAGCTATCGGAAGAATTTCATAGGGACTTAAAAACGAGTTCGAACTAGCCAAAGTAAACGAGCCATCGCTTTTCGAGCTATTGGCAAAATTCAACACGTTTGCTATAATTAAACCGTAGTAAATTAAATTTAATTGGTATTTGAACTGACATTTATCCATTGAACTCATATCGATTTACTGGAAATCATTTTGCCTATTTTTTCTTTCGCTTGGAAGAAACGTTATTGTTAAATATATGAGTAATGTATTCAAAACAGAAGAAAATACCTGCAATTATAAGCTGACCAGTTTGATTTTGCAATAAAAAAAATACAGACAATGAAACCTTTGTTTGCCTTAATCCCAGCAGGCATTTTTTATAAATCTACAGCGGGCCGTTATCGGCCCGTCAGCTACCCTGACGGGCCGATAACGGCCCGCTATAGAATTATAAAGAATGCTGGCTGGGATACGACAAAGTTCTTGCATTTTGTAGGCGCTTAGACTGGCTCCTGTCTAACTGATATATGAATCAGCATAATTATTATTTATATCTTACAAAACTCCTATCTTTAGGAATGTCTCCCCAGCCAGCATTCTTTATAAATCTATAGCGGGCCGTTATCGGCCCGTCAGGGTAGCTGACGGGCCGATAACGGCCCGCTGTAGATTTATAAAAAAAATGCCTGCTGGGGATCAGTGGCTCAGTTGGATCGTCCGACTGGTACCAGGAGGTCGCGGGTTCGACCACCGCCGTGGTCGTGAACATTCTTGCGTGGAGATTGATCATGAAATATTTTCTGCGGTCATTCTCTCCCTTCCGCTGATTCAAGAAGGGCAGTTGTCAGTTTCTGGTGAAAGAATGTGCACAATACTAGGTAACCGCTTAGAGGACTAAGCCTGCCCAGTAAACGTGTGGTTAGATAAACTGACCGCGCTCGACATGACTTTATTGGGTTGACTTGGCCGTAAAACCTCAACACAAGCAAACAAAATCTTTTGGAATGTCCTTTTCTCTACTTTGGCTGAATGAGTTTCTGACTGGTAAGGATGATATTTGTAGAAAAATAGTCAAGGAGGAATATTTTACCTTCATTAGGTTAGAAATGTAAAACTCTGGGATGGTGCCAGGCTAGTAGGCGCTATGTGGCGCTTTTTCTCCTGTAATGGAATCAGAGCGGTCGATGGTCACTGACCTTTTAGATATTTGCAGCTAGTGTTTAGTGTCGTGTGGCAACAGCAGAACGTCTGTACCATTACGAAAACATGCCTATTCAAATATACTAAAAATTTTACAACCAAAAAATGAAAATTTTCAGATAAAAAATTGTGATTTTTTTCATATTTCTGCTCAAAACATAGATTGTGGGTACTCGTTAGAACCGCCTCGATGAGGCTGTTCTAACGAGTGCCCACAATCTATGTTTTTGAGCAGAAATAAGAAAAATAATGTATGCCCCTGTAAACCCCAGTTTTACTATATGAAAGTGGGGTTTAAGGGGGTCAGTATTATATAGGCATGTTTTCGTGATGACTACTGGTCCTGACATCTAAAATGGTTCTACTCAGTCTCTAACTTGGTTCTGATTAGCCTCCACCCTGTCGCGTTAAGCGGACTCAAAACTGATCCAAAACCATTTTCCTGAGTGATAAGCTTGAAACTGTCAACCTACACAACGCAGTGAAACCAGGCTTCAATGTTATAAAACTTTTTTCATACTCAACTCAGTTGAGCATGAAATTTTCTCTGCTAATAAATATGAAAATGCCAACAAAAGTTGGCATTTTCATATTTATTACAGGGAAATTTTCATGCTCAGATAAGTTCAGCAAGGAAGAATTTGCAGTTGTTAGTAATTTGAGATTTATTAAACAAAACAAATTTCATGCTCAGCTGAGTTGAGCATGAAAATAGTTTTACAAACTCGGGGCCAGGAGCAATTGCGCCGCGTCAAGCGAAAACGTGTCTTATCACATTCGCACTCACAAGGCTTATGCTTCTACGCATCAACGCAGTCTTGCCAGACTCTTCGCTGTTCGCCCCGCAAGGGAATGGCTTTTTATTTTGTCATTGTAGCCCTGTTTTACACAGTGACGACACCATGCATTAAGTAATGTGAGATATTGGCTTATTTTTTGAAGAGCATCTAGTCACGTTGTTGACTTTTGCGTAATAAACGTCATACTCGAGTTCTAAAGCAATGTTACTGGTATCACACACTTCATAAAACGTTTTCTTAACTTCCTCTTCGACACTCGCAATCTATTTCTGAACATAACTTTGGCTTAAAAACAAAAGTACCAGCGCTCGACAAAACCTACCTAGGCATCCGCCCAGTCCGATCAGAGTCTGCGCTTGTCCGCATGAACAAAGCTTGGGTCCTTAGCTATCCACTGAGCGCACAGCAAAGACTAATCAGACTGAGCGGATGCCCAGGCTGATATGAGTCTGCGCTGGGTGCACATGCCATTTTGTTGATTTATCGTGCGCTGACTCATAAATGTTTAACTAGATGTATCCTCTTTCATTTGAAAAGGAATGTTCGTAAAGGATGTGTGAGACCTGCAAAATCTCGACAAACCGTGCATTTGATGCAAATTTGATCAGAATAGGTTGAAAAACAAATAAGTTATCAAGGCTTCTGTCTATCAAAACTGTGTTATGGGCGCCGCCATTTTGAATATTAAATGAGGCCTTATGACATCACAAAATCCTAATTAAGTACATGCATGCAAAACCTAAATGAATAATAACTGCAACAGTACTCAACCTCAGTATTTGTGTTTATAGCTTCTTCTCTAAGCATTAATGAATTTGGCATGAAAACTACATTGTTTTCTATCAGAAAGAAGTTTTTATTCAATATTATTAAATGTCTACAATCTGATTAAATATTCTTAATGGCAGCACCTTGCTAATGCTATTGAAATCTATAAAAAGTCTTTACCGCTTCATTTCTTATTCCAATTTTGGTCAAATTTAAGTATTTAATGTAGGATTTGTAGAGAAGGCTCGTTTACCCTGGATGATTCGAACTCTTTTTTCAGTCCCTACAAAATCCTTCCAATAGCTCAAGAAAACAAATATTGAGGGATTTTTTCTCATTTTATCATGGCATTGTATGTTGTGTGTACTCATTAGAATCGCCTCATCGAGGCGATTCTAATGAGTACACCCAACATACAATCATTGTGTAGAAAATCGAAAAGATTTCCCTAATTTATCGCTATTTGCTTTCTGAACTGGCACCATGATTAACCCTCAGTGGCTCGAACTACCCATGTCACGAACAATTTCCCAAAGATGTTCGAGCCATTGAAATTCGACTGTATTCACTCTTCATGGGAAACTTTGGATAAATTTTGGATACTCAAAACCCTATATATTCACACCCTTGAAACCCTAAATATTCACACCCTTTAAACCCTAAATATTCACACCCTTTAAACCCTAAATTTTCACACCCTTTAAACTCTTAATATTCACACCCTTTAAACCCTAAATATTCACACCCTTTAAACCCTAAATATTCACACCCTTGAAACCCTAAATATTCACACCCTTGAAACCCTAAATATACACCCCTATTAAACCCTAAATATTCACACCCTTGAAACCCTAAATACACACACCTTCAAACCCTAAATATTCACACCCTTCAAACCCTAAATATTCACAACCTTGAAACCCTAAATATTCACACCCTTCAAACCCTAAATATTCACATCCTAGAAACCCTAAATATTCACACCCTTAAAACCCTAAATATTCACACTCTTGAAACCCTAAATATTCACACCCTTGAAACTCTAAATATTCACATCCCTTACTCTTTACCTTACACTTCTCTTCAACAAGTCAATTTTACTGTCCATGAATGTGAGTAAAATTTCTGGATGAATGGTAAACCGTGTAGACCTCGATTAAACGCCGTGTCCTGCGGGTGTATAATGTTTGCTCAGGCATGAAATTTTGTAAAATACGGTAAGTTGATCCAATCACCACCCTGACCCCCCCCCCCAACCCACCCCCCTCAGAAAGCATCAAGATCCGCCCCGGCATACTCGTTTCCCTTCACTGTAAGGCAATACAGATTCTCTCTATTTTGACCCGTCTCCAGAACTTCTTTGTCATGCGAGAGGGATGTGATACGAGTGATCGTAGTTATAGTCGACTCTCGTTATCTCGAATTCCAAGGGACTCTCTGAAATACTTCGAGATATCCGTACTTCGACATATCAGAATCACAGAATTGCGGAAAAAATAAATCGAATAACCACTTTTAACAAATATATGTGTAATTGGACTCTTGAAGTTAGAGATAAATTGAAAATATTGTGGAAAAGAGGAGAAATTGCTCCTTAGGAGCAATTTCTCCTCTTTTCCACAATATTTTTTTACCTGTTGTTAGATTTTCTTGTTTAAGCAGGGACCAGATTTTCACGTCGAGATAAGCGGTTATTCGAGATAAGCGAGGTCGAGATAACGAGAGTCAACTGTACTAGCACTTCATCTCTCCTTCTTTTGGTGCCCCAGGAAGGCTAATCTTTCGTGACTGTGGCATTTCCTGGGTATCTTCACGTGAATTTTTGAAGTCACGTATGTAGCACCCGTCTCGTTCAAATGGACGACAGTCGAACTTTAATAGCTCGAACTCCGACGGCTCGTTTATCATGGTTAATTCGAACTCGTTTTTCAGTCCGTACGAAATTCTGCCGATAGTTCAAGAAAGCAAATACTTAGGGATTTTTTTTTAATTTTATTTTGAAACTGAATGTTGTGAGTACACATTAGAATCGCCTCATGCAGTAAATTCAACATACAATTATAGTGTAGAAAATCGATTAGATTACTCTAAATTACCGTCATTTGCCTCCTGACCTGGCGCTATGATTAACCCTCAGTGGCTCGAACTACCCATATCTCGAATATTTTTTATGTCCCAAAGATGTTCGAGCTATTGAGATTCGACTGTAGTTTTGACCCCCACCCTCTAAATCCAACTTTTATACAGTAAAACTGGGATTTTACAGGGGTATACATTAAATTTCTTATATCTGCTCAAAACATATAGATTGTGGGTAGTCGTTAAAACCGCCTCGCCGAGACGGTTCTCACGAGTACCTACAATTTATGTTTTGAGCAATAAATTGAAATATGAAAAATATCAGAATTTTTTATCTGGAAATTTTCCTTTTTTGGCTGTAAAATTTTCAATATATTTGAATAGGCGTGTTTTCGTAATGTAAGCAGCTTACAAAATTCTAGCACCATAAAAAGAGTTAAGAGACAAATAATATCTCCGTTATTGCGTAATCTCGCAAACTGCCGAAATATAGCACAAACTCAATCTTCACCGAGAGTTGACTAAGTCTCCTTCTTGCACCAGGCCCTTCAACTGAGAGCTATGGTGGTATAGTTCTGCCACGAGGTAGCCAGATAGCTATCGCGATAATATTCTTAATTTTCCAGAAAATAAAAAGTTTTCCTGAAAACATTATCGCAATAACTTCAATTATCTAGATATTTTTTTTAATTTCCAGAAAATATTTTAACGCAAAATTTCGTGGTACTGCTCGGAACTGACATTAGTATCTAGATAAATTATCGCGATAGCGAGGTAGCTATAAATAGAACTGCGATTACCTTGTATATACTCTTAAGGTACAGTGAACTATTTTTTTTTTATTTTTTGTATTTTATTTATTTATTAATTTTTTTTTCATAGAGCTCCATGGTAATTCCACCCGTTTTGGTGGTTAAGGGTTCATTTCAGGGTATGTCTGGGCTTCTAAATTTTGCTTTAATTCAAAGACCAGGCTTAGTACAGCAAAATTAAAAAGGAAAAATATCACCATCACCAGCACTTTCTGGGACGTTTTGGAGGCTGAATGTAGCAACCCCTAAATTGGCAGGTGTCAAAAATTGAAACTTTGCAATTTCACCATCATCACGAAAACATCCTATATAATTTTGACCCCCTTGAACCCCACTTTTATATAGTAAAACCGGGGTTTACAGGAGTATATATTATTTTTATCATTTCTGCTCAAAAACATAGATTGTGGGTATTCGTTAGAACCGCCTCGTCGAGGCGGTTCTAACGAGTACCCACAATATATGTTTTGTGCAGATATATGAAAATTATATCTGGATTTTTATCTTAAAATGTTCCGTTTTTGGTGGTGAAAATTTCAATATATTTGAATAGGCATGATTTCGTAATGTTCTTCGTTTGGCTCCAGCAAACACATACACAGAAACATTTATTTCTTTGAAACAATCAGGAAATTACACACAAACATTATTTTCTTCAAATTAGAATGATGAGGTCTAATTAATCTTTATTATTAAGCAACCACAGGTCGCCTTACACAAAATAACTACGCCGGGCTTCTTTGCGCCAATCAGAAGTTCTGCCATAATTGGTTCCCTGTGCCCCTTACCTTAAAAGTCGTTGGTGAATAGCATCGGTGAATTTTCAAACAGTATAGTCGAAGGTATTCCGATATCGGTTCTGTTTATTGGTACAGAAAGTATATGGCAACTCTGGGCACTAACACAAAAAAATATCACGATAATACTGTAAACTTTCGCGATAATATTTCCAGGAAACTTTAGAGACTATTCAGATAATCTTTTCAGGAAACTTCGAAATATCAGGATAATTATTGAAAGTATCGTGATAGCTACCTAGCTATCTCGTGGCATAAATATGCCACCATAGAGAACCATACAATATACACATAATTACTCAGATTGATTGAGATACCTGCTTTACATGAAACACCTCGTGGTTTGTATAAAGGCTTTGCGTGAAACGAGTAAATATTTTGACAACCAGAAAAGAACAAAAAAAGGTGATTTGTCCTATTCATAAGGACAATGGCCGACTGTCAAGCTGTATACTTCTACGTGCCGGAACGTCAGAAAACGTACCTGTGTGTTAAGCGAAGAATCTGATCAGCCTGCGCATTTACGCAGTCGGATCAGACTATTCAATGGGTGCATTTTCGATAGCAAAGTTTCTTCATGCGGACAAAGAAGACTCTGATCAGACTGCACGGATGCACAAGCTGATTTGAGTCTTCTTTGTGCGAATTCTCAAGTACACTTTGCACATAAAAGTCAAAAGTCCCCCCCCCCCCCCCCCACACACACACAAAGACAGATTAGGTTAATAAAACCTAATATGAAATTTCTTGCTTTCGATTCAAAGAGATTAACCCATTTACTTCCGAATGGATTCCTCTACCTTCACTCTTTGGACCGGTCCATTTCCAATAAACGGGGTATCTGGTTAGTTTTTTATTATCACCATGCTTTATAAAATTTCACGTGCTTAATGCAAACAGTGTAGACCCTGATCAGACGCCGCGTTCTGCGGCGTCTGATCTGGGTCTACACTGTTTGCCAATGTCCCTTTTATGGGACGTTAGGCTAAAATGGGTTAAAATGTATGTTTTAACTCTTTTACCCCTGAGTTTCTGATGTGGACTCTTCCAGCTTTGAATCTGGTCAGAACCATTGTTCCAAATAGGGGTCTCAGTCAAAATTCAGAACAGAATTGCTGACAATGTGGATTCTGATGAAACGGCTCATTAAAAAGTGTATGAGCTGTCCCATCGGGATCTACACTGTTAGCATAGGGATCTGTATCGGTCTACAGGGTTCAAAGGGTAACCAACTAATAAATGGACCAATATGCTGAATTTTGTTCATAAAATAAACTACACGTTTTTACAGACAGACAACCATTTAAGACATTTATTGGGTTTTTAGTTTATCGGCCCAGTCAACAATAGTAAGGTCATGTCGAGCCGGTCAGTTTATCTAAAGACAGTAATTGACATATTATTCCCACTCGATATAAAATAAGAGAAAGTTTAAAAATAACTACCTCACTAAAGCTAACAAGACCAAACAAAATAAAACAAACAAGTCATAAAGAAAGAATTGTTTCTTTTTAATTCTATTTGTAGAATAATATAAACCAGTTTGGACATATGCACGAGCTATTTCGTGTTGACTAAATAAAAAAAAAAATAGAAAACAACTTTGTTTATCAAAATCATTTTAATTAATGAATTCCTGACAAAAAAAGGCGAGCTTTATTGAACATTAAATTCCTCCATCACGAAAACCCGCCTATATAGTATTGACTCCCTTAAACCCCACTTTTATATAGTAAAACTGGGGTTTACAGGGGTATAAATTATTTTTCTTATTTTGCTAAAAAACGTAGATTGTAGGTACTCGTTAGAACCGCCTCACCGAGGCGGTTCTAACGAGTACCCACAATCTATGTTTTGAGCAGGAATATGAAAAATATCGGAATTTTTTAGCTGAATTTTTTTCCTTTTTTGGGGTTGTAAAATTTTCCATATATTTGAATAGGCGTGTTTTCGTAATGACATGTGAGTTAAGTTTGCACTGCCACGGTCGATAACAAAGGCTTTTGTTAACAGCGTAGATTCAGATGAGACGGCTCATAATGAGCTGTCTCATCAGGATCTATGCTGTTTGACATTTTGTCTTCCAACTTTACATATAAACTTCTTTCCAATCGGTATTAAAAAAGAAAAGACAGTCGCCGAAAGAGATAAAATTTTACATCTTTATCAGACATTGACTACATCCTGAAACACAAAAAATGAAATGCATCATTTTATTTTGATTCAATCTCAATAATTGTTCGAAACAAACACTATGCAAAATAATAAGTAAAAATTCTCAGGAAATACCACACTCACGAAGTACGGCCTTCCTGAGTCACCAAACGAAAGCGAGGCAAGGATCATACAATGTCAAAAAGTACGTCACATTGACGTTCGAACATTGGAGAACCAGAATAGAGGAAAACTTTGGAACGGCCAGAACAAAACTAAGTGAAGTATTTGCGTGAAACCTCACCCTTAGTTGTGATGCAGCTCCTAATTTCGAACATATGTTCGGTCGGCACGGTGGTCGTCTACACTATTAGTAAACAAGTCTTTTCGTGTTCTGGGTTTTCTCTCACAGTGACCCTCGCTGTTTTAACCTTAGTCCTGGTGAACCCGGATATGCCCTGTCTTTGCAAACAGTGTAGATCCAGATCAGTTGGCTTCTGAAGAAGCCAAATGATCTGGATCTGCACTGTTTGCCATTAAGTATGT
Source organism: Anodontia alba (assembly GCA_964016985.1). NCBI lineage: Eukaryota > Metazoa > Mollusca > Bivalvia > Lucinida > Lucinidae > Anodontia > Anodontia alba. Next base: position 5,245,176 of record OZ024835.1, on the reverse strand, counting down.
GAATTTACATCAACAATCTGGATCAAGTAATTTTATTGGCTGAAAACTAGAAACATCCTAATTTATTCAGCAGGACAATGGTTAAACGCTGATAACTCAAGCTACTATTTAAGTCAAACTATACAAAAGACAATACTTGAGAGGTTTTAATCAATGCTAGGCTTGTATTTAAAAACGTCGTATAATGCAAAACGTTGGACAGCGGCTTTATGGCATAAGCGAGCGGCAAAGGTTAGGATCAGCGTGCACATTCGTGCAGCGGACACTCGCTGTCCGTCGACATATGCTAAAGTATCCAGGGATTATGTAAGCGGACAACGGGGGTCCGGGTCGGCCTGCGCGAATGTGCGGGTTGATTTGGGCCTGCGTGTCCGCAAACTGGAAAAGGGCCCTTTTCGTGCTTTGCGCATCATATGTTGTTCTTGATAACTAGCAATTGCTGAAACATGTACCCACTCGCTTTAAGTGTACATATTTGGCGAAAAGCATTGTAATATGTTTCATGCCAATAAAGAATTTGTATTTTGTCGTATATTATATTTCTTTATCAATTACTTAGTGCAGTAACATTTGGTTGTCTGCACAACGTGGATAAGGGTTCTTATGCCATGGGAACAGCATAGGCCCAGATCGGCTTGCGCATCGGTGCAGTCTGATCTGAGCATTTTCTCTGTTTGTTGACATATACGCCAGTATCCATTGAATCTGTAAGCGGATAACGATGGCCCTGATCAGCCTGCGCGAATGCGCAGTCTGATCTGGGCCTGCGTTGTCCGAAAATTGCATAAGTGTCCTTTTCGTGCGTAGCGCGGTCGCATAATTTTCAGGAACATGACTGAAATGCATTAGCGACATTCGACGTTTTTACTGAACATTTCTGAAATTCAAACAACTAGAGTGGTCTGTCAATTTGTTTTCATTAATTATTGACAAACTAATTGAAACTTAATCTGAAGTTGTCTATAGAAAAACATTTCTATATTGACCATAGTTATTTAGTTTAGAAAAGGTAAAGTGGGAGTGGTGAATACCCGTATTCGATCTGATTACCACATATACCCCTATAAGCGCTCAGTCCACAGTCTTCTAATTACAGCCCATTTACTCTTACGAAAACATGCCTATTCAAATACATTGTATATTGAAAAATTTTACCACCAAAAACTGAAAGTGTTCAGATAAAAATTCTGATATTTTTCATAATATCTGCTCAAAACAGATTGTAGGTACTCGTTAGAACCGCCTCTCCCCGGCGATTCTAACGAGTACTCACAATCTATGTTTTTGGGAAGAAATAAGAAAAAAAATATATATACCCCTGTAAACCCCAGTTTTACTACATAAAAGTGGGGTTTAAGGGGGTCAAATTATATAGGTATGTTTTCGTGATGCATTTGTCTACTTCTTTAAAAAAATCCCAAAATGTTCGAGTCATTGAAAAATATAACTGAAGACACCAAGGAAATGACACGACCACGAAACACAACTAGTTTTGACCCCCTTAAACCCCACTTTTGTACAGTAAAACTTGGGTTTACGTGGGATACCTTAATTCTCTTATTTTTGCTCAAAAACATAGATTTTGGGTACTCGTTAGAACCGCCTCGCCGAGGTGGTTCTAACAAGTACCTATAATCTATATTTTGAGAAGTATGAAAACTACCAGAATTTTTCGTCTGCAAGTTTTCATTTTTTGGTGGTAAAATTCTCAATATATTGAAAATGCGTGTTTTCTTAATGCGCCTTGGAACAGTCGGTAGGAAAACTACTGGTGACTTAAAATAGTTTTACTCGCGCGAAACCTCTGATGGAATTCCATATCCTAGTAAGCATTCTTTATAACATTACGAAAACACGCATATTCAAATATATAGAAAATTTTACCAGCAAAAAAAATGAAAATTTTCAGATAAAAAATTCTGATATTTTTTCTTATTTCTGCTCAAAACATAGATTGTGGGTACTTGTTAGAACCGCCTCATCGAGGCGGTTCTAACGAGTACCCACAATCTATGTTTTGAGCAGAAATAAGAAAAATAATGTATACCCCTATAAACCCCAGTTTTATTATATAAAAGTGGGGTTTAAGGGGGTCAAAATTATATAGGCGTGTTTTCGTGATGAATCTACAGCGGGCCGTTATCGGCCCGTCACCTACCCTGACGGGCCGATAACGGCCCGCTGTAGATTTATAAAGAATGCTAGCTGGAATTATTCTTAACTTTGAAGACGTTCAGCTGTATTACAGTTGTACCGGTTTTTTAAATATTTCATGTGAGTGGAGAGCACTTGTATTTGTGGGATTTCCAATAAATATTATTCTATTGTATTCTATTCATTAAACGGAAATACCCAGAAAATAAAGACCGGTTTTTAGCTCTTCACTTTTCAGTAACAGACAATCCACTGTATTCATACACTGAGAAGAAAAAATAAGTTGAGTCCCCTCTATTAAAATCTTCAATAAAAACCGTTATCAAAGCACTGATAGCACTGGTGGGTCGATTGTCTCTGAGTGTAGGCTGGGAAAATGGTCCTGAACGGGGACTTAAGACAGTTTCATTTAGCCCTTAACGTCCTGTAACACAAACGGTGCAGACCCTGATCAGACGCCGCGTTTTGCGGCGTCTGATCTGGGTCTTCAATATTTGCCAATGTCCTAGTCCAGGTTTTACAGATAACCCTCTTTACATGGCACTCTGACGTCACGGAGACAAAAATAGCACGGCAATAGATAACCGTTACCTTGATTTCATATAAATGTGCGGTTTGATTTCATTGGACAAATATAAGCTTTTTTTTCAAAAAAAGCTAGGGGGTCGTTTAGCTTTAACAATTGTGTGCGGCTGTGTAAAGCTAGCGGGTCGTTTAGCTTTAACAATTGTGTGTGCGGCTGTGTAAAGCTAGCGGGTCGTTTAGCTTTAACAATTTTGTGTGCGGCTGTGTAAAGCTGGCGGGTCGTTTAGCTTTAACAATTGTGTGTGCGGCTGTGTGTACGGTTGTTATGCGGTATATGTATCTGTCTATACTACTAAAAGAACGAACTGGTCTCAAAAACTAGAAAACGGTAAAAAACCTGCTGCGGGTGGTTGGTTTAAATTAATAACGATATTGTTCTTATTAATAAATTTTATATTTAATTTCCGGAATTTTAATGAGTTTTCGAGTTTGTTTTTTTTTTTTGTGTAGGGAAACAGATAATACTTTATTCAAATTCTCCTAAAGGAGCTTTTTCGAATTAACCACCTATAAATAGATTACGTGCACATTGTAAATAAATCGGATGTCATCTACGCATAGACGGGTGCGTATTTATATGACTGCACGTTCGGTATTCCACGTGTGGCGTAATAGTCAATTTATACTTCGGCGATGCTTCTGTAAACGACAAAGGTGTGAACCGAATGAAAGAATGAAAGACCAAAGTTATGCCATACGTAATTAAGATTCTCTTTTTTTTTCGGTAAAATTAATTTATTTTAAACTGCATAGAAAAATCTACCCAATAAATATTTTAATTTTGGTCAGTTAATACTGTCCTCTGTGGTCAATATAGGTGAATTGTTGTATAAGCAGGCTACGTCGTACTCACTCTTCGAACCATCGCAAACACCGCTGGGTCAGCCCGAACCCAAATTGATCACCATCGGGTTCGAGCTATTGAGGTGCGACTGTAATTGGACCTAGCGGCAACTCTGCATATATGAGCCGTCCATGACAAAATCAACAAAATGACCTGTGTACCACGCGCAGTGACCTGTGCATCTGCCCAATCTGATCCGTCTTCACTGTCTGCACGTAGAAACCTTGGACTCTTAGCAACCCATCGAGTGCGCAGCCAGACTGATGAAACGGTGAATAGCCATGTTAACCTGACTCTACCCTGGGTAGCCAAGTCATTTTGCTGGGTTTGTCATGCGCTGGCTCATATGGTTAAACCGTCTGAAATCAGCAGGCCGATTACCTACGAATCTACTGGCGCAGTGGCTAAGTTGCTAGAACGTCCGCCTTGCGTTCAGGGAGTTGTGTGCTCGATCACATTACGAAAACATGCCTATTCAAATAAATAGAAGATTTCACCTCCAAAACTGAAAATTTTCAAATGAAAAACTATATTTTCTATATTTCTGCTCAAAACATAGATTGTGGGTACTCGATAGAACCGCCTTTTTTTTGTATTATCATTTATCATAGAGATTTCTGTACCTAATACAGTGTAGAACAAAATTAGACGCCGCGTTTTGCGGCGTCTGATCTGGGTCAAATTTGTTAACCACTGCACCGTTTATGGGACGCAAGGCATTAATTGGTAAAGAGGCCATAACTGGATAATAACACTTTATACAGTTGACTCTTGTTATCCCGACCTCGCTTATCTCGAATAACCGCTTATCTCGAAGTGAAAATCTGGTCCCTGCCTAAACATGAAAATCTGAAAACAGGTACAAAAATATTGGGAAAAGAGGATAAATTGCTCCTAAGGAGCAATTTCTCCACTTTTCCACAATATTTTCAATATATCTCTAACTTCAAGAGTCCAATTATATATATATTTGTTAAATGTGGTTGTTTGAATTATTTTTTCCTCAATTCTGCAAATCTGATATGTCGAGGTACGGATCGATATCTCGAAGTATTTCAGGGAGTCCCTTGGAATTCGAGATAACGAGAGTCGACTGTATAATATTCTACTCGTTATCAGATGCACGAATACTGTGTCACCAGTCTGGGTAGTTACTTGCTTTCGGAACATACGAGGGTCGTTTGGAAAGTTCGTAGAATTTTGTTATAAATCGCATAATAGTCGTAGTAGAACAAAAACAATTATATCTATCTTAATTTCAACATCTCCTCTATAAATTCTACGAAAATCAAAATGATATACTTAAACACAAAAATTTTATTTCCATTACAGTACATATGGTACAGGTACCCGGAGCACGCCGAAGTCAGTATGACGTCGCGAAAACTTCAAGCGTTGTTTAAGTCCAGGGATCAACGCACTTTCTCAACATAGTCACCTGCAATATCTTCGCATTCCAAGTTCTTCAGTTGATATCCCATGTACTATTGAGCACGAAACACCGAGCTCATCCGCTGTAACTGACGGTGGTTCTTCAGTCCATATTAACCATGTCCTTAACCAAATCCTTAATGGAACAAGTTACGATTGCGGGTTGGCCGCTCATGAAATCGTCCTCATTTGATTCTCTTCCGCTCCTAAAACGCGAGTTCCATTTATACACAAAAGCTGGACTGCATTTATCATATTTCCCTGTTGATTTGGTCATTCTCAGTGTTTCTGTCGGTGATTTATTTAGAGTAATATAGAATTTCACCACCCTCCACAACTCAATGCCATTTCGAAAACAGGCCTATTCAAATATACTGAAAAATTTACCACCAACAAATGAAAATTTTCGATAAAAATTCTGATATTTTTCATATTTCTGCTCAAAACGTAGATTGTGGGTACTCGTTAGAACCGCCTCAGCTCACTATCTATGTTTTTGAGCAGAAATAAGACCAATAATGTATACCCCTGTAGACCCCAGTTTTACTATATAAAAGTGGGGTTTTAGGGGGTCAACTTTATATAGGCATGTTTTCATGATGCCACCATTTGACTTTATGTTTTTTTCAGTTACCACTGTAGCAACAAGAGAACAAAAAGACTATAGTTTTATTTATTTATTTATTTATTTATTTATTTATTTATTTATTTATTTTTATTTTTTTTGGAAATTTTTAGAAAATGATTTTGTGACGTCGAATTATCGCTTGACATTTCCACGCTTTTTTGACTTTGAGCTAACAGTCGGAAATTAAGTTTATTTCTTCAAGAACTTGTTTGGAAAAATAGTAATTTTCGAGCTGCTCCTGGTACATATAATGGCGTTGCTACGGCAACCCGTATATTTGGTTTCCTTGGTCGGTTTTATTTCACGTTTTTTTTACAAAATACTTTAAGGATAATTAAAGGTTCATGCATACCCTATTTCATGTTTATTGGATGAAGATTATTAGAGATATAACACAATTCTACGAACTTCCGAACAACCCAAAATCTTGCATTGTACGGCTGAAAATTGACTAGTGGGACTATAAAATAGTCACGTAAGTGTCAAAATTACTCAGGATAATCACATAAATACCTGGGCCCAGTTGTTCAAAGCGTCATTAGCTTAACGAGCTCGTTAAGGGTCATTTCGTTAACTGTTTTAGCGGATCTAATACACAATATTCTTTTTTTTTTTGCTGAAAAAATGTGAGTAGCTTTTGCATTTTTTCAGCAAAAAAAATCAGTATATTTGCGTATCATTCGATTAAAATTTTAACGAATCGTTAACTAACGACATCGTTAGTTTTGAACAACTGGACCCTGTTCGTTAGAACGTCCGCCCGTCCGTCCATCATGCTAGCTCCTCTTTAACGACGGGAGGAATTTAACCAAACTTGCTACATGACTTCCGAGCGTGGTAAGTGTGTGCGAGAGCAACATTAGAACGGAGCGTGAGGATTTTGCGAAGGAGTGCCATCGACTGCGCGGTTCTAATGAGTACCTACAATCTATGTTTTGAGCAGAAATATGAAAAATATCAATTTTTTATCTGAAAATTTTCATTTTCTGGTGGTAAACTTTTCAGTATATTTGAATATACTTGTTTTCGTAATGGAGGGCTAAAATAAGAAATAATTATATTCTACAAGTCGACTATAAGTCGATGAGCCGTCAGTTTTACAAAACCAACGATCGACTATGGAATTCTGGCAGTTTCCAAACACAAACATCAGGAATGGATTCAAAAACAAATACGCAAAGGCAACAAAACAGGTAAATTACGAAAACTAGCCTATTCAAATATTTAGAAAATTTCACCTCCAAAAACTGAAAATTTTCAGATAAAAAACTCTTGATATTTTTTCATATTTCTGCTCAAAATATAGATTGTAGGTACTGGTTAGAACCGCCTCGGCGAGGCGGTTCTAACGAGTACCCACAATCTATAGTTTTTAGCAAAATAAGAAAAATAATGTATACCCATGTAAACCCCAGTTTTTGTCTATAAAAGTGGGGTTTAAGGGTGTTAATATTATATAGGCATGTTTTCGTGATGTTTTAATGTCGAAAGGCGCTTTTCACTGACATATATAAAGTTTTCCGAAAGTATACAAAATAATGTTTTGAAATAATGTAGTACAGTGAGCACTCATTATAGCGACAACATATGTTCCCAAAGATGCCATTCAAATGAATTTGAAGTTGAAAGAAATTCCTAATGAGCAGAATGATACATGTATGTACGAAAGGCCTTGGTTTATCTTATTTCTTTATAGAAGGTATGTTTTGGTTGGACATTGTAAGAATCGCCTTAATGAGATGATTCTAACACATATCCAAACATATTTTCTTGAAGTATCAAGTACAATGTTCTTGCCTAATTTCTGATTGACTGTTACCTCTTGAGAGGAGGTTTCGCACCAGTCAAAAACTCACTAGAACGAATTTTGTCGTTGTATCGAGTGTCGGTATAACCGTAGATGGTCGTACTACATAAACCTTGTTGACCTTAGATGGTCGTACTACAAGAACCTTGTTTGACATATGCAAAGAGCCACGATTGTCTTATATATGATGCGCAATGCACAAAAAGGCCCTTATGAAATTTGCGGACAACGCAGGGTGATCAGGGCCTATGTTGCCCGCTTAAAGAATCTATAGATACTGTAGTATATGTCGATGAACCGAGAATATCAGACTGCACGGATGCACACGCTCATCTCATCACGAAAACATACCTATATAATTTTGACCCCCTTAAACCCCACTTTTATATAGTAAAACTGGGGTTTAGAGGGGTATACATTATTTTTCTTATCTCTGCTCAAAAAAATAGATTGAGGATACTCGTTAGAACCGCCTCGGCGAGGCGGTTCTGACGAGTACTCACAATCTATGTTTTGAGCAGAAATATGAAAATTATCAGAAATTTTCATCTGAAAATTTTCATTTTTTGGTGGTAAAAATTTCAGTATATTTGCATAGGCATGTTTTCGTAATGTAAACATATGCTGTTAGCATATAGCATAAGGGCAATTTACAGTCGAACCTTGATAGCTCGAACACCGATGGCTCGTTTACCATGGCTAATTCGAACTCGTTTTTGAGTCCCTACGAAGTTCTTCCGAGAGCCCAATAAAACAAATATTTAGGGAAATGTTCTTAATTTATCGTGAAATTGTATGTTGTGTGTATTCATTAGAATCGCCTCATCGAGGCGATTCTAATGAATACACTCAGCATACAATTATTGTGTAGAAAATAAAAAAAATCCCTAAATTATCGCCATTTGCTTCCTGACTTGGGACCATAATTAACCCAAAGTGGCTCGAACCACCCATGTCTCGAACAATTTTCTATGGTCCCGAAGATGTTCGAGCTATCGAAGTTCGACTGTACAACGTTGCGTATCATATGTTTATTATACATTACGTTAACAAAGTTTTTTTATATATCTTCATAATTCTCCATAACATATAGTGAAAATATGGGTTGCAAGGGTCTTCAGTTTTAGGCAAATATTCAGAGTTCAGTAGTTTTAAACCAGCTTTTCAATGCGTGTTTACTTCTAGCAACCATTTTACTCCCCTTGGGAGCAAAGTCTTTTCTCATAGAGTAGACCCCTTTTCCGAAGGAAGGCAAAACAATTCTGACGGAGTTGCCTCCCCTAAAAGTGTACATTCACTTTTAGGCAAGAGATTGCAACCGGAAGTGGCTCTTTTATCTCAAAACAGCTGGAATTGATATATTATTCCTTTCATCACCGAATGACTGACAGTGACTATCCCTTCTCTGAATTTTGATACAGCCATTGATGCCTGTAGGATTTCAGTCGGTATCACTAGCAGAATGGCAAAAAGTGTAGACCATTATGAGCCGTCTCATCTGGATCTGTACTGTTCGCAAAGGTATCTGTATTGGTATGTGGGACGAAAGGCTACAAGCTAAGAAGTCATGTTCTCTTTGTTTGATAAGAAAAAGAAGAAAAGAGAAACTACAAAAAACAAAAAACAAAAAACAAAAAAAAAACAAAAAAAAAAAAACAAGAAAAAAGAAAAAAAAATTCCAAAATTTATCATTAGTTAATTCGTCTAAGGCTTTGAAGGTTCGTGTTAGCGTAATCTCGCATCGGCTCTATCACCTCTTGCCCCTACGCCCTCCCGGTCTTCTCAAAAACCGTCTCCATTGCGGTGAAGAACATCCTGGCAGACCGGAAGTTCAGGGATATCTTCTCTTAGCTTCATCTCCTTCAAGCTCTCGTCTTGAATAAAAATAAAAATATTCATAGTTCCAGATCAGAGGAGGTATCCACATAATAGTTTTCTTATTTCTTAATGAAAAAAATAATGTTGGTTCTCATTAACCCTTCTCTTGCTGAGCACGACATGCCCTGTCTTAGAAGAAGCCAACTGATCTGGATCTGCACTGTTTGTCATTAAATATGTGAATTTCTATCAAAAACCTGGATCAAGTAATCTGATTGGCTGGAAATTAAAGGTGGGCGTGGCATCTTAATTTATTCAGCATGACAAGGGTTAAAAGAGCCTCATCGAATCGCTTCTAAAGAGTACCCACGAGGAATCTTTAGTTGAGAAATAAGAAAATAAATCGGTATTGATTCTCATGGAAATTCACTGTATACAGTCGAACCGCGATGGCTCGAACACCGATGGCTCGTTTACCATGGTTAATTCGAACTCGTTTTTGAGTCCCTACGAAATTCTTCCGATAGCTCAAGAAAACAAATATTTAAGGAATTTTTTTTATTTTATTGTGAAATTGTATGTTGTGTGTACTCATTAGAATCGCCTCACTGAGGCGATTCTAATGAGTACACTCAACATACAATCACTGTGTAGAAAATCGAAAAGATTTCCCCAAATTATCGCTATTTTCTTCCTGCACTGGTGCCATGATTAATCCTCAGTGGCTCGAACTACCCATGTCTGGAACGAATTTCCATGGTCCCAATGATGTTCGAGCCATTGAGGTTCGACTGTATAATGTATGTTCGCTATCCTACATATTATGTATGTTGAAATTTGTATATGTGCTCATGGGCCAAATGGCTTATTGCATGAATAAATTACTTACTTACATATGCAGACCACTGTTACAAGGTTTAAAAGTGATGAAGAGGACACCAGAGATATAAATGAAAATATCCAAAAAATGTCACAATCACGAAGCACAGCCTTCGATTACGAAAACATACCCATATAATTTTGACCCTCTTAAACACAAATTTATATAGTAAACCTGGGATTTACAAGGGTATACATCATTTTTCTTATTTCTGCTCAAAAACATAGATAGTGGGTATTCGTTAGAACCGCCTCGCCGAGACGGTTCTAACGAGTACCCACAATTTATGTTTTGAGCAGAAATATGAAAAATATCAGAACTTTGATCTGAAAACATTCAGTTTTCTTTTGTGTGTGTGGTGAAATTTTCAGTATATTTCAATAGGCGTGTTTTCGTAATGCCGAGGCAGCAAAAGAAGGAGAGATGAGGAGAAAATAAGGACAACGCAAACGCCACATATAAAAAACAACATACGCAATATAGAAGAACCGCTTTGGAATGGTCAGTAGAGGGCGCCTAAACTATTTTTTTTTCGCGCGAAACCTCACTCTTAATTCTGATACAGCTCCAATTTACAAATATATGTTCGGTTCGCATAGGGATTCCCTACCTCACATATGTGAAACTTCATAGTAAAACACATATTATAAAAAAACACTGTGATGAAACAAAGCAGAGGGCGCAGTGTCGATCTGAAGCCAGACCACACACACACACACACACACACACACACAAAAAAAAACAAAAAAAAAACTCACGAACAGGAACAGGATGAGCTCGACCACAGACAATGATAGTCAGGCTTTGACCATCTGAAACAGATTGAGGAGGGAGCCATCATTTTGTCTGAGGTCCGACCCACCGTCTTGCAATTAAAGAGAGACCGACCCAACGTCATGCTGATTCAAGTGGCCATCATCCAAGCTAGGATTTCAGTTGGGACCAGGGATATGCAGCAGATGCGAGACTTTCTAACTTTTATCATTGTAGTTCAGGCTATAAAGAGATTTATCCATTTTAGGCTGAATAAGCGCCCCCACTCTTTATATGGGAAGACTCCAATTTCAATTTTAAGTTTGTCAGTCTATGAGTATTAGATATTCCTAGAAAAAATGGCTAAACCACGGAAGAATTCCCAGGGACTCAAAAACGAGTTAGAATTAACCACGGTAAACGAGTCATTGGTGTTCGAGTTATTGAGGATTTACTGTAGTTGCAAACAATGGAGACGCTAATCAGATGCCGTAGTCTGTGACGTCTGGTCTGGAGATCCGAATAAATTGAGCTTCTTTCCATACCCCTACACACTCTCCACCCATCCAGGTCTATCAACCCTTCCCCCCTGCCACCCCCACCACACACACACACACACACACACACACACACACACACAAACACACACACTCCCACCACAAACTCTCGACTCCGCTGAGAGATGAGGAATATAAGAATAAAAGAATCCATCATGAGTGTCTATGCAGAATAACATCACGAAAACATACCTATATAATTTTGACCCCCTTAAACCCCACTTTTATATAGTAAAACTGAGGTTTACAGGGGTATACATTATTTTTCTTATTTCTGCTCAAAACATATATTGTGGGTACTCGTTAGAACCGCCTCGGCGAGGCGGTTCTAACGAGTACCCACAATCTATGTTTTGTGCAGAAATATGAAAAATATTTTGAGTTATTTATCTGAAAATTTTCAGTTTTTGGAGATGAAATCTTCTATATATTTGAATAGGCGTGTTTTCGTAATGAGGAATTCTTGCATACCGCAAGTTACACTGGTGCTAGCAAATCTTATTTCACATTCCCTTATCCGTCCCATGGGAAAGATAACAAGAATTCCGCGGAAGGCGTCATCGCACCTGCTGGGGCAAAAGTCACAGGAGCCACAATCAGAACGTGGTTATTAAATAAGTTTATTTCATTCTTAGCAGTGCTTACTTGGAAAACTGGGTTGAAAAAAATGTAGACAAAGTGCCTAGTGGGGCACATATATTCCAGGCCAGTCCCATTCCCTCTAATGGCTATATCTTCAGCTCTGACTTTTCGTATCACACAGCCCAATGATAATGGAACGTTGACGTAAAATGTGTAAAAGTCACTGGAGCATGAAATATAGGTCAATGTCACGGGTCAAGGTACCTGCTAATTCGGTACATCAAGGAGAAGCACAATGCAGGGTATGGTGGTTGTAGGCCTTATAGTTGAGGAGTCAAATATAGGTCAAGGTCACCGGGTCAAGGTACCTGCCAAGCCAGTGCAATGAGGTGAAGCACTATGCAAGGTTTAGTGGTTGTAGGTCTTATATTTGAGGAGATACCGAACATCAACATAAAATGTGTCAAAGTCACTGGAGTGCACAATATAGGTCAAGGTCACCAGGTCAAGGTACCTGCCAAGTCAGTACATCGAGAAGAAGTGCTATATAAGGTTTGGTTGTTGAAGGCCTTACAGTTGAGGACATATGGAAGGGTGACATAAAAGGTGTAAAAGTCAATGGAGCGCGAAATATAGGTCAAGGTCACCCAGTGAAGGAACCTGCGGAGTCCGTACATTGAGGAGAAGCACTATGCAAGGTTTGATGGTTGCAGGCCTTACAGTTGAGGAGATATTGAACGTTGACGTAAAATGTGTAAAAGGCACTGGAGCGCAAAATATAGGTCAAGGTCACCGGGTCAAGATACCTGCCGTCAGTACATCTAGGAGAAGCACTATGCAAGGTTTGGTGGCTAGAGGTCTTATACTTGAGGAGATCTGGAACATTGGCGTAAATTATGTCAAAGTCACTGCAGCCAAAATATAGGTCAAGGTCACCAGGTCAAGGTATCTGCCAAGTCAGTACATTGAGAAGAAGCACTTTGCAAGGTTTGATGGTTGTAGGCCTTATAGTCGAGAAGATATCGAACGTCGACGCAAAATATGTCAAAGTCACTGGAGCGCAAAATATAGGTCAAGGTCACCGGGTCAAGGTACCTGCCAAGTCAGTACATCTAGGAGAAGCACTATGCAAGGTTTGGTAGTTGTAAGCCTTATAGTTGAGAAGATCTGGAATGTCAACATAAATTGTGTCAAAGTCAATGGAGCGCAAAATATAGGTCAAGGTCACTGGGTCAACATACCTGCCAAGTCAAGAGGTCAGGGAGATGTGTCATGCAAAGTATGATGGTTGTTGTAGAATTGTAGTTGATTAGAATACTAACTTCGACGTAAATGTCGAACTTCGACATAACAGAACTGTTAACAGACAGACGGACGGATGAACGGACAGACAAATGGAAAAGCGGGCACCTATGTCCCAAAGTTGGGAGGTCAGGGAGATGTTTCATACAAGGTTTGACGGTTGTTTAGTTTTATAGTTGATTAGAATACGAACTTTGACATAAATGTCGAACTTCGACATAACAGAACTGTTAACAGACGGTCAGACGGACGGATGAACAGACAGACGAATGGAAAAGTGGGCACCTATGTCGCAAAGTCAGGAGGTCAGGGAGATGTTTCATGCAAGGTTTGATGGTTGTTTAGTCTTGTAGTTGATTAAAATACTTTGACATAAATGTCGAACTTCGACATAAATGTTGACAGACAGACGGACGAATGGACAGACATACGGAAAAGCGGACACCTATGTCGCAAAGTCAGGAGGTCAGGGAGATGTTTCATGCAAGGTTTGATGGTTGTTTAGTCTTGTAGTTGATTAGAATACTAACTTTGACATAAATGTCGAACGTCGACATAAATGTTGACAGACGGACGGACGGACGGACGGACAGACGGACGGACGGACGGAAAATCGGACGCCTATATCGCACCCTGCTACAAGCAGGTGCGATAAAAATCGAGAATTTTCACTTGGTTTGATATACACTGGTGGTATAGGACGTCAAGGTACGCCATCGTTAAGGTTTACGTTTCTGAACTTATTGACGTCACTAAACGTCACGGTATTGTCAACACAATATGGCGGACGTCTGCAATCAAAATTACTGTATTATCAAAAACACACTTTCAGAAATAAAAGGTATGCAAGAAAAAGAATATATAATGGCTGTGAGGGACAGATAGAAAAATCCGTCTCTCGGGATCTAAGTCTTACATCACACGGCAAGCTATGATGCCAGACAGCAACTCTTGGAACGGATTTTTTCTATCTACCCCTCACAACCATGATCGATTCTTATATTCTCACATGGGCAAAACCCTATCTCATATGGGCAAAGGTGGGAGAATTTTTTTCTTAATGACTGGGCCATTTTCCAATGAGAGGCAAATCTTTCCATGTTATTTCGCTATGAGATGTGTCCCTGCGGACACATGACGTTTATACAAGGTCATATTAACGTCGATGCATCGTTGCACCAACTTTAATGTGACGTTGTATAAACGTCATGACGTTGCCTCGACAAATGGAGTTAAGCAAGGCTTTGTACTAACTTCAACACTGTTCAGCATGATGTTTTCTGCCATGTTTACAGATGCTTTCCAGGATGGAGACAATGGTATACCTATTAGGGAAACTTTTCAACCTAAGCAGGTTGTAAGCTTAATCCAAGGTGCAGACAGAAAAAATAACAATAAAAGAAAAAAAAAAAACAAAAAAAAAACAAACATCATTTTAGAGTACTTCCCTTTCTAGAAGGGGATTGATGTGCAAGAACGCAAATTGGAAGCAACAAAAAAAATGTCTCCTTTTTTTAAAAATAATGGTAGGAAGTCTTCAAAGTATGTATGGTTCGTCTGTCATTATTGACAATGACCAATCCTAATCAACTGTGTGAAGTGTTATTATTTGTGTGTTCTAAGATGGCTGATGAGACCAATCTTAGCTCTAAACTGCCTGTTACAGATAGAACAAGACAGGTCTGTGGAAGAAAGCTCTGTTAGTGATGCCTTAGCTCTGGCTTTCCGCTATGCACGTTTCTGCTCGGATTCGCTGATATTTTTGCTTCATATTCACCAGCGCCCCTTCTTATGAGGTCTTGCCACTTTGTTCGATCCTGTGCAATCTGTTCCCACGACTGTGTTGGAATGTTGAAGTCTTCAACTTGTAGTTCTCCATAGAGGATTTTCTTTGGCAAACGTTCATCAGGCATTCTGGTAATATGGCCTGTCCGTCATAACTGTGCCAATTTCAGAAGAGAATGTACACTCTGCATCCCTGCCCTTTTCAGGACTTCTGTGTCTGGAATCCTGTCTTACCATTTTAGAAGTTTTCTAAGACAGCTTGTATGGAAGTGGTTCAGTCGTTTGGCATGCCGTTGGTAAACTGTCCAAGTTTTGCATGCGTATAATAGTGCTGGCAGCACTACCGATCTGTATACTTTCTCCTTTGCGTCAAGTCTGATTCCACTTCGATCCCAAATACTTCCTCGTAGTCGGCGAAATGCTGCACTAGCTTTTGCAATTCTAGCATTGACTTCATCATCAATGTGCACAACTCTAGACAATGTGCTTCTAAGGTAGGTGAACTTGTCTACCACTTGCTGATTGTGAGATCATAGCTGTCACATGAATCGGATACTTGATCCACACCGTTTTGCATTTTCTCTTCCGTTGGAGCACCCTTTTCGATGTCATCAGCAAAGAGAAACTCATCTAGCATCATCCTGAAGGAGCAGTCTGATCTGGGTCCACACTGTTTGCAGAAATGACTTTTAAAATCACAAGCAGAAGACAAAGCAGACGACAATTGTTGTGATTGGCGCTTTAAGGGTTAACATTAGCATTCGTCTGCTTTCGACTTCTTTCAGGAAGTTGCTTCTTGCATGTCGCTTTACTCTGAAGAATTTTTGCAAAGTTCTGCCATGATTCAGTATAAAACCATTTGTCATAACTACGTATGGACCAAAAGATTTATCTATGTATTCAGTGCTTTTTAAAAAGTCGAAATTTTCCATTTTCCTCTTGCAAAAGCGGCTGCAACATATAAATATAACATCAATAGGGTACAGTGTAGTTAGTTTGGATGCAGGTTTTCAAACAATTGTCTGTAATTTTCATAGTTTTGTAAGAAAATATCAATAGCTTAAAATAAATGAAGAAAAACAAATTTAATATCCCCCACCCCTCGAAAAATAATTAAAAAAAATCAAGTTTACTACAGAAATTGAATAGGTTAGACCCAGCTCTGGTCAGATAGTTAATCTTTCAGTGAACATTAGAAAACAAAGCACAGACACAGAAACGATACACGGTTCCTGGCCCCAAGGCTAAAATATGTTTTCATGAAAATTTCTCAAATTACTTTAAAAACGTCTATTTTTTTCTTGCTAAACACTGTAATAAAACATGAAAATTTCTCTGATAATAAATGTGAAAATGCTATTTTTATTAGAAGAGAAAATTCATGCTCAGCTGAGTTGAGCATGATTTTTTTATAACATCGGTCTTGATCAGATCATATTTTTTGTCATTTAGAATAAAACGCCAATCGAAAAACCATCTTTCAGAAGGATTTCGAAAGCGCGGTAGGGTGAATATTTGGTATACCGATAAAATTGATTTAACTGCTCACTTTTATTTGTGTTGCTTTGTTGCTGAAAAAAAAGTTTTTATAACATTGGGCTTGATCAGATCTTGTTTTTATCATTTAGAATAAAACGCCAATCGAGAAAACATCTTTCAGAAGGATCTCGAAATCGCGGTAGAGTGAATATTTGGTAAACCGATAAAATTGATTTAACTGCTCACTTTTATTTGTGTTGCTTTGTGGCTGCTCGCTGAGGTTTTTTTTACCATGCTTTGTCCTCTTCGTTGTGTTATTGTTGTGTTTAGTAGATCCAGTCAAGCACTATTTTCACCATGCTGCGGGAACAGATCCCGAGGGTGTAAACATTTTGACATGCTCAACTCAGCTCAGCATGACATTCGCCCTGCTAATAAATCTAAAAAAAAAAAACCAAAAAAAAAAAAAACCTAACAACTGCAAATTCTCTCTAAACATAGCTGAGCATGAAATTTTCTGTGCTAATACATATGAAAATGCCAACTAGTTGGCATTTTCATATTTAATAGCAGAGAAAATTTCATGCTCAGCTGAGTTGAGCATGAAAAACGTTTTATAACATCGGGACCTGCTTGCTTAGCTTTTCTCTGATTTGAGGCTTGTGTACTGTATGTCATTGTTTGTTTACTCTTCCTCTTGGCGTCATTGGTAGGCTGTGTCTGTTATTATGGTTATTCCTGGATATCTTATATACTTCAGTCGACTCTCGTTATCTCGAATTCCAAGGGACTCTCTGAAATACTTCGAGATATCCATACTTCGACATATCAGATTTGCAGAATTGAGGAAAAAACTAATTCGAATACCACATTTAACAAATATATGTGTAACTGGACTCTTGAGATAGGTATATTGAAAATATTGTGGAAAAGAGGAGAAATTGCTCTTCTTCTTTTCCACAATATTTTTACCTATTGTTAGATTTTCATGTTTAGGCAGGGACCAGAATTTCACTTCGAGATAAGCGGTTATTCGAGATAAGCGAGGTCGAGATAACGAGAGTCAACTGTATTTTCTATGGCATATACGACTGGCCTAGACCCATACCCAGACTGCATACCCAGATAGGTGTGAAGTTTTATGGACACAAACTGGTTTAAACCCCAGTACTTGTTTCTTTTGACCGATCCGAGGCGGTGTCCCTGTTGAAGTTCTTCTTTCACTGTAAAGTAAATCTTCAATGACTTGAACACAGATACCTCGTTTACCATGGCTGATTCGAACTCGGTTTGAGTCCATAAAAATTCTCTGACAGCTCAAGGAAAGCAAGTATGTAAGGATATTTTCACAGGCGATTCTAATGAGTACACTCACATGACATTACTTTACAGAAGAGCGAAAATACATCTCTAAATTTCTTCCTTTTCCTCCTGTTTTGGTGCTATGACTGACCCTCAGTTGCACGAACTGCCAATGTCTAGAAAAATTGCATAGTCCCAAAGATCTTCGTGCTATTGACGTTCAATTGTATGTCTGTTTTAGCAACTGTGCTCATCACGAAAACATACCTATATGATTTTGACCCCACTTTTATATGTTTAAACTGGGGTTTACAGGGGTACACATTATTTTTCGTATCTCTGCTCAAAAACATAGATTGTGGATATTCGTTAGAACCGCCTCGGCGAGGCGCTTCTAACGAGTATCCACAATCTATGTTTTGAGCAGAAGTATGAAAAATATCAAATTTTTCATCTGAAAAATTTCAGTTTTTGGTAGTGAATTTTTCAATGTATTTGAAGAGGCGTGTTTTCGTAATGTGTTCAGTGGCGTAGCCAGAAAGGAATTTTTTAGAACATTCAGGAAAAATCTTGAAAACTATGCTTAGAATCGCTTCCAAAATAGGGACTACTCTTAAAGGAAAGAATTTGCTCAGAGGGAGCAAATTCTTTCCTTTAAGGACAGCCATCTACGGTAAAGAATCAGAGTATTTTATAATAATCGCATTTTATTATAAATACAGTTGGCTCTCGTTATCTCGAACTCGCTTATCTCGAATAACCGCTTATCTCGAAGTGAAAATCTGGCCCCTGCCGAAACATGAACATCTAACAACACGCAAAATAATATTGTGGAAAAGAGGAGAAATTGCTCCTCTTTTCCACAATATTTTTAATAAATCTCTAACTTCAAGAGTCCAATTACATATATATTTGTTAAATGTGGTTGTTCGAATAATTTTTTCCTCAATTCTGCAAATCCTATATGTCGAGGTACGGATATCCCGAAGTATTTAATAGAGTCCCTTGGAATTCGAGATAACGAGAGTCGACTGTATATTTCTTACGCATGTTACGCGCATGCGTAATGTGCGTATTGAGCGCTACGCCTATATTGTTGTTTCTTGTCCTTGCTCCTCAAAGTTCCTCTATGCTCGTAGCTTTTTCTAGGGCCGTATTGACCCTAAATATTCGGACACCTCAAGTCCTTACCATACTTGTTCTAAAATTTGAACAGGTACAATTTATTACCCGGTGTTGTGTCTAAAATTGCTGGGTGAGTAGCAAACGCATTTTGCTGCGTCTCATCTGGGTCTACACTGTTTGCTCAGGCCTGTCTGTCCGAATACATATGGTAAATACGGTAGCTTCATTAATACATATGCAGTTTTGCCAGGATCTACTTTAAAACCCATACGCTATGTTACCAGCCAGTGTAGATCCTTATTAGACAGCGCACATGCGCATGATGATTACAGTCTAATATTATCGCACATTCCATAAAATTCATTTGTCTAGTTGAAGAGGTTCGTATTAGAAAGAAAGAAAGAAATAAATAACCAGACAAAAGAAAGAAAGAAAGAAAGAAAGAAGGAAAGAAAGATAGAAAAACATACCTTGCTGCTCCTTCAGAGCGTCCAAACACACTTTGAGGATCCAGTTCGACAGCCTGAAAAAGGTCTAGTATTTCCCGAGGGTCAGCTCGTCCAAGCCTCGTTCTTCCTCGATGTCCTCGGTTTTCTCCTCGGCCAGGCCTCTCGCCATCACAGCATTTTCCAGAGCCTCGAGCTCAGAGGCCAGGTCTTCAGCATTTCCCTGGTCTAAATAACAAAATAATTTTACCACTATCTGGGCAAGTTTTGATGACTTTTTTTTTTTTTTTTTGTTTTTTTTGTTTTTTTGTTTTTTGTTTTTTTTTCCAAGAAAATAGGATTTGACATTTCATGCAAAAGAGACATTGCAGTATGTCGAGGATTTTCCCTTACTGTCTCAGGTGTTGAAGACCAGATTTCAGAAATTACCACATTGGAATTTTTATTACATCTTTCGGCAGCCCGATGTATGAATCAGAGCAGGAAGGAGGCTTTTATCATTGGGGGATAATTCAGTCATTTTTACCCACTCTCAAAAACTCCTGAATTAATTACTGATGGGAATTACATTTAGTTACATTTCTCTACGGAAAAGTTCTTGTCTCGACGTGACAAGAACAAAACACTGATGGAAATACAGTCGACTCTCGTTATCTCGAATTCCAAGGGACCCTCTGAAATACTTCGAGATATCCGTACCTCGACATATCAGATTTGCAGAATTGAGGAAAAAATAATTCGAACAACCACATTTAACAAATATATATATATGTAACTGGAATCTTGAAGTTAGAGATGTACTAAAAATATTGTGGAAAAGAGGAGAAATTGCTCCTGAGGAGCAATTTCTCCTCTTTTCCACAATATTTGTTTTGCCTGTTGTTAGATGTTCATCTTTCGGCAGGGACCAGATTTTCACTACGAGATAAGCGGTTATTCGAGATAAGCGAGGTCGAGATAACGAGAGTCAACTGTAATGGTTAAATGAATAATTTCAAAGCAATTTAATGCTGTGGGAGTGTTGATTTCCCATGTCTGCATAGCTGCAAAAAATTGAATTATGTACAAAGCAAAGTGTTTAAATAACCTCGTACTCTACTTAATCAGCAATTTACAGTATGAACATTTTATATGGATTACATTTTGGATTAAACAGACTTAACTTTGCCACGGTTCTGGCTTATCTTGAGCCTCCCTTGAAATGGAAGATATACGTCCGGAGTAGTTCCTTCCCCTGATGCGAAGACAATATCAGATGAGAGCGCCCCGTTCATGGTGTGCAACTGCACAACCTAATCTAGGCCTTTTAAATAATCGATAAGACAAAAATGGTTCACATCAAGATGCAAGCTCCTTTGAAAAAGAAAAAATGATATACATTGTATTTGCCCATTGATGCTTATTTTGCTCCAGACATTTGTATGATTAATGCAATAGAGTTAAGTTGTGTGAAGTTGGCGGAATAATGGGCACTGTGCATTCATCTGAGCATTAGACATAACAGGAATCCTGCGATGTCTAATTCTGTGGTGGGTATTGGGCATTCCATGGGAGCATTCAGATTTTGAATGCTTAGATGGGCATTGGGCATTCCATCGGAGCGATCAGATTTTGAATGCAAAGATGGACATTCCACTGTCGCATTCAAATTTTGAATGCTCAGATGGGCATTGAGCATTCTGACGGAGCATTCAGATTTCGAATGCTCTGATTGGCATTAGGCATTTAGACGAAGCATTCAGACTTCGAATGGTCAGATGGGCATTGGGAGCATTCAGATTTCAAACGCTGAGATGGGCATTGGGAGTTGCACAAGAGCAATCAGATTTTCTATGCTTAGATGGGCATTGGGCATTCAACAGGAGTATTCAGATTTCGAATGCTAGACGGGTATTGGAGATTCTCCTGGAGCATTCAAATTTCTAATGGTCAGCGGTGCACTGAGCATTTTACCGGAGCATTCAAATTTTGAATGCTCAGATGAGCATAGGCATTCCGAAGGAACACTCGGATTTCGGATGCTCAGATGGGCTTTGGGCACTCCACCGCAGCATTCAGATTTCGAACGCTAAGATCGGCATTTGGAATTCCACAGGAGCATTCAGATTTTCAATGCTCAGATGGGCATTGGGCATTCCACCTGAACATTCAGATGTCGAATTCACAGAGTGGCATTGGCCATTCTACCGGAGCATTCAGATTTTGAATGCTCTGATGGGCATTAGGCATTGTGCATTCCACCGGAGCATTCAGATTTCAAATGCTCAGAAGGGCACTGGGCTTTTCAACGGAGCATTCAGATTACAAATGCTAGACGAGCTTTGGGCATTTAACCGGAGCATTCAAGTTTCGAATGTTCAGATAGGCATTGGGAATTCGACCTGAGCATTCGGTTTACGAATGCTAGACGGGTATCGGACATTCTCCTGGAGCATTCAGATTTCTAATGTAAAGCGGAGCATTGAGCATTTCACCGGAGCATTCAGATTTTGAATGCTCAGAAGGGCGTTGGGCATTTCGACGGAGCATTCAGATTTCGAATGCTTAGATGAACATTGGGCATTCCACCGGAGGGTTCACATTTCGAATGATAGACGGGCATTGGGTATTCCATCGGAGCATTCATATTTCGAATGTCAGATGGCAATTGGGCATTCGACCTGAGCATTCAGATTTCGAATACTAGACGGGCATTGGGCATTCCATGGAGCATTCAGATTTCGAATGCTAGACGGACATTGGACATCGGAGCATTCGGATTTCGAATGATTAGATTGGCATCGGGCATTCCACCGGAGCATTCAGATTTCGAGTGCTCAGCTTTGCTGTGGGCATATCACCAGAGCATTCCGATTTCGAATGCTCAGATGGGCATGGTGCATTCCAATGGAACATTCAGATTTCCTAGACGCGCATTTGACATTCCATCGGAGCATTCAGATTACGAATGTTCAGATTGGCATCGGGCATTCCACCGGAGCATTCAGATTTCGATCTGAATGCGCCTGTGGAATTCCCAATGCCCATCTGAGCGTTCGATATCTGAATGCTCCTGTGGAATGCCAAATGCCCATCTTAGCATTCGAAATCTGAATGCTCCGGTGGAATGCCCAAATGCCTATCTGAGCATTCAAAATTCATATTTCGATTGCTCAGCTTGGCTTTTGGCATTCCACCAGAGCATTCCGATTTCGAATGCTCAGATTGCCATTGGCCATTCCAACGGAGCATTCAGATTTCAAATGATCAGATGGACATTCAGCATTCCACCACAGCATTCAGATTCCGAAGAATCAAATGGGCATTCCACTGGAACATGCACATTTAGGCGATTTCTACTGATCAGATTTATTGGGCATTCCAGCTTAGCATTTACATTTCGAATGCTCTGATGGACGGAGCCTTCATATTTCGAATGCTGCGATGGACATAGGTCATTCCGATGAAAAGATCAATGCCCATCTGCGCATTCGAAATCTGGAATGCCAAATGCCCATCTGAGCATTGAGAATCTGAATGCGCCTGTGGAATTCCCAATGCCCATCTGAGCGTTTGATATCTGAATGCTCCTGTGGAATGCCGAATGCCCATCTTAGCATTCCAAATCTGAATGCTCCGGTGGAATGCCCAAATGCCTATCTGAGCATTCAAAATCTGAATGCTCCGGTAGAATGGTCAATGCCCTTCTGAGCATTCAATATCTAAATGCTCTGGTTGAGTGTACAATGCCCACTAGAGCTTTAAATGAATGCTCCAGAGGAATGCCCAATGCCCATCTGAGCATTTAAAATCTGAATGCTGCAGTGGAATGCCCAATGCCAATCCGAGCATTCGAAATCTGAACACTCCGGAGGAATGCCCAATGCCAATCTGAGCATTCGAAATCTGAACACTCCGGAGGAATACCCAATGCCTATCAGAGTATTCGAAATCTGTATGCTCCGGAATGCCCAGTGCCCATCAGACCATTCAAAATCTGAATGATCCGGTGGAAGGCCCAATGCCAGTTTGAGCATTAAAAATCTGAATGCTCCAGTAGTATGCCCAATGTCCATCTGAGCATTCGAAATCTGAATGCTCCTGCGGAATTCCCAATGCCAATCTGAGCATTCAAAATATGATTGCTCAGGTGGAATACACAATGCCCATCTGTGCATTCGAAATCTGATGCTCCGGTGGAAAGTCCAATTATCATCTGAGCAGGCGAAATCTGAATTCTCCGGAGGAATGCCTGATGCCAATTTGTCTATTCGAAATCGGAAAGCTCCGTTGGAATGCCCAATGCCCATCTGAGCATTCGAAACCGGAATGCTCCGGTGGAATACCCAATATTTATCTGTGCTTTCGAGATCTGAATGCTCCGTCGGAATGCCCAATACCCATCTGAGCTTTCGAAATCTAAATGCTCCGGTAGAATTCCCAATGCCCATCCGTGCATTCGGTATCTGAATGCTCCGATGGAATGCCCAATGCCAATCCATGCATTCGAAATCTGAATGCTCCGTGGAAATTCCAATGCCCATCTTAGCATTGAAAATCTGAATGCTCCAGTGGAAAGCCCAAGGCCCATATGTGCACTCGAAATCTGAATGCTCCGGTGGAATGCCCAATGCCCATCTGTGCATCAGACATCACAGGATTCCTGTTGTCTAATGCTCAGATGAATGTCCAATGCCCATTGTTCCGCCAACTTCACACAACTATAGAGTTATTGTATTTGTATTTCATTCTATAGATCTGACTTGAATTTGCTTCCCCAATTCCGTTTAAAATGCAAAATTGAATATGTTTGCCAAAAGGCGTTATAAAAATATGTTCCCGATCCTCACCCACCCCAGCCCCCACCTCCGCACACACACTCACACACGACCCAAGATGCCCTTTGGTGCAGATATTTCCCTGGTATACTTAATGGAAACTTGTTTTTTTATCGGACGCGTGGGGGTGGGGAGGGGGGGGACTGTGGGTTGACAGGAGCATATTTTTTATAACAACTTTTATGAAACACATTCAATTTTGCATAATAACAGAAAATGAGAAAGAGAATACACCTGACTTGCGCTCTGACTGTATTCATTTAACCATTATTACCCATCAAAGTTGTGTTCTTGTTTTGAGACAAGAAATATTTCACAAAAAGAAAGGTAACAAATAATTCCCATCGTTTTGGACATGTTATTCATTCATGAGTTTTTGAGGTGGTAATATGACTGAATTATCTCCACATGATATAAATTTTCCTTTTTGCTATAATTCAGACATCGAGTTACCGGAATATGTAATAAAGATTTGAATATTGAAATTTCTGAAATCTTGGCTTCAACACCTTAGCCAATTAGAGGAAATCCAATATCTTCTTGTCTCCTTAGGAGACAATTTGTATGAAATGTGGAATTCTGTTTACTAGGAAAATTTTGAAAATATACGTTTTATATATATATTTCAGAAAATAAGGCCCCATATTTAATTGAATAATCTGGCATAAGTAAACAAGGCAGATGACCTGATCTGACTGCTTGAATGCGCTGTCTAAACTCGGCCAACGTTGTCAATATATGCAAAATCAAGAATGGTTCTACAAAAGCGGGTATTCAAATAGAGTAAGATATTTCGACGGTACAGAATAGCCTAAAACGAAAAAAAGATTACAATCTCTCCTGATTCTTTTGCACACCCTCCTCCGCCCCTCCTCTACCCCTACGCACTCCCATTTACATAGTCAGTACGGTTAAGTGCTTCCTGTGAATCATACTTTGTAAGCCTGGTTGTCTATTAAAGATCCTATTATCTCGGTCTGGAGCGCTCCTAAAGATCCCTCTTTGTCGATCTGAGCTGCTCTAGGACCCACTTTTTAAACCTATTTCTTTGTAATTTTTAGTTTAAAATCACCTGTTTTCATTGAGGAGCAGTTCCACAATCTCCGCTCCTCACTTTAAGGGAGGGGAGGGTGCTCAGAAATCTCCCTTTTTCCAGAGAACTGCTCCTTGGGCCCCCAATTTTTAAACCGGGAGATTGGGGAGGCGGGGTGGGGACGGGGTGTGGGGGTACAGCCGAATACTCCACTTTCAAATATGAGTACCACTTGGGCTTTTGCCCTTTCATTGTTTTATTTTTTTTTCCTGTTTTGATCACGTGACCTTGTAATTTCTGAAACCCTGAACCTCCACGATTCCCTCAATTTATTAGATAAGGTCAAAGTTTAACCTAATTTTTATATGTATGTATTTGCTCCAGAATATAGTGATATATAATTGTAAGTTTCATCACGAAAACATACCTATATACTTTTGACCTCCTAAAACCCCACTTTTATATAGTAAACGTTACGCCAGTTTTTAAGAAAGGTGACAAACAATTGCTTAACAATTATCGGCCTATATCATTGCTGAGTGGAGTAGGTAAAACTATGGAAAGAGCTGTACATAAACATGTTTATAACTATTGTATACAGCACCATATTTTCATAGCTTCCCAATCAGGCTTTATCCGAGGTGACTCGACAACGTATCAACTGCTACATTTATACGATACGGTAAGTTTTGATGCTAAAAGGCACTACAATATAATACGATACTGGTTGAAAGTTATAAAATCTTCTGACATTAAATACATTAAGATAATATATAATTTAATGCTACAAGATATCGAAAATAATCATGGGAAAATAAATTGGGCAGTTCTAGTCAAAAATTTGTTGGGATCTTTAGGTTTTAATGATGTTTGGATACAGCAGGGTGTGGGGGATGAGAAACTGTTTATGTTGGTTTTAAAACAACGGTTAAATGATAACTTTATGCAAACGTTGAATGCCGAATTAAACCAGTCAACACGAGCTTTGTTTTATAGGTCTATTTCGAATTTTAAATATCAAGATTTCTTAGATGTTGTTACTGTAAAGAAATTCCGAAATGCACTTGCGAGGTTAAGAGTAAGTTCACATAGATTAGAAGTGGAGGTTGGGAGGTGGAATAGACAGAGGGTTGAATATGCGGAAAGAAAATGTAGGATTTGCAACAAATTGGAAGATGAATATCATTTTATTTTTGAGTGTGCCATATATGAAGATTTAAGAAGAGATTATATACCAAGATACTACAGAATAAGACCAAATATGTTTAAATGCATAGAATTATTGAATACTTCAAATCAAAAGCACATAAATAAACTTGCAGCATATGTATATAAAGCATCTGAAGCTCGAAATGCAGCCTTCTTTTCTGGGTAATGTAGCTCTATTTTAGCCATTGTGTTACATAATTTTGATTATATTTGTCAATTATAATTTGTGCATTGGGGCATATTTATATATGTAATTAAATGAAATTAAAATGCAGTGTTAAAAGTTAAGGGAACATGAAGCCTGGAAACTGTCTTAAATTTCGTTTCGTTAAGACAGTGTCTGGGCGACATGGTCTCATTCATACTGCGATTAGTAAAGGTAATTAGATGCGTGACCTTCTAATGAGAAGGTCAATATCGTATCATAGCATCTATAAATGAAATATTAATACATTATGTACATTCTCTCCAAATATGTTTTGTGTGTGTGTGTGTGTATGTGTGTGTGTGTGTGCGTGTGCGTGTGCATGTGAGTGTGTGTTCTCAATCTTAGCATTATATGGCAGTGAGATACCAAAATGTCAAACATGAAGAATGATAAACTTCACTTTCTATGTTAGGTTAGGTAATTAATGTGATGAAACTTGTATTTGTATGTAAGCCTATCATATTTGTTTATATGCATGTTTGTACATGTTTATGCTCAAGGGCTATTAAGCCTATTGCATTGGAATAAAATTCTTCTTCTTCATCTTCATTTTGCGAAGCTGTGGATAATGGCAAAGAAGTTAGAATGTTTTTTTTTTATATTACTAAAGCGTTCGACAGGGTCTGGCATAAGGGGTTACTGCATAACCATAGGTATTTCAGGTAATTTGTTAAATTGGTTTGCTAATTATCTATCTAACAGAAAGCAAAGAGTAGTAATAAACGGAAAAATGTCCTCTTACCTTAATGTAACAGCTGGCGTTCCAATGGCTCAATTTTAGGCCCTTTACTTTTTCTTATTTATATTAATGATATTGTTTGGGAATTGGACTGTAGCATTAGATTATTTGCAGACGACACCAGCTTATACATTATAGTAGAGAATGCACTAGCAGCTGCTGACATAATGAACTCAAGCCTCTCGACTGTTCATACATGGTCTAACCAGTGGCTTGTTGATTTCAACCCAGTAAAAACTCAAACGATGGTTGTTTCGAGAAAGCGAATAAAGCTAAATCACCCCGACCTTATAATGGACAATAATATATTACAGGAAGTCAAGCACCATAAACACTTGGGTATTACCTTTTCTTCAGATCTGACTTGGCATAATCATATCGTTGAGATAACAACTAAAGGATGGCAGCGTGTTAATCTATTAAGAGTATTTAAATTTAGATTCGATAGAAAGTCTTTGGAACGCTTGTACATATCATTTATTAGACCTGTTCTAGAATATAGCGGAGAAGTTTGGAGTAATTGCACAAATCAAGATAAAAAACTATTAGAAGATATTCAAATTGAAGCTATGCGCATAGTTACAGGAGCAACAAAGTTATGTAGCATTGCAAAACTTTATGACGATACGGGCTGTGACACTCTGGAATTACGACGTGAGAAACAAAAGCTTATTATATTTTACAAAATGATGAACGGCCTCGCGCCAATATACCTAAATCAACTTGTACCGAACCTAGTCCAAAATCAATCGCAATATTCACTCAGGAATTCAAATAATCTACTGTTTGTTCATGCTAACTCGACATTATATTTTAACTCTTTTCTTCCATCGGTAATAAGGGCTTGGAATAATCTTCCCATTGAAATAAGGAACAGTATTTCAGTCACACAGTTTAAATGTAAACTAGCCGAGCACATCAACAAACCACCTATTTGGTTCCACTTTGGAAGTAGGAAAGCTCAAATTTTTCATAGGCGATTGCGACTAGAATGCAGTTCTTTAGGCATCACTTGTATCGCAAAAATCTTATTGACTCCCCTTTATGTTCTTGTGATAAATCCGAGACTACCAAACACTTCTTTTTTGAATGTCCAAACCACAACTCAACACGAATACGTATCAGAGTTCCTTCATCTACCATTGAAGACGTACTTATTTGGTGATGCAAGTTTATCGAGAGAAGAAAACGAAACGATATTTGATGCTGTGCACAAATACATTATTTTAACGAAAAGGTTTGATGTGAATTAAAGGAATACAAGACAAAATATTTAGACGTAAACGTCTAAGTACTGGCGCAGAGTTTGTTCATGTTTATACAGAGATATGGGACAAGGGTATATTAAGGTTTAATAAATTTTCAATGTAATATGTATAAAAGATACAATGTGATCTTTAATGTTTGCTTTTTTAAGCTTCATTAAATTTCTAGACTGATTTGAAAGTACAGTAGACATTACTTTGTTTATGACACAATTTGTTATAAGTTTTTTTTTCTTTTTTATTTGCCAGGAACGTCAGAAACCGACGATCCTGGCAAATATAAAAAAAAGTTTGTCACTGAGCCAATCGAATAGTCTACCATTTGTAAAAATCCAAAGCTATAATACGAGACCGGCGCGGTCTATAACTGTCATTGTGTTGTCAACTAACATTACTTATAAGTCGGGACAGTGGCGTCGTGTCGGAATAGCATCTGGGAAACTTTGGGAATCCATTTTGTTTCTCTCTCTCTCTCTCTCTCTCTCTCTCTCTCTCTCTCTCTCTCTCTCTCTCTCTCTCTCTCACACACACACACACATGTGTGTCTTTGTTAAAATTTCTGTATGCAATTTGCCAAATTCAACGATAGTAGCCTTTTTGTTCTACACTCGTTTGTTCTGTTTAATATATATGCTCGGAAAAGATTTCACATAAGCTTTAATTAGCTTGTTATCTGATCCTCTATGTCATTTTTGTATGTTTGTGTTGTACTCATTATATTTAATAAACTATTGTTTAAACCAAAGCTGAGGTGGCTCTAATGAGTATGTGAAATATATTTTAGTGCAAAAATAGCAAAATCAACACTCTGCATACCACTACCACATTTCTGCTACGTATTTGGGCAGACAGACCCTAACAAACGCAAACAGTGTAGACTCAGATCGGACGCCACAGAGCTCATCGTCTGATCAGGGTCTATACTATTGGCCACTTATATACATCGTTTAGACACATCAAGAAGTAGAAAAATAGACGTATTCAAATATTAGAACAAGTACGGTAAGGAGCCAAAGTTTCAATTGTTTGGAGTAAATGAGGTATTCTTTTTTTTTTTCAGAAAACTAGAAAATAAAAAATATGTAAATCCCAGTAAGCATTATACATAAATCTATTGCGGGCCATTATCGGCCCGTCAGGGTAGCTGACGGGCCGATAACGGCCCGCTATAGATTTATAAAGAATGCAAGCTGGGATGAACCGGGGACAGCATATCCTAAATGACTGCTTGTGCCAATGAACCAAAGCATCTTCAAGTCGATAGGGACGACTCTGATTAGATTGCGCGGATGCGCATGTTGATTTGAGACTTCGCTCGGCGCAAATTTAATCTTGTAAGAAACTCTGTGCCCAAGCTCGAATAAGTAAATAAATAAATAAATAAACAACTTACATCTAGCGGCCGTGAAGGCCACAAGACCAAACCACACAACCAAAGAAATCCAGCTGCTCATGATGAGAATGTCATCCAGGGATGAATTGTAGCTGCCTTTATACCCCGTTTATGGTGGCCAGAGGTCATAAAACTTATTTCATTTTGTTCAACAGTGCGATTTATGGACCCATGCTCTACTAGCTGTAACAAAACAACTCCTACCTGTTAATGACCAATAAAAAGGGAACCCAACTATTCAGGGGACTTGTAGACTGGCTCCAGTACAGTCTAAAACCTAAGTAATATGATTATAAACTTTTATATAGTGCATTATCAAAGAACACTAGAGCTGGTGTTTGTAAAACACTATGCCCCAAACTGCCTGACTCTTACACTGCTTCCCATGACGGTAACAATAGTACAAATATATGAGATTTCAATGTTATTTTATCAAAGGGATGTAACTCTAAAATAGGAGATAATTGGGATAAGAAAAAAAATACGGATCACCTATTTTTTCATGAGGAATCAAAATATGAAATTTCAATACATTAACTTAATCAGGTTGTCTACTCATCACTACCAGTCTATTCATCAAGTTTCAAGGCTCTAGCTCCAATGTTTTTTTCTAGATATTTTGCTGACATGGTAAAAATGTCCAAAATTACAAAGGGCCATAACTCATGAATTATTTTTCAGAATGTCTTCGAAAGTTAATCAGATCATATACTCATCACTATAAATCTATTTCCTAAATTTCAAGGCTCTAGCTCCAACAGTTTTTGAGATATTTTGCTGACAACGTAAAAATGCCCAAAATTACAAAGGGCTATAACTCAAGAAGTATTTTTCAAAATTTCTTCAAACGTTAATCAGGTTGTCTACTCATCACTACCAGTCTAGTCATCAAGTTTCAGGGCTCTAGCTTCAATAGTTTTTTTTTTTTTTTTTTTTTTTTTTTTTTGGATATTTTGCTGATAAGATTACATCCATATTTTTTCAAAGGGCCATTACTCAGAACAGGGGCATAATCCTCTCAAGAAAAAAATACGTGTCAGCTATTTTTTCATGAGGAATCCATGTAAGAAATTTCAAAACAGTAGCATTCACGGTTCTAAAGTTATGCTATGCATCAAAAAGCGTGACGAACGGACGGATGGACGGACGGACGGACGGATGGAAGGACGGACGAACAACCCAGAAGCAATATGCCCCTCCAACTTCTTTGAAGTTGGGGACATATTTATAAGAATAAATATTTAGTCACTGGAGACTGGAGCCAGTCTAGTCTAAAACCAAATATAATATCATGACTATAAAGTTTTGTTTTAGTGTATTATCAAAGAGGATTATAAGAGTAAATATTTAGCCACTGGAGACAGGGGCCAGTCTAGGGAATTATGCACTGGAGAATTTTCGTCATTTCCGTAAAAGAAGATTGTGACTTCCTGTTGGGCTTACAGCAAACAACCCCATTTCTGAAAAGGGGTATAGGTATACATTACAAGGAAAAAAATCGCCCCAAAATCTTTTCACTTTATAGTATTTACCTTTCAAGAAGGGAGGAAAATAGAATTTTGATAGCACTGTCTCCTTTGAAAGTGTATCTTTAGTTCTAAAAACAGTGAACAGTCAGTTCAAAGTATTCCAAACGTTTGATCACTGTCTACGCCTTATGGTATTCATTCAGTATGGTATTTCAGAAACATAAACCTTCACTGAAACGGTGATGTGTTTGACCAGGGCCCATTTGTTCAAAGCGTCGTTAGCTTAACGAGCTCGTTAAAGGTCATTTCGTTAACTGTTTTAGCGGATTCAGTATACAATATTCTGATAGTTTTTGCTGAAAAAATGTGAGTAGCTTTTGCACTGCAAAAGCTACTCACATTTTTTCAGCAAAAAAAAAAAAAAAAAAAAAAAAAAAAATCAACATATTTGCGTATCACTCGATATGAATTTTAACGGATCTTTAACTAACGACATCGTTAGTTTTGAACAACTGGGCCCAGAGATTTGTAATCTCTTCAAGAAATGGTGTTTTATCTGTCACCAAAACGGCAAAATCTGACCACCCTTGCATCGGGAGAAAAACGAGTTTTGTTCCGTATTCGCTTAAAGGACTATAATTCCGGTCTGATAACATGGAAGACTAAATAAGAGGTTAAAATACATCTCCCGATTTTGGATAATTGAAGAGCGTGTCTAAATGTCAGCCTTATTTCAACTCATTCCCACCTTCAATGCCACCTAACTGGTCTCAGATCATTAAAGATCCTAGTGTGACGACTACAGCGTCTTCTACTATTGGCCTTATACTAGTGTCTGATGTTGACAGGATTTCGCAATCCGGACCTCTTGACGTTGGTCTAAGTAACCATTCTTTGATTTGCTGTACTAGGAAAATAATCAAAACTGTTTCAACAGGGAGGACTTTCAGATGAATTTGTTGAACGCTGACTGGTCTTAAGTAATGAGTTCTTATAATGTCATAGATGCCTGGAGTAGATTTACATCAATTTTTATGACTGTTATTGACAATACTGCTCCCATTAAAGAAGTTGGCGTAGGACTGAACCCTGGATTGACAATGAAATATTACACTCAATTAATGAGCGTGATAAAGCCTATCAACTATTTAAAAGGGATAAATCTAATTATACTTTTTCTGTTTTTAAAGACTGCCGGAATAGAACATCATTACGAAAACACGCCTATTCAAATATATAGAAAATTTTATCTCCAAAAACTGAAAATTTTCAGATTAAAAAACTCTGATATTTTTCATATTTCTGCTCAAAACATAGATTGTGGGTACTCGTTAGAACTGCCTCAACGAGGCGGTTCTAACGTGTACCCACAATCTATGTTTTTGAGCAGAAATAAGAAAAATAATGTATACCCCTATAAACCCCAGATTTACTATATAAAAGTGGGGTTTAAGGGGGTCAAAATTATATAGGTATGTTTTCGTGATGCGAAATTTGATCTATCGAGCTAAGAAGGACTACCAAAGTCTAAAATTGAAAGTGAAAATAAACACTTAAAATCACTTTGGCAGTCTCTCAGAAATTTAAAAATGTTATCAGAAAAGTATAAAAGTAAATCATGTACAAGTTCTATCGGACACAAAATCGACAATGTAGTTTATTTTGATAAGGCAATCTGTGCAGAAAAAATTCAATGAATTTTACTACTGTGGCATCAAATTTGTCCAAAACACTACGTCTCAATAAGTTTAGCAAAACGTTTGTAGAATTTTTTTTACCGCAGTAAGGGGATAAAGCCGAATAATTTTTTTTTTTTTTCTGTAATCTCTGAAAACAAAGTTTTGAAATACCTGAATGCCATGAGTGTTAATAAAGCCACCGGACGATGGTTTACCCTCCCGTTTTGTAAAAGGTGGTTCATCTATTATAGTTGGCCCACTTATACTTACACAATGTCATTAATTCTTTAAAATTTCATGTAGGTCTTCGGAGTCTGATCTGGATCTGCACTGTTTGCCCTTGTTCCTGTTCAGATTTTACAGATAATCCTGGTTACACAACACTCTGAATTTCTTATGAACGCGCGGTTTGATTTCATTGACCAATGATAATCACGTGGACAACAACCTTAAGAAAATTTAAGTGTATGTATACCATGGATCGATTGTAAATAATTGACCAAAAATTGCCTTCTAGAAAAGGCCGTTTGAAATAATGAAACTGGATTATAAAATAAGTCAAGTAATTTGTGCCCGACTGAGTCCAGTATCTTATCTTTGTTAATGAGAAGTTAGCCTAGCCACTAGGCGTTAAAATGAATAATATGGAAACAAAATCATCTATTTGCATTAAAATGAACAATATAGTAGTTTTACAGTTAGTCTACTCTCCTTTCTCAATTTTATTAATCTTAGCCAAGATATGTTTTGGAGACTCTACTATATAGACTTGCCACTGTTAACAAGTTGATAATCTTTCAATAATAAACAAAAATGATCAGACTTTTATTATAAGACTAGCAGCTAGTCTAGTCAGAAGTAGACTCTTCCTCTTTGCGTCATTGTTAGACTATGCTTAGACTGGCTCCAGTCTCAAGTGACTAAATATTTTTCTCATAATTCTGTTTGATAATCCACTAAAA
Source organism: Anodontia alba (assembly GCA_964016985.1). Taxonomy (NCBI): domain Eukaryota; kingdom Metazoa; phylum Mollusca; class Bivalvia; order Lucinida; family Lucinidae; genus Anodontia; species Anodontia alba. Next base: position 5,210,924 of record OZ024835.1, on the reverse strand, counting down.
TAAAACCAAGAAAATATCATGACTATAAAGGCTGGTCACTAGTGACCAGCCTTTATAGTCATGATATTATTTTGGTTTTATTTTAGTGAATTATTAAATAGATTATAAGAAAACAAAAAAACAAAACAAAAAAAAAAAAAAAAAAAAAAAAAAGACAGTTAGTCACTGAAGACTGGAGCCAGTCTAGACTATGCTCTGTGGTTGTGGCTCTTTCTGGACATCTACACAGTTTGAGCCACGCCAAGCGACAATAAGCGTTCGAGCATGCGCAAAATGAGAAGAAATACATCATCCTGCACATGCGCAAAGTATCATCAGGGCATTTGCTCTCTATTGAAACATTTTATAGTATCAATGATTCTGTTGTGGACAGTGAAGGCCCTGATCAGACAGCGGATGCACAGACTGATCTTGGTCGTTGCTGTTCACATATGTTCGAAGACACATTTTCAAATGGCGCGGCCCATTTTTGCTCGCCAGTTTCGGCGAGCGAGCTTTAGATCCCTGAACACTGGTAAGCCGCAGCCGTGCACGATTAGTTATTTTTGTTCTTATCCACCATGAGATTTTTTGACCGGCATTGACCTGTATTTGAGATCATTCGATTTTAATTCTATGTTTGATTTATCATAGTGCATTCTTTTTGTTCATTCCCTAGAGTGTTTGGGTATCCGAGACGTATCTAATGAGTACCCACAAAATATGATTTTGCGAAGAAATCAGAATAGAATATGACCTTTTTTAACTTGAAAATGACTTATTTAGAGTTATGGCAAGGAAGAGTACACTTTAGCCATGTCATGGGAAAAGAGTCGATATACCATATGCATACAGCAAAAATAAGATGAGCCTGCTCAGTCGTGCAGTCTCGCCAGAACCTATTCTTTTCGCTCACGTAAGCGTTAGGCCAAGGAACTTCAGCATGAGAACTACACATGGGGACTTGCTAACGGGCCAGACGTATACCTTGGTTCCACGGAAAACCTGTCTTCCCTAAATTTTCCGTAGGCATTACGAAAACACACCGATTCAAATATGTTGAAAATTTCACCACCAAAACCTGAAAGTTTTCATATAAAACTTCTGATATTTTTCATATTTCTGCTCCATAGACTGTGGGTACTCGTTAGAACCGCCTCGTCGAGGCGGTTCTTACGAGTACCAACAATCTATGTTTTATGAGCAGAAATAAGAAAAATAGTTTGACTATATAAAAGTGGGGTCTAAGGTGGTCAAAATTATATAGGTATGTTTTCGTAATGGTTAACGAAGTGCTTTTTCTGAAGGTAATACGAGTACTAACATGTGTTTTCTTCTTCCTTAAAAAAATTCTCCTCTAAAAGAAAACAGTTTTTTACAATATCCCTTAGAGTCAAATTATTTCCGCTCTAGAGCAGACTCGTTTGCAGTTGGAAAAAGGTCATTTCAGAGTTGTGGTGAGTATATACAGGTGAAGCATTTGATTAAAAAAAATCACCCAATGAGGCACTTCTTTTTTTCATCACGAAAGCATACCTATATAATTTTGACCCCTTTAAACCCCACTTTAATATAGTAAAACTACATGGGGTTAACATGGGGTATACATTAATTTTTGTTATTTCTATCAAAAACAATAGATTGTGGGTACCCGTTAGAATTGCCTCACCGAGGCGGTTCTAACGAGAATCCACAATCTATGTTTTGAGCAGAAATGTTTTTGTCTGACATTTTTCAGTTTTTGGAGGTGAAATTTTCAATATATTTGAATAGGCGTGTTTTCATAGTACTGATAGTTTCTTATTTCTCCATGAAAACGTATGTTGTGGATACTTCTGATGGGTCGCCACAAAATATATTTTCATGGAGAATTAGGAAAAATTTTATGTCTTTTCGACTGAAGAAAAATTCTGCCTGATTTGGTACATTTGGTACTACAGTCGATTCTCGTTATGTCGAATTCCAAGGGACTCACTGAAACACTTCGAGATATCCGTACCTCGACATATCAGAGTTGAGAGAGTAAGGAAAACAATAAATTGAACAACACATTTAACAAATGAATATGTAATTTGACTCCTGAAGTTAGAAATATATATATATAATAATGTGAAAAAGAGGAGAAATTGCTCCTTAGGAGCAATTTCTCCTCTTTTCCACATTATTTTGTTACCTGTTGTCATAGTTGCATGTTAAAACAGGGACCAGATTTTCACTTCGAGATAAGCGGTAATTCGAAATAAGCGAGTTCGAGATAGCGAGGTTCGACTGTATGTAAGTACTCCATCTTATGTAGAGATATCAATATGTAAATTTACCTGGAAGAGGACTAAAAAGGTATGAATTATATTTTACAAGTCGACTATTATAGTCGATTAGCAGTCGGTTTTACCAAACCGATGATCGACTATGAAATTCTGGCTAATTCCAAACACAAACAACAAATACGGATTGAAAAATAAGTACGCCAAGGCAATAAAACAGGTAAAAAATTAAATTTTAATGTCGAAAGGCGTATACACTGAAACATGTTTAGTTTTCCGAAAGATACAAAATATTTGGGCAGATAATGTATAGTGAACCCCCGTTACAACGACACCATTTATTCACAAAGATGTCATACAAATGAATTTGATGTTAAAAGAAATTCCTAATGAGCAGAATTGTTTGTAAGAAAGGCCTTGCTTTATTCTTATTTTTTTCATAGAATGTTTTGGACAGTGTAAGAATCGCCTCAATGAGACGATTCTAACAAATATCCAAAACATATTTTTCTTGGAGATTTGAGTACAATTTTCTTGCATAATTTCTGATTAGCTGTCACCTCTTGAGAGAAGGGTTCATGCCAGTCAAATACTCACTAGAACGATTTTGTCGTTGTATCGAGTGTCGGTATAAAGAGAATTGACCGTAGATGTCGTACTACAAGAACCTTGTTTGACATATGCAAAGAGCCACGATTGTCTTATATATGATGCGCAATGCACAAAACGGCCCTTATGAAATTTGCGGACAACGCAGGGTGATCAGGGCCTACGTTGCCTGCTTAAAGAATCTATAGATACTGTAGTATATGTCGATGAACCGAGAATATCAGACTGCACGGATGCACACGCTCATCTCATCACGAAAACATACCTATGTAATTTTGAACCCCTTAAACCCCACTTTTATATAGTAAAACTGGGGTTTACAGGGGTATACATTATTTTTCTTATGTCTGCTCAAAAGCATAGATTATGGGTACTCGTTAGAACCGCCTCGCCGAGGCGGTTCTAACTAGTACCCACAATCTATGTTTTGAGCAGAAATATGAAAATTATCAGGAATTTTCATCTCAAAATTTTCATTTTTTGGTGGTAAAAAACGCAAGGCATGTTTTCGTAATGTAAACCTTTGCTGTTTGCATATAGCATAAGGGCATTTTTCCCAGGTCGCGTATCATATGTATATATATAGCGCCATAATTCTCCATAGTATACAGTGAAAATATGGTTAGCAGGGGTCTACAGTTTTAGGCAAATATTCAGAATTAAGTAGTTTTAAACCAGCTTTTCAATGCGTGTTTACTTCTAACAACCGTTTTACTCCCCTTGGGAGCAAATTATTTCCTTATAGAATAGACCCCTTTTCCGAACGACGGCAAAACAATTATCACAGAGTTGCCTCTACTTATAGGTAAAGGACTGCAACCGTAATTGGTTCGGTTTTTTTTTTTTTTTTTTTTTTTTTTTTTTCTCAAAACAACAAGGACTGATATATTTTTCCTTTTATCCCCGAGTTTCTTACATGAGCCGTCTCATCTGGATCTGCACTGTTTGAAAAGGTATCTGCATTGGTCTGTGGGATGAAAGGATTATACAAGCTAAGCTGATAAGAAGTCATATTCTCTTTGCTGATAAGAAAAGGAAGGAAAGAAAAACTACAAAAAAAAAAATGCCAAAATTTGTCATTGGTTAATTTCGTCCGAGGCTTTACCCAGCAGACACATGACATCTATACAACGTCGCCTCAACGTCGATGCAAAGTCATGACGTTGCATCGACGTTGAGACGACGTTGTGTAAACGTCATGTACCTGCTTGGAAAAGGTTCATGTACACATAGTCTCGCATCGGCTTTTTCACTTCTTGCCCCAACGCCACCTCGGCTTTCTCCATCGCCATCTCCATCGCGGTATAGAACATCCTGGAAAACCGGGAATACAGGGATATACTCTCTTAGCTTCATCTCCTTCTAGCTCTCGCCTGAAATAAATAATATGAAAATAGGCTTAGCCTTAATGCGAGCACAGCACAGAAAATGAAAAAAGGTTCTTGAAAAGATATTGTCAATCACAAATCATTGTTTCAGTTTGGAATAAAACACTAAAGAAGAAAACGTCTTTCAGAGGGATGTCGAAAGCACAGTATGGACAAGATAAGATTTTGGTTTTATTTTTTTTTATTTTTAATTTATTTATCTATTTATTTTTTCATATTTTTCATGTTTGTTGTCTTATTATTAGGCTGAGTTGATCCTGTCTAGCATTTTCATCACGAAAAAAAATAATAATTTCGACCCCCTTAAACCCCACTTTTATATAGTATACCCACAATCTATGTTTTGAACAGAAATACGAAAAAATATCGGAATTTTTTTATCTGATTTTTTTTCCTTTTTTTTGGTTGTAAAATTTTCAATATTTTTTGAATAGGCGTGTTTTCGTAATGGATCACCATGTTGGGGAAGGAGCTGGTTTGTTTTGCTTTTCTTTCTGTCTGTAGCTTGTGTACGGTCTGTCACGTTTTGTTTGCTTTTCCTGTTGTTGTCATTGGTAGCTATATTCTGTGATTGAGGTTCTCCTTGGACCGCTTCTATATTGCAGGAGATCTTCAGTAGCTCGAACATACAGTCGACCCCTATTATCGATCTCGCTTATCTCGAATAACCGTTTATTTCGAAGTGAAAATTTGGTTCCTGTTCTAACATGGATATCTAACAACAGATATTAAAATATTGTGGAAAAGAGGAGAAATTGCTCCTTAGGAGCAATTTCTCCTTTTTCCACAATATTTTCAATATATCTCTTAACTTCAGGAGTCAAATTACATATTCATTTAATAAATGTGATTGTTTGATTTATTGTTTTCTTCAATTCCGCAAATCTGATATGTCGAGATACGGATGTCTCGAAGTATTCCAGAGATTCCCTTGGACTTCGAGATAACGAGTCGACTGTATTTGGGACTCTGAAAATTTGTCCCAAAGATGTTCGAGCCACTGAAGTTCATTTGTACATCGGTTATTGCAGCTGTCCGAAGTGGACGCACAATGTTGAAACAACGTCGATTCAACGTTGATTCAACGTCAAGGACGTTGATTCGACGTCAAGGACGTTGAATCAACGTTGAATCGAGGATGTTTCTTCGTTGTGTGCCTCCTGGGTGTGCTAATGTTTCTTGTCGTTGTTCCTCAGTGTCCCGAGGAAATTGCGCTCCATGCTTGTAGCATTTTCTGGGGCGGCTTCATAAATATCTTTGCACATTTGTGCAGTCAAGCCAGGATCTGCTTTAAAATCAATGCATTATGGTATCGGCGAGTAGATTTTTATTAGACATCGCGCATGCGCATGATGATTTAAGTTTATGATGGATGCACTTGACATCAGATTTATTTTTTCTATTCATTATGAAAACATGCCTATTCAAATACATTGAAACTTTTACAACTAAAAAAAGGAAAAAATCATATAAAAATTCTGATATCTCAAAACATAGATTGAGGGTACGCGTTAGAACCGCCTCGTCTCGTCTCGTATGATTTTGAGCAGAAATAAGAAAAATAATGTATACCCCTGTAAACCCCAGTTTTACTGTATAAAAGTGGGGTTAGAGGGGGTCAACATTATATAGGTGTGTTTTCGTGATGTGAAGAGGTTCGCATTAAAAAGAAAGTAAGAAAGATGGAAAGAAATGAGAGAAAAAGAAATGAAACAAACAAGAGAGAAAGAAAGAAAAGAAACAAGCAAACGAACAAAAGTAAGAAAGACAGAAAGAAAGAAAGAAAGAAAGAAAGAAAGAGAAAGAAAGAAAGAAAGAAAGAAAGAAAGAAAGAAAGAAAGAAAACAAAAGAAAGAAAGAAAGAAATGAAAGAGAGAAATGAAGTAAACAGACAAAAGAAAGAAAGAAAAGAATGAAAGAAAGAAAGAAAAAAGAAAGAAACATACCTAGCCGCTCCTTCAGAACCACCAAATACACTTTGAGGATCCAGTTCACCAGACTGAATAAGGTCCAGTATTTCCTGAGGTGTAAGTTCGTCCAAGCCTCGTTCTTCCTCGACGTCCTCGGTGTCCTCCTCGGCCAGTCCTCTCGCCCTCACAGCATTTTCAAGCGCCTCAAGTTCAGAGGCCAGGTCTTCAGCATTTCCCTGGTCTAAATAACAAAATTATTTTACCACTCTCTGGGCTACTTTTGATGAAATGTGTTCTTATTTTTTCCTATAAAATTGGAGATGACATGTCATGCTAATTGTCTCTTTAGGAGACAATTTGTATGACATTACGAAAACACGCCTATTCAAATACACTGAAAATTTTACCACCAAAAATTGGCAATTTTTCGGATAAAATATTCTGATATTTTTCATATTTCTGCTCAAAACATAGATTGTGTGTACTCGTTAGAACCGCCTCGTTAAGGCGGTTCTAACGAGTACCCACAATCTATGTTTTTGAGCAGAAATAACAAAATAATGTATACCCCTGTAAACCCCAGTTTTACTATATAAAAGTGGGATTTAAGGGGGTCAAAATTATATAGGCATGTTTTCGTGATGAATGTCAGATCCTATTTTTACTGGGAAAATCAAGAAAAATATGCTTATTATTTGACATTTAATAAAAATAGCTACCATATTTAATAGAATAATCGGGCACATGAAGTAAACACGGTACATCATCTGGTAGTGAATTATTCTTTAAGCGGGTAAAAGTCCTGATCAGACGGCGCGAATGTGCAGGCTAAACTCCGCCAACGTTGTCCACATACGCAAAATCAAGAATGGTTCTACAAAAGCAGGTATGCATATAAAGAAGGATACTTCGATGGCACAGAATGGCTTAAAATGAGAAACAGATTTCAATCTCTCCTGATTCTTTGCACCCCGTCCCCCGCATCCTCCCCCATTCCTAGGCAGTACGGGTAAGTGCCCCATGTGGACCCTAATTGTTTGGCCTAGACGTTTACTAAAGACCCCACTACTTTTTGTCTGGATCGCTCCTAAAAACCCACTTTATCTACCTGGGCTGCTCAAATACCCACTTTGCGAAACTACAGTCGACCCTCGTTATCTCGAATTCCAAGGGATTCACTGAAATACTTCGAGACATCCGTACCTCGACATATTAGAGTTGAGAGAGTGAGGAAAACAATAAATTGAACAACCACATTTAACAAATGAATATGTAATTTGAATCCAGCATGAAGTTAAAAATATATATATAAAATAATGTGGAAAAGAGGATAAATTGCTCCTTAGGAGCAATTTCTCCTCTTTTCCACATTATTTTGTTACCTGTTGTCATAGTTTCATGTTAAAACAGGGACCAGATTTTCACTTCGAGATAAGCGGTATTTCGAAATAAGCGAGTTCGAGATAACGAGATTCGACTGTATATGTTTCTTTGTAATTTTTAGTTTAAAATCTTCTGTTTTTCAGTTCCAAAATCCACACTCTCCATTTTCAGATAGGGTGCTCAAAAATACCCCAATTTCCGCGAAGGCCGCTCCCTTGGCCCCCAGTTTTTAAACCGTGGGGCATAGTTATACTTCTTTCATATATAAGTACCACCTGGGCTTTTGTCCTTTCATTGTTCTTTCCTATTTTCATCACGTGAACTTGTAATTTCTGAACCCCTGAAACCCAGCGATTCCCTCAGTTAACTGGATAACATCAACGTTTAACCAAATTTTAATATATGTTTTGTTTTCACCCAAACAAGATAATATATATTTGTAAGTTTTTTATACATATTTATCCACAGAAACATATGTTGTGAGTACCTTCTAACTGCCTTTCTGAAGTACAGTGAACCCTCGTTACAACGAAAGAATTTGTTCCCAAAGACGTTGCCATTAAAACGAATTTGCTGTTGTATAGAATACTTAATGTGCAGATTGATATGTAAGGAAGTCTTGTTTTGTTACTATTTCCTTATAAAACATATGTTTTGGATGTTTGTTATAATCGCCCATCTGAGACGGTTCTAACAAATATTCAAAACATATGTTTCTTTTAAGTATAAAATACAATATTCTTGCATAATTGTGACTAATTGTTACCTCTTAAGCGAAAGTTTTTTGTCAGTCAAATTGTCATTATAACGAATTTTGTCGTTGTATCGAGTGTCGGTATAAAGAGGGTTGACTGTATATGTTTTTGCACCCGAACAAAATAATATATATTTGTTTTGATACATATGTTAGCACAGAAACATATGTTGTGAGTACCTTCAAACTGCCTTTCTGAAGTAATTTAAATGAATATCCACATGTTTTAAGAAAAAAGCTGAGGCGGTTCAAAGGAGTTTGTAAATTGTATGTTGGTGCAAAAATAGCAAAACTTACTTTCTGTATACCATATTTATACTAGGTATTTAGACAGGCAGACCCTTACAAACGCAAACAGATCAGACGCCACAGAGCTCATCATCTGATCAGGGTCTAACCTATTTGCTACTTATAAAAGTCGTTTTAAACACACCAAGTAGGAAAATAAACATGTTTAAATATTAGAACAATTATGGTAAGGAGCTAAGGTGTCACATATATAGAATTAATACGCTAGTTTTTTCCAGAAAGTCAGAAAATAAATAAATAAATAAATGAACAGGGGACAGCATTTCCTACATGACTGCGTGTGCGGCCAGCGAAGACTGATCGGCCTGTGCATTCACGAATCAGAGTCTTCGCAGGGTATTCTATTGGTAGCAAATGAGCCAAAGCATCTTTAAGTCGACAGCGACGACTCTGATCAGACTGAGCGGATGCGCATGTTGATCCGAGACTTCTAAATCTTGTAGAAAACTCCAATAAATAAAAAAATAAATAAATGAATAAATAAATAAGTAAATAAATAAATAAATAAATAAGTAAATAAATAAATAAACCTCTTACATCTAGCGGCCGCGAAGGCCACAAGGCCGAAACACACAACCAAATAAATCCAGCTGCGCATTACGAGACTAATGTCACCCAGGGATAAATTGTTGCTGCTTTTATACCCTGGTGATGGTGGCCAAGAGCCATAAAATTTTCAAGTTTGATCCAGAGTGCGATTTTTCAGCCCATGCGCATCTAACCGTGACAAAACAACTCCTACCTATAAGTGACTAATAAAGAAGGAGACCGACTATTCAAGAGACTTGTAGACTGGCTCCAGTCTCCAGTGATTAAATATTTATTCGTATAATCCTGTTTGAAAATCCACTTACATAAAACCAAAATGCTATCATGACTGTAAAGCTGGTCATTTTTGTAGTGTCGCAGTTCTTTATTGTTTGTGCGTCGTTGGTTTCGTATGTGGCGTTATTTTGTCATGTTTTGTTCGTCAGCCCTCGATTTTCTTTCGGTTCCTCCGTAAGCCGTCCCAGCAGGCACACAACATCAAAATGACGTCGTATCAACGTCGATGCGACGTGCTCACGTCGCATCGACGTTGATACGACGTCATTTTAACGTTGTGTGCCCACTGGGGTTGCTTCGTGATTGGGGCATTTCCTAAGTATCTAAACTTAATTTTTTGTAGTTTTGAAAAAGAATTTATGTAAAGGATTTTTTTTTTTTTATTCAGCGATATCCATCAATGTGGAAGATTTCTCGCCAAGGATAATTACGTGCGCATAACGAAGACTCAAATTAGTATTCGCTTCCCCGTAGTGCGATCAGTCGTCATTGTCTACCTGGAGAAACTTTGTATCCTTGCCTATCAAAAAAAAAGCGCCAAGTAAAGATTCAGGTCAGCCTGCGCATTTGCGCAGGCTGATCTGAATCTTCGCTGGGCGGACGTGTTTACGATAGAGATGATGGCGGGTTCCGTGCTGGCTTGACAGTTCTTGTTCTTGTTGCTGTTATTGTTGTTGTTATTTTTTATTTATTTATTATTATTATTTTTTTTTTGCAACCTTCGTTGAACAATTGTTTTGAAACTTTGACTACTAAAGATCTCTATAGCTCAGTCGGCAGCGTGTCTGATTGCAGATTCCAGGGTCGAGTTCGAATCTCAGCTTGGCCACATAACTTCCGTAGAGATTGATCGTGAAAGAAAAACATTTCTACGTCATTTCCCGTCCATTTCCGCTGAATCAAGGAGCGTAGTTGTCAGATACTGGCGAAAGCGTGTGCTCAAGTACCAGTTAACCTCTCAAAGGACTTGTAAGCCTGTCCTGGAAGAGTGTGAGTACAGTATAACCTCAGTGGCTCGAACACGGATGGCTCGTTTACCGTGGATGATTCGAACTCTTTTTTCAGTCCCTATAAAATTCTTTCCAATAGCTCAAGAAAACAAATATTTAGGGATTTGTCTTATTTTTTATCACGGAATTGTATGTTGTGTGTACTCATTAGAATCGCCTCATCGAGGCGATTCTAATGAGTACACTCAACATACAATCGTTGTGTAGAATATCGAAAAGATTTCCCTAAATTATTGCTGTTTGCTTCCTGAACTGGTGCCATGATTAACCCTCAGTGGCTCGAACTACCCATGTTTCGAACGAATTTTCATGGTCCCAAAGATTTTCTAGCCATTGAGGTTCGACTGTATATAACTGACCAGCTCGACGTGACCTTCACAGCGTTGACTGGGCCGTAAAATTCAAATTCAAAATTATTGTAAGAAGAATTTGTTGAAAAAGTGGCTTTATTCTCTTTTAGTACTTAACATGTATTATGGTCCTTTTTTACTTAAAACTTAAGGATTATGTATTTTTTCTCAGCTTCTGTTGGGTGCGATAAAGCTGAAACGTCACATAGAGTACCTGTTATGATCTCTATCTCTGTTTCATTGCTGATTTACTTTGGATCCCCACCCCATCCCCAAAACCCCCTCCCACACCTACACACTAAAACGTCAAACTCCAGTGGCTCGAACATCTTTTGGGACGCTAGATTGTTTTTTTTTTTTTTTTTTTTTTTTTTTCTAAAATGGGTAGTTTGAGCCACTGAGAGTTAATCATAACGCCAGTTCTCAGAGGGCAAGTGTGGATAAATTAGGGATGTCTTTTCGATCTTCTATAAAATAATGGTATGTTGAGTGTACTAATTAGAATCGCTAAGAAAGTTTCCCTAAAATATCCCTAAATATTTGTTTCCTTGAGCTATTGAAAGAATTTCCAACGGACTCTGAAATGCGTTCGAACCAGCCATGGTGATCGAGCAATCGTCTTCGAGTCATTGGAGTTTTATTGTCTCGCGACTCGCATTAATTAAGGCGCCACAAAAATCCATTATAGCAAAACTTGTGTCACGGTGTGTCCCGTGGTGGTGTTACTATTTGGTAAGATGATTTTACAAATTTCGCGGACGGGTAGTTTTAAGATTTGGTCTGCGCCTTGCAAAAACGTGTCTTTGGGCATATGCGGACATATGCGGACAGCGAAGGCCCAGATCAGCCTGCGCTTCCGCGCAGACTGATCAGGGCCTTCGTTGTCCGCTGCCAGAATCGTTGGATACTATATAATGTACATGTATAAATGGAGAGTAAAGGCCCGGATGAAAAATTGCGCATGCGAAGGATGATGTGACCCCACACAGTTTGCGCATGCTCGAAGGCACTTTTTCGCTTAACGCGGTCCATTTGTTTTGGTACAACTTTCTTACAGGCATCTTTGATAAGTCAAAATAAAAATATTATCGGTAATTGCATCCTGTTTGGTGTACTTTAACGTTTAACGACCCTCTTAGCCAATTCCGCAGACGAGAAATTAATATTTTTCTTTCATTTTTCCCCGAAAACATTATTTGTCATTTCATGCGAATTATCTCAATCGGAAATAATTTGCATGAAATGTCAGAACCTGTTTTTTTCTGGGAAAAATAAGAAAATAAATCTGTATGTCGTTTACGAAAAAAAATACCAAGCAGGCTAAACGTTAAGCTTTTTAAACATGAGAAAATTGATGTATCCGGGTTGACAAATATAGTGTTTTATTGGTTGTTTTTTTAAAGACAGCTAGTCAACCGACCATGCCGTTCACTTTAACCCTAAAAGCGCTAATCACAACTTTTGATTTTCTTTTTGTATTTTTCAGAGAAAACAAGACCTTACATTTCATATGAGTCTAGGAGACGATTCAGTTTAAATTGACATTTCTATGTGGATCTTCTGCTTATCAAGTATTATATTCTCTGACCCCCCCCCCCCCTCCACACACACACATATACACGCACGCTCTCTTCACCCCCACCCCCACCCAAGCCGTTGATTTGTAACGCATCTGCTGTCTATTAATTGTAGTAATCGTATTAATATCACAGCAACAAAATGATTGACAAAAATATATGAAAATAAATATGTCATAGATTTTATGCCTACAATCTCATTTTTTTTTTAATATGTAAGTTTCTTGATGTTACATTGTATGGCTTAGCCATAGTAGAAATATTTAATTTTTTAATTCAAAGATAACAATGAAAGCGAAAACGTAAAAGAAGTAAAATCGAGCAAGCTATTTTTATTGACCGGTGCGGGAATCGCGCCGGTCTCTTAATATAGCTTTGGATTTTTTATATATGGTAGACTATTCGATTAGCTCACTAAGGACGTTTTATATTAGCCGGGATCGTCGGTGTGTGACGATCCCGGCAAATATAATAAATCTTATAAGAAACTGTGTTGTAAACAGATAATGTCTATTTCAAATAAGAAATTTTATAACACTTAATATAAGCATACATTAAAGAATCACATTGTTGTTCTTTTTTCACCTCTCACAATGAAAATTTATTAAATTTAAGTATACCCTCGTCCCATATCTCTAAGTAAACATGAACGAAATTTGTGCCGGTACTTTGACGTTTACGTCTAAATATTTTGTCTTGTTTGTAATAATATCTTCTGACTGGACAGTCATTCAATAGATTGATACTGCGGCATGTCAAAAATGACGAAAAGAATCTATCGTGCGAAGAAGCCGCACGGTGGAAAATTGGATTTATCACCTTCGAACTCAGCGTAACATAGATTGGAGTGTGATTGACAAGGAAACTGTCAAAATTTCGGGTTAAAGTGAACTTCTTTTTAAGAACCTCTATTATAATATTGGAAAACTGCAAAATATTATTTACTATTCTTTGTCACTTATCTTCTTTTTTTTTTTTTTTCATCACGAAAACATACCTATATAATTTTGACCCCCTTAAACCCAACTTTTATACTCGGTGAGGCGGTTCTAACGAGTACCCACAATCTATGTTTTGAGCAGAAATATGAAAAAGATCAGAATTTTTATCGGCAAACTTTCAGTATTTTTGGTGGTGAAATTTTCAATATATTTGAATAGGCGTGTTTTCGTAATGTTTTTTAAGGTACATCTTCTCAACTCTCTCGCTGTCAATGCGATAATAATAGGCTTTTGCAAACAGCGTAGATCCTGATAAGACGGTTCATGATCCGTCTTATCAATATCTACATTGTTTGACATTCAGTCTTTCAACTTTACATATAAACTTCTTTCCAATAGATGGTTTGTAAGAAAACAAAAAGAAAAAAGCAGACAGCAAATGTAGTCTGAAATTTGGCGCCGAAAGAGTTAACTCTTCCTCTTGACGTCACTGGTAAGTTAAGTACTGTAGCTGTGAACTCTTCTCGGACATCTTCATTTTTTACAATGAACCATCAAAATGAACTTGCTTTTGTAAAGAATTCTTAATGAACAGAATAATACGAAGAAAGGCCTTGTTTTATTCTTATTTCCTCATAGATCATGTTTTGGATATTTATTAGAATCGCCTCACTTAGGCGATGAGGCGATTCTAACAAATATCCGAAACTTATGTTTCTTGAAGTATTAATTATGCATAGTTTCTGATTAACTGTCATTTCTTGAGCGAAGGTTCAATTTATCATTATAAAGACTTTTGTCGTTGTATCGGGTGTCTGTATAAAGAGGGTTGACTGATGAAAGTAAACATAACGAAAACATGCCTATATAATTTTGACCCCCATAAACCCCACTTTTATATAGTAAAATTGGGGTTTACAGAGGTATTCATTTTTTACAATGAACCATCAAAATGAACTTGCTTTTGTAAAGAATTCTTAATGAACAGAATAATACGAAGAAAGGCCTTGTTTTATTCTTATTTCCTCATAGATCATGTTTTGGATATTTATTAGAATCGCCTCACTTAGGCGATGAGGCGATTCATTATAAAGACTTTTGTCGTTGTATCGGGTGTCTGTATAAAGAGGGTTGACTGATGAAAGTAAACATAACGAAAACATGCCTATATAATTTTGACCCCCATAAACCCCATTTTTATATAGTAAAATTGGGGTTTACAGAGGTATTCATTATTTTTCTTACTTCTGCTCAAATACATAGATTGTGGGTACTCGTTAGAACCGCCTTGGTTATGCGGTTCTAACGGGTACTCACAATCTATGTTTTGAGCAGAAATATGAAACATATCAGAATTTTTATCTGAAAATTTTCAGTTTTTTGGTGGTGAAATGTTCAATATATTTGAATAGGCGTGTTCTCGTAATGGTCAGAAATGTACACATCTGGTACACTAAATTAGATAAGGTTACAATTATTTTTCAGCAGATATAGACTAAATCAGCCTACGATAAATTACAATGTAATCACTTTTGAGCCGGGGCACAGCATTACCCACAAGATTACATATGCGCCCAGCGAATGATCCAAATCGTCTTCAGGCGGACAGAGAAGACTGATCATTCTGAGCGCAGGCTGGTTTCAGTCACGCTCGGCGCACATGCAATCCTGTAGGAAACGCTGTGTCCCGGCTCATTTATTTTAACAGGAAATAAGGCTTGATGTCTAGCTAGTCTAGCTAGTCGACTCTCGTTATCCCGACTTCGCTTATCTCGAATAACCGCTTATCTGGAAGTGAAAATCTGGTCAAAGTTTTAACATGGAAATCTAACAACAGGTAACAAAATATTGTGAAAAAGAGGAGAAATTGCTCCTAAGGAACAATTTCTCCTATTTTTCACAATATTTTAAATATATCTCTATCTTTAGGAGTCAAATTACATATTCATTTGTGAAGTGTGGTTGTTCGATTTATTTTTTCCTCAATTTTGCAAATCTGATATGGTGAGGTACGGATATCTCGAAGTATTTCAGAGAGTCCCTTGGACTTCGAGATAACTAGAGTCGACTGTATCTTCTATAACCTGCATTACAAGAGATTTCCAATTTTGGTAAGAAATAGAAGTACCTTTAACATGTAATGATTTCCTTTCTATATTATACCGCCATACGCTTTCGCGGGCATTCTAAGCAGAAACCAGTATTAAGCAATGTGGATAAACTGTCTTGGTCAAGGACACAATACTTGGTAATCGACGGAACCGAACCCGCTATCTCTTGATCTTGAGTCCACTATCCCAGTCCAGGTGAATCAGTTAGATTTTAACGTAGCCGGGCAACAGAGTCACACAGGGGCTACGCCTATAAATAACCCTTTTTCAACAGCACTCTGACGTCACAGCGACAAAAATAGCACGACTATTACCTTGATTGCAACTTACGTGCGGATTGATTACATTGGTCAATGATAGTCACGTGGACAACATATTTAAGGAAATTTTGGCGTATTGTATACCATGGCTCGGCTGTAAACACATTACGAAAACAAGCCTATTCAAATGTATTGAAAATTTTACCAGCAAAAAAAGAAAAAAATTCAGATAAAAATTCAGATATTTTTCATATTCCTGCTGAAAACATAGATTGTGGGTACACGTAAGAACCGCCTCAGCGAGGCGGTTCTAACGAGTACCCACAATCTATGTTTTTGAGCAGAAATAAGAACAATAATGTATACCCCTGTAAACCTCAGTTTTACTATTTAAAATTGCGGTTTATGGGGGTCAAAATTATATAGGCGTGTTTTTGTGATGAGTCGACCCAAAACAAATACAGCAAACGGCTCTGTCTTTCCTAACGAGGTTATCACATTGACAGACAAGATCCACCAAACACAACAGTAAGACAACATAAAGGAGACAAAGCCTCGCCACAAAGCCTCGCCTCAAAGCCTCGCCACAAAGCCTCGCCTCAAAGCCTCGCCTCAAAGCCTCGCCACAAAGCCTCGCCGCAAAGCCTCGCCTCAAAGCCTCGCCACAAAGCCTCGCCTCAAAGCCTCGCCTCAAAGCCTCGCCACAAAGCCTCGCCTCAAAGCCTCGCCACAAAGCCTCGCCACAAAGCCTCGCCACAAAGCCTCGCCTCAAAGCCTCGCCACAAAGCCTCGCCTCAAAGCCTCGCCACAAAGCCTCGCCTCAAAGCCTCGCCACAAAGCCTCGCCTCAAAGCCTCGCCTCAAAGCCTCGCCACAAAGCCTCGCCTCAAAGCCTCGCCACAAAGCCTCGCCACAAAGCCTCGCCTCAAAGCCTCGCCTCAAAGCCTCGCCACAAAGCCTCGCCACAAAGCCTCGCCTCAAATAACGAACAACACCACAACTGTCGCCTAAAAACTACGGAAGGGCGAGGTTATTGATTTGAAAAAGCCTCAATAGATTTTTAAAAATGGCGACGACCACGAAAAAATTTCAAAGCTTCAAACGTCAATACATTTCTTAATTTCATTTTGGGTCTCGCCATGAAAAAACGTGTCTTCGCGCATATTTGGACAGCAAAAGTCGAGGTCAGTCTGCGCATCCGTGCAGTCTGATAGGGGCATTGGCTGTCCGCAAACGGAATCATTGAATACCACAGAATGTTTCAATGGAGTGCGATTACCCGTATGAGACGGTGCACATGCAGAATGAAGTGAAACCGCAATCATCACGAAAACATACCTATATAATTTTTAACTGCCCCCCCCCCCTCCTCCCCCCCCCACCCCTTAAACTCCACTTTTATATAGTAAAACTGGGGTTTACAGTGGTATACATTAATTTTCTTATTTCTGCTCAAAAACATAGATTGTGGGTACTCGTTAGAACCGCCTCGACGAGGCGGTTCTAACGAGTACCCACAATTTATATTTTGAGCAGAAATGTGAAAAATATCAGAACTTTTTACCTAAACATTTTCATTTTTTGGTGGGAAAATTTTCAGTATATTTGAATAGGCGTGATGATTTTTCGTATGTTCGAAGGCACTTTTTCACTTGACACTGCCGTCTTTTTTTATAAGGACCGGGTATGTGTATGAGGTATGTGTGTATGTATGCAACAATTAGCTGCAACAGCATGTGGCTCCGCCACAGTATTTGGAATGATATAGAGTGGATGGATTGAGCCATCAGAAAAAAGGACTTGGCCACATAAAGCGAAAAAGTCCCTTAGAACATGCGCAAAATGCGCAGATTCAAGTCATCCTGCGCATTCGCAAACTATCATCCGGGCCTTTTGCTCTCCATTCATATTCTGTAGTATCCAATGATTCTGTTAGCGGATATCGAAGGCCCGGATCAGACTTCGTGGATGTGTAGGCTGATCTGGGCTTTCGCTGTCCAAGTTTTCTCATGGCACGGCCTAGCCTAGCCACCAGCCGTTAAAGTGAATAATATGGTATCAAAGTCATCTATCTGCATTAGATTAAAAAGTATATTGTTTTAGATAGTCTAGTCTCCTTCCTCAAATTTGATAATACTTAGCCAGTTTGTGTATTTGAGACTCTACCAAATAGACTTGCCATCATTAAGAAGTTGTCTGTCTTTTAATAATAATAATAATAATAATAATAATAATAATAATAAACTAATTAGACTGTCATTAGACTAGCAGCTAGTCTACGTTTGTTTGTTTGTGTTGAGGTTTTACGGCCCAGTCAACCCAGTGGGGTCATGTCGAGCGCGGTCAGTTTACCTAACCACACATTTACTGGGCAGGATTAGTCCTCTAAGCGGTTAACCAGTATTGTGCACATTCTTTCGCCAGAAACTGACAACTGCCCTTCTTGAATCAGCGGCTGCTAGTCTACGTACGGCCCAGTTTATTCAGATAATATGCGAACTGTGAAACTACAAACCAATCCGTGTGAACAGGCCCATTGCCACACTTCAACTCTTATTCTACAGACTCCGTATTGATTCGTTTAGCGGACAGAGAACGCTCTGATCAGACTGCGCACATGCGCAGTCTGATCAGAGCGTTCTCTGTCCCATGAGGTCTGATCGGCAGTCAGAGCATTTGCTGTCCGTGCAATTTGATCCGGACGGTCTCTGCCTATGTACCCAAAATATCTTTTTCGATGGATAGATAGATAGATAAGACGCCGACGTAACGTATTATTGGTGCCTGACGTCATGCCAGTTATACCTTCTATAGAACTAATGATATCTCATTTTTTATGAACCCAAAAGTTTGAACCAATATTATACCCAGTCAACATGTCGGGCACCACTAAACTAACACGGAATAGGCAAGAAAAAAAAGTTAGTTTTCTTTGTGAATGGTAAACGCGATTAAACAATATTGTCGTTTTGACACATTAATACTGATTTCACTGTCAGTATCTGGACTGCAAATTTCTTTACTTGTTCATTTGACTATGTGATATGATGCACGGGGTTGGGAGAGAGTACTCTTTCTTCTGATTATACGACATTGCATTAGGACAGACGGAATCCTATCTAAAGTATGATCCTTCATATTCCAGTTATTTGTTGTTTTTTTTTTTTTTTTGTTTTTTTTTTTCACCTCCATAGCAGAACTTTTAAATATACATGCTTTGTTGTTGTTTTCCAGAGAAAACAACAACAAAAAAAAAAAAAAAAAAAAAAAAAAAAAACATACACACACACACACATAAAGAAAAAAAAAAGAGAAAAAGGTTGATTGTAGTGACACATTTAGATAGAGATTTTATATTTGCATATTTAATTCATTACGAAAACATGCCTATTCAAATATACTGAAAAGTTAATCGCCGAAAAATTGAAAATTTTCAGACAAAAAAATCAAATATTTTTCATATTTCTGCTCAAAACATAGATTGTGGGTACTCGTTAGAACCGCCTCGCAGAGGCGGTTCTAACGAATACCCACACCCTATGTTTTGAGGAGAAATAATTAAAATAACGTTTACCCCTGTAAACCCCAGTTTTACTATATAAAAGTGGGGTTTCAGGAGGTCAAAATTATTTAGGCATGTTTTCGTGATGTGAAGGCAATGTTGATTATCACTGTCTTATGCCATCATATATAAGACTTTGTATCCAAAGGGGATTTAAGGCATTTAAAATTTTGAAATAATCTCAATAATTCTATTCTGTTCCTATTTTTAGAATCGCCCTGGTACAATACTATGCATGCAATAATCGAGACATCACGAAAACATACCTATATAATTTTGACCCCCTTAAACCCCACTTTTATATAGTAAAACTGGGGTTTACAGGGGTATACAATAATTTTCTTATTTCTGCTTAAAAACATAGATTGTGGGTACTCGTTAGAACCGCCTCTACCACAATCTATGTTTTGAGCAGAAATATGAAAAATATCAGTTTTTTTTTATCTGAAATTTTTCAGTTTTTGGAGGTGATTTTTTTCTATATATTGAATAGGCATGTTTTCGTAATGCTTTGACCGCCGCCGGAGGACCTGAGCATCACCGGAGGACCTGACCACCCGCCGAGGATAAAACCAACAGGCGGCCTTATCTGGGTCTACAATATATACTATAATGTATATGTCAAAATACTGGGCTAAATAAGGTTTATCATAATTTTGATTAATATATTAATATATTTATTATTATTTATTAATATAAATTCGCTTAATTTTATTGAAATCAA
This sequence comes from Anodontia alba, assembly GCA_964016985.1. Classification (NCBI taxonomy): domain Eukaryota; kingdom Metazoa; phylum Mollusca; class Bivalvia; order Lucinida; family Lucinidae; genus Anodontia; species Anodontia alba. The sequence goes on along the minus strand of OZ024835.1, from coordinate 5,190,969 downwards.
TCCAGTGGCTGATCAACACGTCAGCTCGTCCCTGTGTCTTTGTTTGTTTCCGTTTACATGCCAATAAGCCCATCTGTTGCGCGGCAGATTACATTCAAATCGATAAGAATTAATGCGCCGTGAGAAAGTAGGTCTTTCGGAGTATATGCGAACAGAAATGATCGAGATCAGTAAGCGACGTCGCACAATCGGATAAGGCTTTTGCTATATATCGATTTATCTTAAAATATCCAATGATTTAGTAAGTGGACAGCGAAGGTCCTGGTCAGACTGCGCATGCGCAGTCTGATCAGGACCTTCACTGTCCGCATATGCCCGAAAGTGGCCTTTTTTCACAGCGTGGCACAAATCTATTCACTCTTTTTCGAAAGAGGATAATATTTTGTTGGCTTTGGTTTACGTGGCGAATGCCGTGAAAGATAAGGGCTGAAAACTTTTTCACACGTCAGGATACACTTCCATGTTTATGTTCTTTTACTCTCTGTATGCTGAGTAAAAAAATTTCAGCGGACAACATTTTGAAATATTTTTAAATGTTTTTAAAAACAGGCTTTGATATTCCATGAGGAGACAATTTGCTTGAAATACCGAAGCCTATTTCCGGTATTTTCCGGAGAGAATTAAAAAGAAAAAGGAAAAAGAAAAAGAAAATAGGCTTTGATAATTTGATCATCGACAAAATGTCTCCTTTTCTCCAATTTGCGTGAAATGTCAAAGCCTACATTCTCGGAAAAATAAGAAAAATGTCGCCAATTTGTCGTCTGCTGAATTAACCCAGAAAGTGATAAAGGTTAATTGTTTCAGTTTTGAAGAAATTTGTGTTCATTTCAATAAAACAATTAAAGCTGACTGGAACAAACTACAAACAGGAACTGTAAAATTGACAATAAACGTTAAATAATTTGGATAATCAATCGTCAAGCAGTACCGATGGCATTAATTAAGACGAAGGTTATGCATTTACTGATTTTAATAATTTTGTTCAGCTATGCTCACAGTAAGATAGGTTTTATCAAGGATCAAAACATGGATGCGCAGTTTCCACCGGCAATCACACGGATAGACGACGACATTCCGGAAGGACATCTCCGGCCACTAGGTATGACTTCAGTAAACAGTTAACCCTCAATACAACGACAGCATTCGTTCTATTAGTACAAATGTAAACATGTTGCCATTAATTTCATGTTGCACAGAATCCATAATGAGCAGAACGATATGTAAGAAAGACCTTATTTAATATTTTCAATTTTTTTCATGTAACATATATATTGAATGCTTGTTAGAATCGCCTCAGTAAGGCGTTTTATAATAATTATCCAAAACATATGTTTTTCGAAGTATTAAATACAATGTTTATGCATAATTTCTAATGAACTGTCACCTCTTGAGCAAAGGTTTTGTGCCTGTCAAATTATCATTATAACGAATATTTCGTTGTATCGAGTGTCGGTATAAACAGGGATGACTGTACTGTTTTCATAAAATACTCGGACGCCTTTAGGGATGCATTTCTTTGATCTCAAACTGAAAGATGATTCTGAGTCATGCTTATGTTTCTACGTTTTATTTAACTGGATCAGAACCCGATTTCATAAATGACTTATGATTCAAAGTGACTCAGACAAATCCAAGATGGCGACCTTTTTCCAGAACACGGCAGATATACTAAGTTTGATGCATTTCTTCTCAGAAAAAAAAAATAGCCTCAACATCAGAAAACGTACCTTTGATATGTGAGCCTAGCGAAGATTCAGATCAGCCTGCGCATTCTCGCAGTCTGATCAGAATCTTCATTGGGCGTATTTTTTTATTTTTAAGGATGCTAAGTTTCTTCATGCGGACAACGAACATTGATCAGACTGCGCGAATGCGCAGGTAATCTAAGCTCACTGACATTATGAAAACACGCCTATATAATTTATATAGTAAAACTGGGGTTTACAGGGTATACATTATTTTTCTTATTTCTGCTCAAAAACATAGATTGTGGGTACCCGTTAGAACCGCCTCGTTGAGGTGGTTCTAACGAGTACCCTCAATATATGTTTTGAGCAGAAATATGAAAAAAAAATCAGAAATTTTTTATCAGAAAATTTTCCTTCTTTAGTTGTAAAAATCTCAATATATGTAAATAGGCGTTGTTTTCGTAATGGAGTTGACATGTAAGAAGGATGTTTTCTCACGTTGCGGCTCAAGTGAACCAACATTTGGCATGAAAATTAACGAACTCTGTGTGAAGGCATACATCAGCCTGCCCAAACAGCACAAGACAAGAAATAGTGTCTTACAATGTATATGGGCTGCATAAATAAATGTTGTTGTTTCTTTAAAAGGGTCTTAGTGACAATCCGGCGGCAGTCATAAGTCCTGGGTTTAATAGACAGTATCGTTAACATTTTGTGACTGCAAAACATACTTTTGAAATATAGTGTTTTTAAAAAGCTGAAACTTGTTGCTGATTTCTTTCCGAATCTCAATCCGATACATACTGAAACACCTACACAGGTTAAAGAACGATTCACAACGACATTCTGAAATATTTTTTTCCAAGAAAATAAGTTTTGATATCACTGTTCTCACGGCGCAGCCAATTTCAAAATGTCGTCTGCTGAAAAGTTTTACCCAGCATGCTTTAGCATAAAGTGCTAGTAACATTTGCAAGCTCCATCTCAAAATAATTGGAAGGCTAAGCCTGCCCAGGAAAAACACGTAGTAGGTTAACTGACCGGCTCGACATAACTAACAGTGTTGACTGGGCCGTAAAACCAGCTCAAAAACTTAAACATGTTAGCTCAGCAGAGCCGAAGGCTCCGAGGTAGCTTACAGGATAGGTAGTGGTCTGTCGTCGGCGGCGTCGGTTTAGGTAACATTTTTAAACGACATCTCCTCTCCTCTGGAACCGCCGAAAAGCCGAAGACCTTGAAACTTGGGTTGCAGCATTTGGCACTCTGGCCCTACTAGGTTTATTCAAATGATGACTATTGGTTGACCTTGACCTATTTTAAATATGAAAAGTAAGTAACTTATATCAAAATTCAAACACTGAAAAACAGAGAACTTTGAATGTACAATGTGCACGTTCAGAGTGCAAAAGGGTTAAGGTTGCTGAAGTGGACTTGCTCGCCTTCTTGGGCTCTGGTGAGCGTAGGGGCCCATGGGTCTCTTGTTTGTTTTTTGTTGTTGTTGTTTTTTTTTTTTTGTTTTTTTTTATCAAATTCAGACTAAATTCATGTAGTTGCTACATGAATGAAAACAATGTCTGTTCGACAATGACGAATAATGTATGTATATTCTGACACGTGTTACGTGTATGGCCCCTGATAATTTTTAAAGATTTATTTCCATCCCATGGCTTGACTGTCTTTCATCAGATTCGTATGAAATTCATGCTGGCTTACTAACGAAAAACACGTGTTTAGTTCGACTGAACGACTTCATTTAAGTGTCAATTTTGACATAAGTTATGGCCCGTGACAAACGTTAAAATTTGGTTTTCTTGAAATTACTTCAATTTCAATGATCCATATCAAATAAAATTTATATACAATTTACATGGCATGTATCATTTGCAAAGGTTATGCTGTGAGTGTTTCTTACTCATTTAATATGTGAACATACCAATGTGAAATCTACAGCGCTTAACCAAATTCTGGGGCTTTCCAAGATGATTATTGAGAGGTGTCGCTTTGATCAAATTACCCTACTTATTCTACTTGTTCTGAATGACAGGCCCAGGCTAACAGTGTACAACCTGATCAGATGCCGAAGAACGCGGCTCTAATCAGAGTCAACACTGTTTACCACACATCCGGCAAGTTTACGTACGAGCGTACATTCACAGGTAGTCGCCTAAAATTGGCTTGTTGAAGAGAAGTATAAAGTAACGTGTAAGGGGTGTGATTTTTAATGGGAAAATTCTGTATCATAAATCTATCCTATGAAAAAATTAAATTTTGAGTCAAAGTACGCCCCGCACCCCTTTCCCCCACCCCTTCCTCAGCCTCTCTGGATCCGCTTCTGAAATCAGCATTTTCTATTTTTCACCCTTAGAGGGTCTCCAGACTAATATGAGTTAAACAAAAAAGAAAAAATCTTATTCCTCATAGAGGCGCTTCTAATGAGTACCCTCAACATATGTGTTTTGTGGAATACATAATTATTTTGATTCCTATCTAACTGGAGCTATGACTATTTCACCATATAATATGGGAAATGAAGATATTGGTTATTAAGGACATTAACCCATTTATGCCAAGTGGACACTTCTATCTCAACCCTTTGGACAGGTTTATTTCCTATACAGGAGGTGTCTCGTTAGTTTTTATAATCACCATGTTTTGAAAGAATTTCTGAACTTAAACGCAAACAGTGTAGACCCCGATCCAGACGCCGCAGAACGCGGCGTCTGATCAGGATCTACGCTGTTTGTCAATGTCCCTTTATGGGACGCTAGGCGTCAATGGGTTAAGCGCATTTTACATGTATGCAGTAACAAAAGAGTTGCAAGAAGTAATAAACAAACTGAAATTCTGGTAAAAAAATATCAGTGAAAAGCTGAAATAAAAACACGGTTATGTGGTTGTCTACATTATTTCAACTTTTCATTGACGCCTAGCGTCCCATAAAAGGGACATTGACAAACAGCGTAGGATCCTGATCAGACGCCGCGTTCTGCGGCGTCTAATCAGGATCTACACTGTTTGCGTTAAGTTCAGAAATTCCTCTTACTTTTGGCGTTGTCTCCTTTGGTATATTTGACAGTGATAATCCATTGATTTCGTGTCCACTCTGTAAGTCAAAAACCCTTTGGAATATTTTTGATACTTGGTAGAAATTAAGAACAGGACCAGACGACGTGTCGCGTACAAGAATGACAACTCTGGCTTTTTTACTTTTGGCGTTATCTCCCTTTGTTATGCCTGACAGTGATTATCCATTGATTTCTGAATATTTTGATGGTACCTGGTAGAACTGAAGAATAGGACAAGATGACGTGTTCCGTTACAAGAA